>OX596013.1:20298810-20686310 GCA_951394025.1 Heteromyza rotundicornis
TGTTTCCGATTGTGCAAGCACGATCACCCATTGAGGTTCTGTAAGGAATTTTTGGCGATGACATTTGAGAATCGATTGAGGGCGGTTTTGATGCACCGTCATTGCTCGAGGTGTTTGGCCCACAACCATGTTCGAAAAGAGTGCCAGAACGAAGGAAAGTGTCGTGTATGCCGCGACGATAACCATACGTTGCTGCATGACCGCAACAGACAGCCCAGGCGAAGCGAGCGGTCGGTGCAGTTTAGATCCCCGAAAAGAGAGCGGTCGATCGTGCGTCATGGCTACCACAGCGAGGTGTCTGTAGTGGAATCTTTGGTGATCCGAGACAGATCAAGGTCGATGTCATCGCAGCGGGATTCGTCAGTGGGACCTCGTTCGTCCCGGCGATACCCTCGTGAACCGTCAATGGGACATCGTCCGTCCCGACACTCGGAATAGCAGCAGAACGTGCCAATGGGACCTCGTTCGTCCCGGCAACCCACTCGTGAACCGTCAATGGAACCGCGCTCGTCCCGGCACTCGCACAACCACCCCTCGTCTACGCGACCTCGTTCGTTCCGACGATCGCATCAGCCGGCCTACATGGGACCTCGTTCGTCCCGCCGGTCAGAGCAGCGGGATGTGTCAATGGGACCTCGTTCGTCTCGACGTGAAGGCAGCCAAGTCGTCTCGAGGGGACCTAGTTCGTACCGACGCACATTGCAGTGGGGTTCCAGCGGGTCGCAGGCGTTATCCCATTTTAGAGGCAATTAGCGTGTACAGGCAGAAGTACCCATGATGTGCCTTCAGCGCATCATCACGTTGCTACCGACGGCTGTTGTCAAGATCGTGGCCAATGGACGTTTTTTCCATGAACGCACGCTGGTGGACTCCTGCTCAGACATGTCTGAGATAGCGGAGGAGCTAGTTCACCGACTCGGGCTAATCACGGTGAGGGTGGGAGCTCAGGAGATCTGCCCATTGTTGCGAGGGCGAAGTTCGACATGAATGTGACAGTCGAAACTAATGCGCGAGTGGTGCCTGGGCTGGTTAGGACCACTCCCTTGCAGTCTATTGACGTCGACCTCCGGGACCAGTTTGCAGGCTGATCCCAAATTTTACTAGTCGTCGCCGGTTATGCTAGTATTAGGGGTAGACGTGTACCCGAAGATAATGCTGAAGGGCGTTATAATCAGCCGGCCTAGGTGCCGCACTAACTAATGCTTGTTTTTTGTTATTTTCTTTTTCTTTTCTCTTTACTGGTTGCGGTATTAAGTTAAGTATTACAAATAGATAATAGGTCACTGAAGCCAAGTATAGTTAAGCTTAGTTGATGTTATGAATTATATGAATTCTAATATTATTGAATTGTGATCTTTTTTCATAGTTTTTTTTGCAGTGACGCTGCTGTTTACGCCAACCCTGGTAATGGTAGTTTCGAATTTGTTAGTTTTAAGTTGAAGTGTAGGTGGCGCTGAGCCCATTTAAGGTTTGAGTACTTTCCTTGAATTACGAGTTGAATTGAGGGCTCTCGTATTTTTTAGCTCTTTGAAAGTATGAATTGTATTCTGGAAGCCGAATAGGTAAAATATTAAAAAGGAATAAAGCCACATATTGATTCTGCTAATTTCTTGCCGTCTTCTTATTTTTTCATATCTTCTAATATCTTTGACAAGCCGAACCAATAGTGGAAGCTCATCATTGATACTTTGTGGGTATTATTGCGTTGATATTAATGCATGGAATATAAGCTTGACTTGATTCAATTCCTTAAAAGTAATAATATGAAAAAAGAATTTGTGTGAGTGGGAACACCTGGGGCACATTTGTAATGTGAAATGTCAAAGGGGGGTTGTTAGGTCATGCCTAAGCATAAATACCAGCGGCAATATGTTATTGCATTTCTATTTTTGATGGGAAAAGTGAAGCCGAGCGGGACCCGTTAATCAACTAGCGAAACAGACGACTGGCGGGATTCTTGGATACTCTTTTCAACCATTACCCATTAGCAATACTTTATTATAGAGACCCTATTAGCCACGATTGGATACTAAAATTTGTACAGGTAAACAGTTGACCATACAAAGAAACTAAAGAAAAACAGACAAAAGAAAAATGATTAAACTAATAAAATGAATTTACAATTAAACTAATAAATTGAAGCGGGTCTATCGAAAGTTAAACGTATCTCGTTGATGGATTGAGATATGTGTGTTTCTTGACCCTCCCCCATGATTCTTAGTACACAATCTTATAAAAGAATCCCTCTAAAAACCTACCACCGGTGTTAGACCACCAACCCCTTTACCACAAGGAAAATATTTATTTAAGTGTTCATTCAAAAAAATAATTTATTAAAAAAATTCATCAAATCACATCAAAATTGGAGAATATGGTATTTATATTCTTAGACACTATCTCTAAGTATTTTATTCGACATAACGTCAAGCGAGAATACAAAATATATATATTTTAACGAAATCTTTAAACTTAGTTCCATATACATATTTCTGATCAAGGCCGTATTTAGGGGGGGATGTACGGGTCCGGACCCCCCCCCCCCGAAATGGTTGACCTAAAAAAAATACATGGAGAAAAATACAAAATAAGATGATATATTTTCCCAGCGACTCGAACAACAAGCCTACTATAAGAAGAACTTTTTAAGCGCTTTTGTTTTCAAAGAATCTTCGGTCTCAAGACCCCATGACCCCATGCTGATCAAGAATATATATACTTTTCCATACCGCCTCCTTATGGGCGTTACAAACGTTGTGTCAAAGTTAGTATACCCTGCCACAGTATGTGTGGGGGTATAATAATTGGAAATCCCTATCCCTATATATATTATACAACTGAGTGTGTGTCTGTCTGTCTCTCTGTTTGTCCCTCAATCACGGCTAAACGGCTGTACCGATTCTCTTGAAACTTTCAGGATAAATTCTATAGGTATAGACATGTAACATAGGCTATATGCGGTTGGGATTGAACAAAGGGGCGTGGCACCTCCCATACAACACAAAATATGTCTACAAGGTAATTTAGAAACTATTGAATTGAATTCGAATTGAATATTGAATAATAAATACGAAATTTATCACGAAGTTGCATAATAACTTTTCCAAGCTTTATGCCAAATATGAGCATAATTGGACAAGGGACGTGGCACCTCCCACACAACACATAACTTAAATACCAGCTAATTAAGCAACGAATGAATATATTCTAATGAAATTTAGCATGGAGTTGTACAGTATGTTTTCCCAGCTATGTGTCGAATATGGAAATAATTGGTCAAAGGGGCGTGCTACCTCCCACACAACACATAACTTAAATACCAGCTAATTAAGCAACTAATGGATATATTTTAGTGAAATTTGGAATGGAGTTGTACTGCTATGTGTCGAATATGGGAATAATTGGACAAGGGGCGTGGCACCGCCCATACAATTTTCTACCCCATATCACGGCTTTACTGATTTTATTGAAATTTTAAGGTAAAATTGTGTTAGTAATGGAATTTGCAATAGGACATAAGAGGTTGGATTTGGACAACGGGGCGTGGCACCTCCCATACAACAAAAAATATTATTAAAAAGTAACTTAGTAACTATCGAATATTAAGTGGTCCATGCCACCAAATGCGCCCTTGCACATTTTTTGGGTGAATCATACCGGGTGGGATTACAACTGCCACCAATTGCGTCCTTGGACTTTTTTTGGCTGAATCATACCGGGTGGGATTACAGTTGCCACCAAGTGCGTCCTTGGACATTTTTTGGGTGGCTCATGCCGGGTGGGATTACAACCTGGCACCAAGTGCTTCCTTTGACATTTTTTAGGTGAATCATACCGGGTGGGATTACAACTGGAACCAAGTGCTTCCTTGGACATTTTTTGGGTGGCTCATGCCGGGTGGGATTACAACTGCCACCAAGAGCGTCCTTGGACATTTTTTGGGTGGATCACACCGGGTGGGATTACAACTGGAACCAAATGCTTCCTTGGACATTTTTTGGGTGAATCATGCCGGGTGGGATTACAGCTGCCACCAAGTGTGTTCTTGGACTCTTTGTGAATCATACCGGGTGGGATAACAACTGCCACCAATTGCGTCCTTGGACATTACAACTGGCACCAAGTTTCACGGGGGGAATAAACCATCAACTACAGCGCCACTGAAATTGTCGCAAATTCCTATATATTTTTATTTTAAAATTTTATACAACCCGTGCAATGCCGGGTATGTAACAGCTAGTTGGAAATAAATTTTTGTAAATTTATAAAATGTATGTAGGTGACATTCTTTCAGGTCTGGAGTCTACATCAAATTTGCCTAATAAAAATAATGTTAATGTACGAGTAGTCTCCGAAAAGAGTGGAGACAATTGGCCATCATAACATTATGATAAAGCATGAGAAACAATTACCAAAATAAATTTAATTGTTTTTAAAGTTCCTCGAAAAAAGCTATTAAATACTTAAAATACAGCATTAAAGAAGTGCTACTTCCCAAGAACATATTGCATGTATATTTGTATAAGTATCGCATTTGTAAAGCTTGATTTCCCATATCGACCTTAGCGGAAAATCTGATAGGGAAATCAGGCAAGTCCGTGTCAAATCGAAACAGTTTTTAAAAAAATTACCATCTCTTCGATTTTGATGAAATTTGGAAAAGAGGTAAATAACAGCAAAAAAAACAATACAATTTCGTCTTTTTTAAAATTATTAAAAAAATAAAAAAAATAAAATTTTTTAACTTAAGATGTAGCAACGATGGGAAGAATCCTTTTTTGTTCAGAATCAAACAGGCATACAATAAGCATCTTGCAATTTTTTCAAATTCTACAGTATTTGCCATTTATATATTTCAGGAATACTCGAAGAGTGTAATTGCAAAGCCTTTTTAAATTTTATGAACAAAAAAGATTCTTGGAATCGTTGCTCCATCTGTTATTTATTTACCATCCAAATTTCTATAAAATCGGAAAGGTAGAGTGATTTGATATGGAATTACCCATCATAAATTTGGTAGAATATTCTTTTAAATTGAACAATTAGAAAAGTTTATATGGACTAATCACCTGTCGAGAAAGAAATTTTGTTGAAAAATTGTTTTAAATCATTTCATATAAGGAATTAGTGTTGGTTATCAGATTTTTTTTTGGCTATCAGGTAGTGTTACTTTTTTGTATGTTTTCGGTACATTTTTTTTGGATCCCCCCCGAAATTAATTTCTGGCTACGCCCTGTTTCTGATTAATATTTCATATTTAATATTTGTCCTTATTTCAGTTTTGTTTTTGTACTAAAATAGATAACAGCATGGCAAAACCTCTATGGTCCAAATTCATGTTATTAGCATAGAATTTTTGCCATAATATGTTATTAATTTATATTGAAAATTGAGAGAAACAAATCATCAAAAAAAACTTACCCACGCATATTACGACGGTGAAAGGCCTTCCAACGTTGATCGATGTGGTGGTGTATATGCCTAAAGCTGAAAAAATAACATGGACCACAAATCCCAAAAATCTCTCTCTTAGGGTTTTTTGATCCCCTACTTTGGCACTTTTACTTGGTTTTCTTCACTTCACTCGCAATTTAATGATTTAAATTTGCGAATATAAAAATTTAATATTATTCAATTTAATATTTCTTCACTATATAAACTTTTTTTTAGATTTCTTTTCTTTCACTACGAATTAGGACTTGGGGTCGTGATTTCCCGTTGTTCTTTCTCTTTTTATCTACTATATTTTCTTTACACTTCTGTTTAGCCTTACTTTTTTGTAAACTTTTTGTTGTATGTAAACTTTTTCAGTTAGTTTAATATTTTTTTTATATATATTTTCTCTTTTTTCTTTCTTTTTTAAACTATTACTTTTTTTCGTTTTGTTTAATAAATTTATCTATATTTTTTTTAAATACGTTTCTTTTTGCTTTTTGTTGAGAATTTTATGCTCGACGATATTTTTGTAACTTCGATTACATGCTCAAACCACAAGGTACTGATGTCAATCGATTATGGCATCTATTCCCGCAAATCGCTCTCTTTGTTCGTTGCCCTGTTACCTATGTAACAAGTTAGCATTAGCAATATACAAGCGCTCTCTTCTGAAATGGAGTTTTTGAAAATTGCTTTGCGCAAAATTTCTCCTAAAAACTTCTTGACCTATCTTAAAGCTTATAGGATGCGCGCTTAAATTCTACTGTGCCACGTTACTTTCGTATGCCTTCGTAATATTTTCCTGTAAATATCCTCTAAGCAATGCTAACTGATCATCACGAGTTAAAGAGCAGGTGGATTCTTCTAAACTTTTCAAATTTTTAAGTAATTTATATGTTGAACCGTGAGTTATCATATCTATACCGTAAAGAGAATTATAAGGCGAACAACTAATGGATTGATGTACGGAATTTCTCAATGAACAACTAATACTTGTTAAGTTCTCATCCCATTGTGTTTGATGTGTTTTTAAATACGCACGAATTGCCGCAATAATTGATCTATTGACTCTTTCTGATGCGTTTGATTGGGGAGAATATAAAGCAGTATAATTATGTTGAATACCTAACTTGGTCGAAAAAGCGTTAAACTCATTAGCCTTGAACTGTGATCGATTATCACTAACGATCGTTTCGGGCGGCACACCATAGCAATGAAAGATATTCTTCAGTAAATATTCTTGGATAACAACAAACGTAAATTTTTTCATGGTACAGCTTGATTTCCCATCAACGGCCTAAGGATTACAATCGGGGCCTTTGTACTCTTACAAACTTCTCAGTTATTAACATATTTTCGGACATCTTTAACCATGCGCTCTTTCAAGAACGACTTCTTGAAGGTGTTTTGGAATCCGTAACTTCCATGAAGATTTTCTTGAACAGCATCCCCAGAGGCATGTTCTGTTCGGATATAAATAAATTTATCGATCACCTTCAAGTCGGGAAGTTTACTTTGTTCGCTGGTAATTTTCTCTTTGATTGCCTTATTATCTGGGTTATTAAAATGCGGTGAATCTAGATCGACCTCAGGACCTAAGTAGTGTGTATATGCGGTTTCTGGGTTTAGTGAGACGGAGCAAAATTTCTCCAGTGTAAAAACTTAAAGATTTCAGCTCTTGTCGGTCTTATTTGCTCCTCCCCTCGAGCTCTCCTCCATCCACAAGCTTGTCTCGCCACCTGGCGGGATCTTTTTTATTTGGTTGGTGTCTCGGCTGAAAGTAGAGGCATCAACCTTGCGGGCGCTGAAAGTAGAGGCGGGAGGGCTTTTGATTTGGTAAGTCGATAGTGGCGCCACCTGTGGTCTCTGGATGAAAGCATTGAAGTGCCCTCTTGCGGTTTCCGATCGGTGTGTGTCGTTGTTATGTCGATAGGTTAGGTTAGGTTAAGGTGGCTATCGGCACGCCGATACACTTAGACCAAAAGCGGTCCATTGTGATACCACAGGATCCATATTCCCTTCCCCTATGCCCCAAACCAATTGGAGTTCAAGATGAACCTATGAAGGCCTGATATGCTAGCCGTAGAAAGATCACCTAGACTGTCCAGGAAGAATGACCCCAACTGGGTCCTCCTTGCTCGAGACAGTGCCGGGCAGGAGCAGAGAAGATGCATTACAGTCTCCACTTCCTCCTCATCCATACAACTCCTACAGAAGTCATTAGCGAAGACCCCAAGCCTTACCGCATGGCGCCCAATCAAACAGTGACCAGTGATCACACCTACCACCTGCGAGATGCTGGCCCTAGGCAGTGCGATGAGTCTCTTAGAACGCTTCAGATCCAGCATCGGCCAGATCTGTCTTGTTGTGTTACAAGTGGTTCCAGAGGCTCATCTATCGTTAGTCTTGGCGATAGAGTCAAGACGAAGCAGTATCTTGCACGTGCTGAGCGGGATACCTAGCTTTTCCTTATCTGGAAGGAGCTATATTGAGCTACCCTGCCTTGCGAGTTCATCAGCTTTGCAGTTCCCTGGAATGTCCCTATGCCCCGGCACACAGACGAGGTGGATGTTAAACTGCTTAGCCATCACGTTAATAGATGTACGACAGTCCGAGGCTACCTTTGGTGTTAGGGGGACAGATTCCAAGGATTTGATTGCGGCCTGAATGTCTGTGAAAATCGTAATATCCTGAGCAGATATTACGTTCTGCCGCATCCAGTTCATAACTTCTTTAATAGCCATCACCTCTGCTTGGAATACACTGCAGTGGTCGGGAAGGCGAAATGAGAGACCTACATTAAGTTCGTCAGAGAAGACTCCTCCATCACCTTTGTTGTCGAGCTTGGAGCCGTCCGTATAGAAGTGAATTTGATTCCTCTTCCGAGGACACTGCTCCTCCCAGTCGGACCGGGACGGAATAGTGGTGCGGAAGTCTCTTGTGAAGGAGATTTCGGGAAGAATGTAGTCAGTTGTCCCAGGAATGGGTTTATTACCAACTAGAATTGAGGAGTGCCCCTTAGTAGAGTAGCCCCATTGATTTGTGGATCTGAGCCTGACCGCTGCCATAGCAGCCATTTGTTTGGCAACAAGATCTAAGGGTATCAGATGTAATAAAATATCTAATGCGTCTGAGGGAGTTGATCTCAACGCCCCACTGATAGATATGGAGGCCATACGCTGGACTTTTGTTAACAACTTTCGATATATGACTTTGTCCAAAGCTGGCCACCATACAAGAATTCCATATAGTAAGATAGGCCTGACAATGGTCGTATAGAGCCAGTGAACTACCCGAGGTGACATACCTCACGTTTTCCCAATAGCTCTCTTGCATGAGTAGAGGGCAACTGTGGCCTTCCTAGCTCGTTCGATAATGTTAGCTTTCCAGCTAAGTTTCCTATCCAAAATTAGACCTAAGTATTTGGCTTGATCTAGAAAAACTAACTGTGTACCATTCAGAGAGGGAGGGTCTATCGGCGGAACTTTGTATTTCCTAGAGAAGAGAACCAATTCGGTCTTATGGGGATTGACCCCCTGACCGCAGTCAGAGGTCCAAGTTGAGAGCTTTGAGAGAGCATGTTGTAACAAATCTCTCAGGGTTGCCAGGAACTTGCCTCGCACAGCAATCGTAACATCATCCGCATAGGCGACTTCCTTGCACCCCTCCCCTTCCAGTATTAGTAGTAGTTCGTTAACCGCTACATTCCATAGAAGAGGAGAGAGGACACCACCCTGAGGTGTGCCTCTACTGACAAATCTCCTTGCTTCCGCATCACCCAGCTTTGCATTGACAATCCTGCTCGTGAGTAGCTGAAATATCAATTCTCTGAGTGAAGCATCGACACCTAGATTTGTTAGTGCACTGGTGATAGCTAGGGGGGTGACATTGTTGAAAGCTCCTTCTATGTCGAGGACAGCTACCATGGTATATTCCTTATTAAAAAGAGATTGTTCAATGGTGCCTACTAAAGAATGTAAAGCTGTTTCCATAGACTTCCCTTTGAAGTAAGCATGTTGCGAAGCCGACAGAAGTTTGCTGTCTATGCTACGACGAAGATGATTGTCGATGAGTCTCTCTAAAGATTTCAGAAGAAACGACGACAAGATAATTGGTCGGAGTATGAGTATGAGTATGAGATATTTTACCCGCCTTCTGGATAAAAACAACCTTTACCTCCTGCCATTTCAAAGGAATGTAGGAGAGTTCAATGCAGCCACAGAGGATCACCTTAAGCCAGGGCATGATGATCTCCAAGGCGTTCTGCATTTCCGAAGGAATAACCCCATCTGAGCCCGGCGATTTGAAGGGCTTGAAGCTATTACTTGCCCAATTTATTTTGGTTTCAGATATTAATTCACTGGAGATACCCGATATACGGGTATCAGGAATGCTCCTCAGATCTGAGCATCCTGGGAAGTGAGTGTCTAACAATAAGGCGAGAGATTCCTCACTAGAGCTAGTCCAAGAACCATCTGACCTTTTCAGGTAGCCCGTGGGACATGGATTCGAATCAAGAACTTTCCGAAGCCTAGACGCCTCAGATGTGTCTTCGATACTGCCAACGAAGAGTCTCCAAGAGTCGCGCTGAGCTTTTCTTACTACTTTTTTAAAAATCCTGAGACTATTCTTATAAAGGTCCCAGTCACAAGCAGCTCTTGACTTCTTTGCCTTGTTGAAGAGTTTCCTACACTGACTCCTAAGAGCTTTGACATCCTCAGACCACCATGGTGGTCTGCTCTTGCCCCTGGTTTTACCTGCAGGGCAGGATTTATGGAGGGCTCTGTTTAAGAACGATGTTAAGGTATCCACCATACTATAAAGGATTGATTTAGTCAGTTCCTCAATAGGTGGAGAGGGAGGTAGCATTTCCGCCACTATTAATTTATATGTTATATGGCGAAGAAGAAGTGAGGCCGAAGCCAGTTTGGAGTGGTGAAGATTAATCTGCAATATTCTGAGCATCCTCAAAATAAGCAGACTTCTCCACCACAGTATTATTGGCCTCGTCTTCAGTATCAGAGGAAGCCAGTAGCTCTTCCTCCTGATACAGGCCAAACATCCCCCCAACAAGTCTGAATCAAAAGATTCCTCGCCACCGTAAAGACCGTCGGGTGTCCGTCCCCTCCTCCATGACCACATAACACCGATAGGGGACCAAGAGACTCCAAAACGGGCTGTCTGCGGGGTCCCTTGGGATCTTCCAGCCTTCCTATCTTCCAATTGTGAGTCGGAAGATTTGGGTTCGTGACTTTCAAAATAGTCAGAATTCCCTCGGCATCAGGAGGGTCCACGGGCAACCAGACGCGGGCCCTCGGCCGTGAAGGGATCATGTCCTTATCCACGGCTTCGAGACGCGCCCCAGGTCAAACCTCACCCAGCATCGAAGCGGCGGCTTTGAGCAGGGTCACGGCTCGCTCGTCTGCACACTCAAAGAGTTTAACGCGACCCTGGAACCAGCCGGCGTCCTCGAAACTGGGAATCGGTCCAGGATTGCCACTCAGAACCCTCATGAATACTCCAGAAAGGCCAGACTCAATCCATCTCAATTTCTCCACAGAGTATCCCCCATCGTCATTGCTCCTGTCAATGACGGCCATAACGAGACTGCCCTTCGCTACCTCGCTGTTGGACCGCACAGAAGTCCTTTTGGCCATCTGGGGCGACTCCTCCACTGACCGCTGTCTTTTGGAGGTAAGGTCGCCCTTGACAGGAGCCATATCCTGGGACAGGATTTCTTTACCCCAGAGAAGAGAAGCTTTCTGCTTCGCGGTCAGCGTATCTTCTGGGCCTCTCCGACGCTGGCCAAAACTTTGGCAGCAGAGCGACGGTGTTGATACGCCAACTTTTAAGGGGCAACATTTTTTTGTCGAAGCCCGTTGCCCCCGGGCAGCCAAATAGCGGGAGATCTTTCAATTTGGTTGCTGTCTGGGCTGAAAGCCAAAACGTTTATTTTTCAGAATTTCATCGTATTAACCTGAATAAGCCCCGAACTTTTTTTTTTCGAATTATTCGTAAATATACTTTTGCTGGCGTGATCATAAGACGTTTGATTTATTTAAACAAGCAACATGCCAGACGCTTTTAATATTCTAACAGGAGTATGAATCTGCTTACGTTTGATTCATTTTAAGCAACCACAGGCGATCGCTTATACTCTAGCATACTTACTGTAGCATACAATGTAGCAATGTAGTATGTTTATACTAAACAAAGCGAAACAAAACCTAATAAAAGACGTTTGATTTATTTAAACAAGCAAACAGTCCAGACGATTTAATTATTCTAACAGGAGTATGAATCTGTTTACGTTTGATGCCTTTAAAGTTTAAAGAAACAACAGCGGATCGCTTTTTCAAAAAAGTCAAAAATATTTTCTCATGTGGTTTGAAATTCGCTACCTTCCAAACACAAAATCTATGTGTCTTGTGGGCAGAAAACCAAAAAGTTTATTTTTCAGAATTTCATCATATTAACCTGAATCAGCCCCGAACTTTTTTTTCGAATTATTCGTAAATATATTATTGCTGGCGTGATCATATAAATACGATGAGGCTGATTCGGGTTAAAGCTTCTGGGTGGAGTTTGTATGCACTAGTTGTAAATTAGCAATTTTTGAAACATGTTGTTATCGCTTTAAATTAAAAAATTTTTGGATCAATATAAAAATATTATTATGGAGCAACATTGGACAAGACTTATGGATGGTTTAATTCTGGTAAATTCTGTCGAGTGTGTTGGAATGTGTACATCAAAACATGGAACACATATTAGGAACTGTTCTTGGAGCAACGACAATTGTACAGTAGGACCAGATACGTGTAGCCGCTACTCCTATACTAGAAAATGTATTGATATTGAGGATCTTATGTCAAAATATGAATTACTTGAAAAAATAATAAAACAAAAAACATAATTTAAACTTTATAAAACATCGTTTTCTCTCACTAAGTATTCAAATTTTTAAATTTTATAATTGCACATCAAAGTGCGGTGATCAAAATGGTTGACTTTGAATTCCTACAATCAGAAGGAAAGAAGAAAAAACCCAATGTGTACCAATTCCACTAGATGAATCCAGATTCACAATACCGCTTTCAATTTGATGTACGCGTTTTGGTATTTCATCTAGCATAAATACTCCTCTAAAGTGCGGTATATTCACAGCGAATTTTCGTAAATCAACATCAGTTAATGTTATTTTGGGTAGCTTACTTAAGAGTTTTTTGAATAGGGTTTATAATAGAATCCAAGTCCTTTTCTATATGGTTTAAGATGTAAACATTTGCCGATCGCAATCGCTTCCATATTTTTGTTATGGCGAAGAGCTTCATGCAATTGTTCTTTTGCTGCTTTCGCTTCATTAATGGTCTTTGCTTACTCATTACACACCCCATACCGAGTTTGGTTTTAGTTTTCATGACGTTTGTTATGTTACCAACGCTGCTTTCTTTAGATTTTACGCGTTCCCAAGCCCGTTCAGCTAATATTTTATCCGCTATATGACGTTGATTTAAATTGAAAATGTGTCTATAACTGTGAGCAAGAAGCGATAACCTCTATTATATGTGGAGTATGTACCAATTTCTACAAGATCAGCCTGCCAAAGATCATCAATACCCTTCATTATAACCCTTCGACGGTGGAAATTTCGTCGACTTTGCGTATGTAGCTCAGCAACTATGTTTCTTTTACTAATTTCTTTAATTTATTTTTTTTTTATGTGGTGTTGTAGTTGATGGTGTTATTGTTATTGTTGATGATGACGATGATAGAATAATACAATATTTAAGGTCCAAAAAGGTCACGTGGACCTAATTTCGTAAAATCGTAATCTAAATTACTATTATCCTCTTTTGCAGTCGCTGTCATTTTCCTCCTAATTTCTTCAATATTTTTGTTCATAATTTAAATTTGCGTCTTTATTTGCTCTATATTTGTATCGAAGTGTTCTGAATATGTTTCGATATGGTCGTATTGTTCTCTCATGAGTTTATGTACGAAATCTTTTGTTGTTGCATCATCGGACTCAATAGGTACCGCAACATTTATAATACGTTTAGAATTCATATTAATATTTCGATCATAATCAAATGTAAAACCAATATCCTTTATTATAGATTTTTTAACATTGCTGTGGGTTCGTTTCGCATTTATCAACACTCATGGCTCTATTCTTATACTATTATATTACCCTCTATCAATTATTCAATGATTGAAACAATTTCGTTATTGTGATTGTTGTGACCGGCTGACTGTGACGAAATTAAACGATCTACTAGTTCATTAGGATTATCCCAATATACTTAATTTGTTTTAGTTGAATTTAATTTCATTAGCCCAGTTCCTTTATGTGAGGATTTTATTGGTGTTGATGTTGCTGTTGTTGTTGTTGATGACGTTGATGATAAATTAGCATTAAACAATTTTTGAATAATTTGTTTATATTTATGTGCTTTGGTTCCTTTTATTTGTTTGTGTGCGTCAAAATTGCGTTTATGGGCATTCGTAGTTAATAATATCGATTTGTAAGTATTTAATTCTGTTTCGTTATATGTTTTAGGAGATTTTTACAAAACAACAGATTAAACAGACCGTCTGTGAAATCCAAACTGTTAGCTCCAATTTGTATTTTATTAGCAGTTATTTTTTTATTCAGTAATGTTTTTATTTTATTCAGTAATGATAAATCTAATATTATTTTGGAGCTATTGCTATCATTAGTGTTGTTAATAGTAGTGTTTAAGCCAAACGTCATTGTGAATTTTTGAATTAAATTAGAATTAAGATACTTGCATTTTTTAAAGATAGAGGGCGTTTAACTCACTAGGAGTTCTCCCGAAGCAGCGACTTCGGCATAGCCAAAAAGCGCCAAATACTTTAAAGTTACTCGCTGTTTATAACTACCATAGGTAAGATCGTCGACAAATTTGTACGAGAACAATTTTAGGAAATATATATATATTATAAAGTTTTGGAAAACATCATATTTTCTTTTCAAATTCAACACAATTTTCATTACGGAGACTAACGAACCTTCTCGACTTAAATTTCATTTAAAGCACAGGGCTTTTGAAATATTTATTGGTCCATCGATCCAGGATTCGGAAAATTTAAAGTGTTGAAAGCAGAGACGACGACATATTCGCCATCTCCCCCTTTATCATCATCATCATCAACAGCTGTAGCAGCAAATAAATCAACACCAACAGCTGTAGCAGCAAATAAATTTGAACGTAATTATCATCAAAGTAAGTTGCATTCTATAATTATTTGGTACCTTATGTATAAAAGTGCATTGAACTTAATTTAAGTTAAATAAAATACAAGAAATAGATAGGAAAAGAAAACGAACGAAATTTCGCTCAATTCAATTTAAATTCACTCTCCCGCTACACCAAATCATCTTCGTTAAATTCGACCAATTCCTCCCACGCACATATACAAATAAAGTCACAAATTCTAAGCATAGCTTGAATCCCTTGAAGCGAATTGGCGCTCGCGAAATTTCCAGCATTGGCAACGAATTGGCTCTAGCGAGTTTCTGCTTCGGCTTACTAATAGCCTTGCTTCTTTTTTCCGACGGCGGACTCGCGTTTTTGTTTTGCAATAAAAAATTAAATTCAGTGTTTTAATTTAAATAAAAATATAATATAATTTCTAATAGTGAAGTGAAAAGTAAAGTGATAAAATTTAAAAAAAAAAAGGAAAGGAAAAAAAGCTCCAACAGAAATCAAAATCTAAAAAAAAGTGTCAAAATACGAAAAATACATACATACATAGAAGGCACAAAAAGAGAGCAAAATATTGAATAAACTAAAGATAAAGTGAAAGCGTGAATTTTATATTTTATTTATTTGAAAAAGTGTTAAAGTAAAGTAAATTATAAAAGTGAATTACATTAAAAGTGAAGCAGAGAAGCAGAACAATAGTGAAAGCAAAGGAGATAGTGACGAAACAAACAACAACAAAAAGAAGGAAATTTGTTGGTAAGCTTCAAACAGCTTCTTTTATGTACAAAAGCTAAAAACCTACAGTCGGCCTATCTGACTTATACATATAAAATTTTTCACAAAGTTATATTATCGGCACTTTTTATTTGTTTAAATCAAATATTTAAACATTGCCGTATATTTTAATACCCTACAGTCCACATTTGCGAATTTGTTTGATATTTTTGTAAATATTTTTTTTAAAAATAAAAGGTGTTCGTATAAGAACGAAATATTTTGGTGTTTATTACAATTTTTTTTAGGAATTTCTTAATTGCAGAGCGGTTTTGGTAACTAGGCCAATTTACAAATTAAATTTTAATATCCCTTGTGCTCGCTCGTATTTTTTTTTTAATAACTTTTAAATAAATAAATTACAAATATTGTACAAAATGACCGCGGTGGAAGAGTTCGTAAATTTAGCGGACGCCCTTTTAGAATTCGAGCGGGACTTCAACGAAACGGGACAGGAAGATCACAGCATATTTTCTATGGAAGTGCAGCGCGAAGAATTAAAGTCCCAATGGGTGCAGTTGAAGCAGGCGTACGACATAGGTCTGAAAGCAGTGATGAAGACTTGTGGCGAAAATAAGGGCGCGATCGACATAATAAAATTAAAATTTAAAACTTGTTACAATGCGTACATTGCGACAGCGGCACAAATGGGTGAATTCGCGCATAATTTAACGGCGCACCATACTTCAGCCCAAAGTACTCCAAATATTCAAGGCGCTGAGGCAATAGTCGATAATACACCTGGACACCATATACGCTTGTCTCCTTGTGATACTGAAGTATTTTATGGTGATTATGCGACATGGCCATCGTTCCGTGACTTATTCTCTGCCATTTATATTACCAACTCGCGTCTTACACCGGTCGAGAAACTTTTTTATTTAAATCAGAAGACAAGAGGGGAAGCAAAAGATATTGTAAAAAAATCTCCTTTGACTAACGACGGGTTCGCGCAGGCATGGAACAATCTTTCGGACCGGTACGAAAATAAACGTATTCTGGTCAACAGCCAATTAAAAGTACTTTTCAACTTACCGGCTATTAATTGCGAATCGGGCGCCTCTTTGAAAAAATTACAACGTGACATAAATAATTGCATTTCAACATTACAATTATTTGACATCGATGTCAGGAATTGGGATGCAATTTTTACCTACTTATGCTCAACTCGATTGCCTGAAGCTACGCTTTCCTTATGGGAGCAAAGCATAAACAATAAGTTTGAGATTCCAAAGTGGAAAGATTTGGACATTTTCCTAACAAATAGATTCCAAACTTTGGAAACAATTTCAGATCTCCGATCAGTATCAAACAAATCTGAGAGGAACAAATCATTTTCACCACCTCAACATGCATTTTCAAATAAAAAAGTGCAATCCCACCATACGACTGTTGGTCCTAATTGTAAACTATGTCCAACATTACAGCATTCCATTAGAAACTGTCCTACATTTCTGGGCATGAGCATAAACGGAAGGTTAGCAGCAGTACGTAAACATCAGTTCTGTATAAATTGTTTAGGATATTCACATCATGTGAAGGACTGTAAAAGCCAATTTAGCTGTGCGACCTGTAAGAGGCGCCATAATACTCTTTTACATAGGGAATTTATAAATCCACCTGCTAATCAGGCTGGAACAGCAAAACCCCCTCAGTCCCCTAAGTCAGACCATCGAGCACTATCAACTCAAGTAACCTCAAGTCCTTCAGAAAATATTAATGTACAAGCTTGCTTTGCGATGAATAAGAAAAATGTGCTACTAGGAACCGCTATGGTGACTATTTGTCATTTGGATACGGTGTATTCAGCCAGAGCGCTTATCGATTCGGGCTCGGAATGCACCTTTATTTCTGGGAGACTGCAACGCTTACTGAAACTTCCGACTGAGAATATAAATGCTCAAGTTTCTGGTTTAAACAAAGTTGTTTCGGTACATGTTCAAAAGGCATGCAGCTTTGTAATAGGATCTCGAATAGATTCAAATTTGAGGATAGAGGTAAAGGGTCTCATCCTGCCACAATTAACCGGGAATGTGCCATCACATTCTATTGATGCAACTTCTATTCGAGATTTGCCGGATCTCCAATTAGCAGATGTCAATTTCCATAGAAGTGGACAAATTGACTTATTGATAGGAGCTGACCTTTATCCTATCATTCTGATGGGAGGTATACGTCATCAAATACTAGGATCTCTCATCGCTCAAGAAACCGTGTTCGGATGGATATTATCAGGCCCTCTTCCACAACCTGAGATATCAACTTTTACTACTTATGTTGCTTTTCATAGTGAGGTGGCATTGTCTCAGCAGCTAACACAATTCTGGGATTTAGAGGAAATTCCAAAGAAGAATTTTTGGTCACATGAAGATAGTTTATGTGAAAGTAACTTTGTAGAAACTACACGCCGTAATAGCGATGGTCGATATGTAGTAACTTTGGCTTTTAAGAAGGAGTTCCCTCAGGAAATAAGTGTTGGTCAGTCGCGTCTGGCAGCAAGCAAACAATTTAATAGAAACGAAACATCACTTTGTAGGCGTCCGGAATTTAAAATTCAATACGATCAAGTTCTCAAGGATTATTTTGAATTGGGCCACATGAATAGAGTGCCAGCTCCAAGATTCGAAGAGTCACCTGCCCATTATTATTTACCCCATCATTCGGTAATAAAAGAGGAAAGTACTTCAACAAAACTGCGAATTGTGTTCAATGCGTCATTTCTCACATCAAATGGTGTTAGTTTAAATGATGTTTTGTATACAGGCCCAGTGTTGCAAACAGATTTGACTCTTTTGATTTTGAAATGGAGATTATTTAAGTACGTTTTCAATGCTGACATCGAGAAAATGTATAGGCAAATCCTTGTAGACTCTAAACACACTCCTTATCAGAGGATTTTGTTTCGAACTTCACTTGAGTCAGACATAGAAGATTTTGAGCTGAATAGGGTCACATTCGGACTTAATTGTGCCCCGTTCCTTGCAATTAGAACCATATTACAGCTAGCAAACGACGTTCAGGACACAATGCCGCTGGCAGCCGCAGTGTTAAAGGATTTTATGTACGTGGATGATGCATTAGCAGGCGCACATGAAGTGGAAACGGCAATAGAGACGCGGAACGAACTCATTTCGGCATTAAATTCCGCGGGTTTCCCTCTACGTAAATGGACTTCAAATTGCAAGGATATAATTTCAGATATTCCCAAGGAGCATTTACTTAATGAGGATTTTTTGCACCTAGAAGACACTAGTATGGTAAAGACGCTGGGAATTCGCTGGAACGCTAGTTTAGACCTCTTTTATTTTACTGCCAAACCATTAGACAACAAATCAATATTTACGAAGAGGGAAGTGCTCTCAATTATAGCGAAACTTTTTGATCCAGCAGGTTGGTTAGGCCCAATTATAATCGCAGCAAAAATTCTAATGCAGCAAATCTGGCTGGAAAAAACGGATTGGGACGACAATTTAACTAGTGAAAGTCTGCATACGTGGAAGTCATTTTTAAGTGACTATCATTTCATAAATGATATCAAAATTGATAGGTGGGTGTATTTCTCTCCATATAGGAAAATTGAATTCCACACCTTTTGTGATGCATCGGAAAAGGCCTATGCAGCAGCAATTTACGTTCGCGTTGAGGCATCAGATTCTCGTGTTTTCACCCGCTTGTTGACTGCAAAAACTAAGGTCGCCCCTGTAAAAACAGTTTCGCTTCCTAGATTGGAACTATGTGGAGCGGTTTTAGCTGCAGACCTGGTTGAGTCCGTGGTACCTCAATTGAATGTGGAACAATATACGGTATACTTTTGGACAGATTCGACAATTGTTTTGGCTTGGCTGAAAAAACCCCCTTGCGCTTGGACTACCTTTGTAGCAAATCGCGTATCAAAAATTTTAGATAAGGTAGGCAACACAAATTGGTATCACGTCGATTCTGGAGATAACCCTGCTGATTTAGGTAGCCGAGGTGTTTCTGCGCAGAATTTGATTCACAACCAATTGTGGTGGAAAGGGCCCCTATGGCTCTGCAAAAATAAAGGGGAATGGCCGCAGACTTCTGGTTATGGAGAATTTGCAACGTCGCTAGAAAGCAGGCCGATTAAAACCCATTTTGCATACTTCAACCAATTTGAAGATATTTTAGATCGATTTTCATCACTTCCACGAGCATTGCGTATATTGGCATTAGTGTTTAGATTTTACTATCGCGTCTGTCCCAAGTATAGCAACCAGGACCGGGTTCAGTCAGCGCAGCTAACGAAAGAAGAACTTGACCATGTGAAAAATAGGCTTGTCGGGTTATCTCAAAAGGTACATTTTCCAAATGAATATCGTGAGATTTCCGAAAAGAAACCCCTAAGCAATAAAAGCTCGATTTTGACATTGAACCCTTTCTTGGATAAACAGGGCATAATGCGGCTTGGTGGGCGATTGGCATTAGCGCCATCTCTTTCATATAAAGAGAAACATCCTGCTATTTTACCATACAATTGTCAATTTTCACGACTTATGGTCCAATTCACCCATGATATTTCATTGCATGGTGGTAATAATCTGGTATTACGGTTATTACAGATGGAATTCTTCATTATACGCGCAAAAAATCTAGTAAAAACCGTTATACACAATTGTAAGGTATGTGTAATAAATCGGAAAAAGGAATATTCCCAGCTTATGGCAGCCCTACCTGCAGCTCGCACTGAGTTTTCGCGACCGTTCGCGACAACTGGTATCGATTTCGCTGGTCCTTATGATATAAAAAATTATACTGGTCGTGCGTGCCTCATAACCAAAGGCTATGTGTGTCTTTTCGTGTGTTTTTCTACGAAGGCAATACATTTAGAAGTCACAAGTGACCTATCTTCGGTTACGTTTTTAGCTGCCTTTGCTCGGTTTGTGTCTCGTCGCGGTTGTCCAGGAGATTTATATTCAGATAATGGAACTAATTTTGTAGGAGCGTCCAAAATTATTAAACGAGAATTTCGTGAATTTTTGAGTTCTGCGCGAAATGTAGTGGTCGACAGTCAACTGTATCAGGGAATTGTTTGGCATTTTAATCCTGCTGGAGCTCCCCATATGGGAGGACTGTGGGAATCAGGAGTCAAAAGTTTCAAAACGCATTTGCGAAAGGTAGCAGGAGCAATGAAATTTACATTTGAGGAGTTCAACACATTGTTATCGCGCATTGAAGCATGCCTAAATTCAAGGCCAATTAGTGCAATGTCAGAAAATCCTGACATGTTAACCCCTTTAACTCCAGGTCATTTTTTAATCGGTAGTCCGTTAATAGGCATTGCAGAACCAGAAGTTACTGATAACCCAATGTCCATTGTAAACAGATGGCAAAAGATTAAAGCTATGCATCAGTTGTTTTGTAAACGATGGAAGTCTGAATATTTATCTCAGCTTCAAAGACGGTATAAATGGAAATTTCCCCAAAGAGATTTGGAAATTGATGATTTGGTTGTAGTGAGAGAGGAGAATTTACCTCCAAATGAATGGCGACTTGGTAGGATAACGAGAGTTTATGCAGGAGAAGACAAAAGAGTCCGGGTGGCCGATGTACGAACCCAAAGGGGGTCAATTACGCGGCCTATTGTTAAATTGATTGTCCTTCCGAGTTGTTAAAATAAAAACCGTACCTTGTAACCCCATTTTCAGCCAATAACTACGATATGCCACGCTTTAGGGTCAAGGCGGAACAACGCGCCAAACCCAAATTCGAATGTCCGGTGTGCCATCTCGGACACGCTATGCAGTTTTGTTCTCTGTTTCGCAACATGACGGTGGAATTTCGACTGCGTGAGGTGCTAACGCATAAGTATTGCTCTAACTGCTTATCGAGGAGCCATGTACTCGTTGGTTGCAATAGTGAGGTGAGGTGTAAGTATTGCCAGGAGAAGCACCATAGTATGCTGCATGATGAAGACGTGGACAAACCGGTCACAAAAGCATCTCAGCAAGGCCCTCGTCAGTTTGGCGACACTGTGTCGGAAGAGGAGTCAACAGAGGAGGAATATCGAGACGACATGAGCTCGTCAGCAGAAACGGTCATCGAAGTGCCGCAGCAATCATCGCGTACCCCGTCTTTATCGGAAGCTAATGCTGTTCTGGGAAGTGAAATGGGCAACGATTTAGAGGGAATCGCCCCACCGAGGGAACAAGCTCGTCGATTACGACCAGTTTTGCAGAGTGACGGAAAGCCTCAAATGGATGCCCGGGAAATTATCGATTCACTGAGGGCTCGGTATAGCAACACTGGCGCTCGACCACGTCAAAACTCACGCAACCAATCGGGAGTCCGACCTAGATCGTCTGACCTCGAGAGGAAACAACAGCGTCCGGGAGTCCGACCTAGATCGTCTGACCTCGGAAAATATCACAATAACTCGGGAGTCCGACCTAGACCGTCTGACCTCGAGAGAAACTCGCAGCGTCCGGGAGTCCGACCTAGATCGTCTGACCTCGGAAATCATCACAGAAGCTCGGGAGTCCGACCTAGATCGTCTGACCTCGAGTACAATCGTCGTTCGGGAGCTCGACCACGACTATCGGTTCTCGACCAATACGAAACGTCTCGTCAGCTCTGTCATTGGAGTGATCATCGCCAAGACCATCGTCGCCAGGAGCATCGTCGCCAAGACCATCGTCGCCAGGAGCAGCGTCGCCAAGACCGTCAGCGACCTGAACAAAGGCAACCCGAGTATCACTCTCTTGATTTGGTACCAAGGCATGCCACACAGCGCATAGCGCTCATATACCCAACTGCAAGAGTGAGGATCATCAATGACGGCAGGTGTGAGAAGGTGCGCCTGATTATAGATCAGTGCTGCCCCGTGTCGGTGGTCTCACGGTATTTGGTGGATCGATTGAGGTTGAAGACTGTAGGGAGAGGATCGGATGAGAGGTGTACCATCACATTGGGTGGTAGATTTGGGCGCTTGGATGTATACGCAGAAGTCCGTCCGAATTTTTGCAGGTTTTCACCGTCGCACTCGATCGGCGCACAGGTGCGTGACCAATTCGAGGAGTTGCAGTTGGCGGACGAAACGTTTTATGTGTCGGATCCGTCGTATTTTTGTTTGGGAGCGGATGTGTTCCCCAAAATTATTAAAAGAGGTTTAGTGCAGGGGATAATTGGGCAACCAGTTGCACAGCACACTATATTTGGGTGTGTGATTTCGGGCTCATGGGCGTTGTAAGGATAGGAGTGGGGTATGGACTAGGATTTTCTATGGAATATATTTGGAATTAACGCTTTGGAATTAAAAAATGAATTAAAATGAATTTAAATGAATTAAAATATGAATTTTATTAATTTTTATATATGCACTAGTACCAATTATGAATGCAACGTACTCATTATTTTCTATTTTAGATTTACGTAGGATTAAGAGAAATTTTGCAGTGATGCTGCAAGGCGGGCGGCAATGTTTAAGCCAAACGTCATTGTGAATTTTTGAATTAAATTAGAATTAAGATACTTGCATTTTTTAAAGATAGAGGGCGTTTAACTCACTAGGAGTTCTCCCGAAGCAGCGACTTCGGCATAGCCAAAAAGCGCCAAATACTTTAAAGTTACTCGCTGTTTATAACTACCATAGGTAAGATCGTCGACAAATTTGTACGAGAACAATTTTAGGAAATATATATATATTATAACGTTTTGGAAAACATCATATTTTCTTTTCAAATTCAACACAATTTTCATTACGGAGACTAACGAACCTTCTCGACTTAAATTTCATTTAAAGCACAGGGCTTTTGAAATATTTAAGTAGTATCTTCATTCGTGTTTGTGTCGCTTCTATTTTTTTCTGTTTTGAAGTATTCGGATTCGTTTCTTTGAATTGGTGAACTGAACGCTAGAGCTTCTTTTCTTTCTTGGGTACATAGAGTCTAAATTTATAGATTTTAAGGTCTCATCATCATCATCAGATTCATTCTCGACCTTCTCCTGTTTAAATTCTTCCTGTTTTATACTATTATATTTCTTAGCTGTATCAATAAACTCATTAATGGTTTTGTTATGGGTGAAAATTATTTTTCTAGATTATCAGTTTCGGATAATTCTCCAGTCTTTATAGCTTCATATTTTCTTTTTAAGACATTCCTCGCACTTATAATGTTTTTCATCAATTTTTCATCCATTGAACTTAATTTTGTATATCAGGTTTCGATCGCACCAGATCAGGTTAAATATCAGATCAGGTTTAATATCAGATCAGGTTAAATATCAGATCAGGTTTAATATCAGATCAGGTTAAATATCAGATCATGTTAAATATCAGATCAGGTTAAATAGCAGATCAGGTTAAATAGCAGATCAGATCAGATCTGAGCAAAGTTTAATATATTACTAGTTTTATGTCATCAGAAATTCTCATTTATCAGTCTATGTCGACGACATGAATATCTATAGAACTATATCAACTACTTCAGATTCTCCGCCATTACAATCTGATTTAAATAGGTTTTCAACTTGGTGTACGAAAAATTTCCTAATGCTTAATGTCACTAAGTGTCAAACTATAACATATTCCCGTAAACGTCTTCCTCCACCTCCCAGAACGTACCTACTTTACAACGAGCCTGTACTACTAGTGACAGAATTGCGCGACTTGGGCGTTATCTGTGACAGAGAACTTAATTTTCGCTCCCATATTGATAATATAGTAAAAAGAGCAAATTCAGCCTTGGGTTTTGTTAGGCATTGGTCCAAGGAATTCCGTATGTTCCGTATGAATCCGTATGTTACGAAATCACTTTACTTTACCTTTGTTAGACCAATACTTGAATACGCTAGCCAAGTTTGGTCTCCTTTTAGACCTACTCACTCCATGAGAATTGAGGCTATACAGCGCAAATTCATTCGTTTTGCCCTACGCGGTCTTCCCTGGGATGACCGTATCCACTTGCTGCCTTATGTTGATCGCTTAAAATTAATAAATTTATCAACCCTGGAAAATCGTCGACAAACTGCCGATATACTCTTTATCCATCAACTTCTATCAGGTACCGTAGACTGTCCCGCGTTACTCCAGTTGATCTCCCTTAACCTCGTAACCTTATATCTGTAGCTTTATTTAATACTAGCTGTTACATACCCGGCGTTGCACGGGTTGTATAAAATTTTAAAATAAATATATATAGGAATTTGCGACAATTTCAATGGCGCTGTAATTGATGGTTTATTCTCCCCGTGAAACTTGGTGCCAGTTGTAATCCCACCCGGTAGGAATCACCCAAAAAAAGTCCAAGGACGCACTTGGTGGCAGCTGTAATCCCACCCGGTATGATTCAGCCAAAAACAGTCCAAGGACGCACTTGGTGGCAGTTGTAATCCAACCCGGCATGATCCACCAAAAAAATGTCCAAGGACGCAATTGGTGGCAGTTGTAATCCCATCCGGTATGATTCACAACAAAAGAGTCCAAGAACACACTTGATGGCAGCTGTAATCCCACCCGGCATGATTCACCCAAAAAATGTCAAAGGAAGCATTTGGTTCCAGTTGTAATCCCACCCGGTATGATCCACCCAAAAAATGTCCAAGGACGCACATGGTGGCAGCTGTAATCCCACCCGGTATGATTCAGCCAAAAAAAGTCCAAGGACGCAATTGGTGGCAGTTGTAATCCCACCCGGCATGATTCAGCAGAAAAAAAAATTTCAATAAAATCAGTAAAGCCGTTTAACCGTGATATGGGGTAGAAAATTGTATGGGCGGTGCCACGCCCCTTGTCCAATTATTCCCATTTTCGACACATAGCAGTACAACTCCATTCCAAATTTCACTAAAGTATATCCATTAGTTGCTTAATTAGCTGGTATGTAAGTTATGTGTTGTGTGGGAGGTGCCACGCCCCTTTATCCAATTATTCCCATATTCGACACATAGCTCGGAAAACATACTATACAGCTCCATTCCAAATTTCATAAAAATATATCCAATAGTTGCATAGTTAGATGTTATTTAAGTTATGTGTTGTGTGGGAGGTGCCACGCCCCTTTGTCCAATTATTCCCATATTCGACACATAGCTGGGAAAACATACTATACAGCTCCATTCCAAATTTCATTAAAATATATCCAATAGTTGCTTAGTTAGATGTTATTTAAGTTACGTGTTGTGTGGGCGGTGCCACGCCCCTTGTCCAATTATGCTCATATTTGGCATAAAGCTTGGAAAAGTTATTATGCAACTTCGTGCTAAATTTCGTTTTTATTGTTCAATATTCAATTCAAATTCAATTCAATAGTTACTAAATTACCTTGTAGACATATTTTGTGTTGTATGGGAGGTGCCACGCCCCTTTGTCCAATCCCAACCGCATATAGCCTATGTTACATGTCGATACCTATAGAATTTATCCTGAAAGTTTCAAGAGAATCGGTACAGCCTTTTAGCCGTGATTGAGGGACAAACAGACAGACAGACAGACACACACTCAGTTTTATAATATATATAGGGATGTTACATGTCGATACCTATAGAATTTATCCTGAAAGTTTCAAGAGAATCGGTACAGCCGTTTAGCCGTGATTGAGGGACAAACAGACAGACAGATAGACAGACACACACTCAGTTTTTATAATATATATAGGGATATAGGGATTACCTTCCACCGCACTGATTATGGCTATAATGAACCAATGTCCAGAATGCTTCACATGGTTAATAATATGTCCAATTAATTTGATTTCCATTTAAACAAATATACCCTCAGAAATTCAATCCCTTATCTCCTAAATCCCAATCACCATTATATTTAATTTTAAGTTTATATTAGATCACCACTGTTAGATATAAGTAGTTGTACACTGAGGGAAAAAAATAGTGAAATCAAATGAAAACGTATTTAAATCAAATATAAACGTATTTGATAGTGCTCCTAAGCTGTTTTTATTTGAATGAAATATGCGCGTATTTAAAATTGTATTAAATATGGAAATATTAGAATTAAATATGGAAATATAAAATTTTTTTATTTATTTAAATTGGAAAAAAACTCTTTTTTTTTTGCACTTTTTTTAAGTTGTTTATTTTTTACTTTATTTAATTTTTTTTTGCCAATTTCCTTAGAAACATTTGTAACCACTTTTCCACAAATTCAGTTTTGCCGGAATTCGAACCGGGAACCACTGGAGTTTGGAGTGCGCTCTAACAGATCTGTTTCCGGCATTATTCACAAGCGTCTAAATGTTTGTATATTGCTCAGCAAGTCTTATAAATTTAAGTTTTCAAATCTAAAAATAGAAACTCACAAAAAAACGTTGTTTACTTTCTGCTTCATATATATTTCAGTTTAGACACAGAAAAATTGTGCCTGTGATAGTGATCAGTGTGAATTTCATATTTCCAATCGGCAGAGGTCGTAGGTTCAAGACTGGCTGGCGGCAATGAAGTTTTTTATTTATAGAAAACATTTAAATACGCGCGTATTGAATTCTATATGAGATACTGATTTCCAAATATTAAAATATTCAAATCACATTTAAATAAAAAATATTTAATTCTACTATGCGTTTGTTCGCTCAGTGTATAAGCTTGTACTAAGCATAAATAAATAAATATAATTTAATAAATATATCGAATTCCTTTCGATATCAACAAGAAATCCGTGTCTATCTCGCCAACATTCACATTTCCATCAAGTTTTTAAAACTCATGTCAGTACCCACATGATCGTTACATATATGTTTAATATTTATTTCATCTTGTTTAAACAAGATCAAATGTTTGGATATTCGTGTATACGTTTGACATAAATAGTAACTATCAATATTGTTATGTCGACCCATACAAAAATAATATCGTATATTTTTTTGTTTTTCGCATGCAACATCATCGAATGTCATTATCAAATTACTTTTCGCCTTTTCAGGTAGTAAAACTTCATCATTCTCAGAAAATGTAAAATATCCCATTCCCTTGATCGGTTTAATCCATTTACTCAGATATTGATGTTTCGGTTGATGCAATGACTTTGAATATATGTAAATATTTTCAAATTTAAATCCATTCGGACTCTGTTTACGCCAAAACACCCTGTTTGCCACCCTGTATACGGAATTGTACGGCAACCAACTTTATACCATTAAAACTACTGGAACACCGCTTAACATTCTGTTAAGCTGTGTCCCAAAACTGGTTTAATTCAATATGAAGGCCTTCTGTCATTTCCGTAACTTTAACTTCCTTCTTCTTGTACCAACATCGAACGAGTCATCAACGTATATTTTTCCTGCAACATCCCGTGCTGCAGAGCTTTTTATTTACATAAGCTTACTTTTGTATCCTACGACATCCGTCGCAAGTAAGCAACCTTTGTGCTCCTTTTCCAATAAAACATACTTAAAAACATAAAACTACACGCCTTTAATTATATTTTTACTAATTCTCGAAATTCCACCCTTTTTTTCTTTTTTATATCGTTTGGCCACTTTACGAGTGAGCCAAACATTTGATCCATTCGAACCGGATTCGGAATTAGAGAGTTACACCAGCATCTCTGTATATTTTGGCGGCATCTTCGACGCTCCAAGCTCCGCCGAGGTTACGATAGCGTTCTACGATAGCATCTTCTCCGAAGGAACGGTGGAAAAGCCGACGGCAAAACGCAACATCCAACATTACAACAAAAATTAAAGGAACGTGTTTAAAAGCATAGTTTTTTTTGTATGTACAAAAAAAGAGCAATTCTTCCGACACTTAGTCGAGAAATACAACAACAATAATAATACAATATTCATTCTCTGCAATAATTTGTTCACTTTTGTGGAACGTGCGGAAAGCCACAAAAGAAAGGCCCAAAGCACCCATGAGAAATAAAATTACCACAAAGTGAACAAACGCAGCATAAAACTTAAAAAACGACACAATATTCCGATTGTGCATCGTCCCTAATTCGTCGTTAAAACCGAACCTTAACATAGCAAAGTAGATTTAAATGGTTTTTAAATCTATTAAAATTCTATAATTTTCAATTAGAAAATAACTTGTACTTTAAAGTTGGAAAATTTGTTGGCAACCCTTATTGCCTCTTCTCGTTGTAATACGATCCACAACCAAAAGCTTTTGACTCTCAGCCCTTCCACTACATAGTTTGACAGTTGACATTAACCACATAAATTATGAATATAAATTACATTTAAATACATACAAATAAATAGTGAAAAAACAAAGTGAGCAAACATAGGAAAAAAAAGAGTTACATTAGCCAGATGAAGCACGAAAGTGAAACACAAATAACTAAACAAAACAGAATGGAATATACAAACAACTAAATCAAAAGGAAAAACGACAATTACAAGTGAGTTATTTTTTAAACTCTAAAAGTGTATATTTTCTAAAATAATTTCATTTTCTTGTTTATTTGTGCTCCCTTCCGCGAAATTGTACGCTCCTTTTGAATTACTTTGCCACTAAAGTTTGGCCAATGATTTTTTGTTTATTTTGCTTCTGACGGTTAAGTGATCGTATTATTTTATGTACACTACTTTAGTGTGCAATTACTTTTATCGCTTCTGTGAAAATTTTCGAAGCTTTTATACGTTTTTAATATTTGTTCAAACATTCTGTGCACACAGTCCTATTTTAGCAATCCCTCCTTGGGTACATATTAAATTGAAATTAGCTTTCAATATCTTTTTCAAATTTTAACATTGAATAAAAGTGCCAATTAAATAAAAATTAAATTCAAATTATTTTTAATTTAAAAATTTTATTTTTGTCGTTTGTACACATCAGGGCAAAATCTCAAGTACCTATACCGAGGGTACTTTTGCATTGAACATTTTTACTTAATTAAAATTTTTTATTCAAGTGATATTTTGATCTAAGTTCTCCACAACCTTGAGTGTCACCCCTAAGTGGCTCGGGTATTCATCTTCGATGATTTTTTCACCTCTCAACTCGAGCAAATTATTGCTTTTTTATTTACAGTTTTTTGATTTTTCATTAAAAACATGACTGTTTTTGAGACTTTTATTCTCGCTGCTGACCAATTGGACAAATTTGAAGCAGCTTTTGCGGACTTACCGTCACCAACACACACCCAAGAAAATTTGAGAACTCAAAGTGAAAAAATAAAATCACTTTAGGCTGCAGTTAAGGCTTCATATCAGCCATGTTTAACCTACATTGTTCAAGGTGAGGGCCCGGATGTCAACGCGGACATCGCTATTGTCAAGTCCGAATACAAGCGAACCTATTACAGCTTTGTAAAATGTTTGGCAAAAATTAATGAGCGGCTGTTGCATTACTCTCGATTCTCCTATCGATTCGCAGATAAAAAGCGAGGCAGCGTCCCTCGTACTACCCTACAGAACAACAAATTTTCCGCTATTTACAATTGCGTCAGTACGTGATCATCCATCCTTAACTACTGCATCACTACGTGATCATACAATGCCAAACATTGCATTGGCATATGCCACTTTCTGGCAAAGCTTGCTGATATTTATTCTTATCGACGGCGTTTTTAATCCGAACATTTTATTGGACAAAATCAGATGTGACAACCACAATAGTCTCAAAACTGGTTTAATTCAATATGAAGGCCTTCTGTCATTTCCGTAACTTTGACTTCCTTCTTCTTGTACCAGCATCGAACGAGTCATCAAGGTATCTTTTTACGCTCCTGCAACATCCCGTGCTGCAGAGCTTTTTATTTACATAAGCTTACTTTTGTATCCTACGACATCCGTCGCAAGTAAGCAACCTTTGTGCTCCTTTTCCAATAAAACATACTTAAAAAACATAAAACTACACGCCTTTAATTATATTTTTACTAATTCTCGAAATTCCACCCTTTTTTTCTTTTTTATATCGTTTGGCCACTTTACGAACAGACTCTCTATTAACCTCAACATTATGTTAGTTTTTCCACAATTCGATGGTCCCACGATTAATGTTCTCAATGTATTCGGTAGTAGTGATCCATGTCTTGGTTGCTGATTTGATAGGTGAGGTGTTACTTTAGCATCTAAATTTTGCACAACAATCTGTTTTTTTTGTTTTGTGAAGCGCATCTTTATATCAACCATAAAATTTTGTATATAAACGAAAACTTATATATAATATTTTTAGTCAAAAAAAAAATATATATATATAATGGGAATGACATACATCAAACGTTTTAGTAAAAAACCAACCATCAAAGGGTATGGTTTACTTGACACAATTATAAACAAGTTACCCATAGAACTACATCTACCAGGATATCAGTTTTATGGACCAGGAACAAAATTATAAAAACGTTTAAAACGTGGCGATCAAGGTATTAATCCACTCGACGCTAGTTGTGGAGAACACGATATTGCCTACTCAAAATCTAAAGATTTAAATCAACGTCATATAGCGGATAAAATATTAGCTGAACGAGCTTGGGAACGGGTAAAATCTAAAGAAAGCAGCATTGGTGAACGTGCAGCCGGTTGGTTCATAACAAAAGTCATGAAAACTAAAACCAAACTCGGTAATGAGTAAGCAGAAAAAACGTGGATTGAAAGTTAAAAAAACATTTTCTTCAGCAATAAAAAATGCGACTAAAATATTAAAGAAAGTTAAGTCAGACAACTTTCAAGACGCTATTAAAATTGCTCAAAAATCATTTAGATCCGCCATAGGAAATAAAAAACATTCTATAAAAATTCCTCGAGTAATAGCTGTACCCAAAGTAGGAGGGTTTTTACAACTTGTACCTATACTGACAGCACTCGGTGCAATCGGTGCATTAGCATCAGGAGGTTCATCAATTGCAAAGACCATTAATGAAGCGAAAGCAGCAAAAGAACAATTGCATGAAGCTCTTCGCCATAACAAAAATATGGAAGCGATTGCGATCGGCAAAGGTTTACATCTTAACCCATTCATGACGTGCGTGCCCATATGGTAACGCTGATAGAGCTCTACGGTATGTGCAATTAATTGATGTTAATAAATCATACTTTGATCTTTCTTTTGATATATAACTCCTAGCAATCGCTCGTCAGTAGCGATCGTGGACAAAAACAGCGAAAAGGCACGACCTTTCCAGTAAGAATATTTTTCATTGCCATAAAAAGTTATATATTTTGAATTTTTGGCATTTGTGTAGAATATCAAAGTATCAGACAACGTATAAAAATAAAAATTATTTATAACTTCGGTATTACCGTTATATCATTTTGAATTTTGCTGTTACCATATGGGCACGCTCGTCACAACCCTAGCAAATTTATATTTTCTTACTGAAGTTGTTTGTATGAGCTTTTTTTTATGTAAAATGAAATATATTTTATTTGTATATTGATTTGAAAGTGTGTTTGTGTACTTAATATAATTACTACAATTTTTTTTTTAATATTCAGATTTTAAATAATTTTTGTACGTGTTTATATAAATATTTGCATACATATTTGAGTATTTTTTGTAAAATGAAGTAAATTTTATCTATATATTGGTTTGAAATATATTTTTTTTAGCTTCTTTCATATAAAGTTAAATATATGTTATCTATAAATTGTCTTTAAAGTGTGGTTATGTACTTGGTATACTTATGAAAAATTAGCAGCACCTCTTAAGTTGATTTAGACATATCCGTATGTTTGTCCGTTATTCTGATTGGTATGGGCTATTGACGGAGCTAAATGAAAGCTAGGCGGTTCAAACATTGAATTTATCCTTTGGAGAAGGAGTTGGTATAGCAACGTCTACCTTCCATACAAGTGAAAGTCGAGTTTTGTAACAAATGTTACCCAATTTTACGGGAATTGTGGTAGGCAAATTCTCCGTAAGATATATTGTCCGCTTTGCGTCGATGGTGAGTGCCGCAAAAGCTATATGAGGAATACCCCGATCATGACATGACATCATGACGCATACAAAATCCACGTCTAAGATGGCTAGGTCATGCCGGGCTGATGAACGTAAAAAGGTACTACGAAATGGAGCACATGTGAGTACCGTCGGTGGAATGAGCGGAAGATGGCGACCAGGTCTCAGATGGAAGGGTGTATGGTATTTATAGGTTTACTTCGACCGGCTGAAACTTTTTAACAAATTTACATTACAATGAAGACATTTAGGCGAGCATAATTTTATCCGGCTGGACAATATGATTAGGAGGAAGATGAAGCAGGTACTTCCTATGGTCTTCATCGTACACCTCTTTTACAGCCATGTAAGTTGTATATGTCAAATGAAATGATGACGAGGACCTTTCCAATTTCAGTTCATATGGAGATATTTCTTATGTTATTGAAAACCTAAGCAGTATTTTAGATACATATTATATACAGAGGCGGACAGATAATTAGGGCCAGCCTTGAGTGACTGCCAAAATTTTAAGAATATCAACTTGATTACTATTGAAAAGGTCTATTGGACCAAATTCTATGATGACACTTATCAAGAAAATCCTAGTTGAAAACTGACCTATTCTAACTTTTTTCCTGGGGTTATAAAATTTATTTTTTTTGATGCAAAAATGTGCGTTTTTTAAAAACAAATTATTTTGTTGAAGAAACTTTTGTGATCAAAAAAGCTCCTGAATAATAAAATTTTTTTTAACAAAATTTTTTTTTTTAAAAACTTTTAGATTAAAAAAAAATTGGTCGATAAAAATTTTTTTTACAAAATAAATCTTAAAACATTGCTTAACTTTCAAGAATTTAAAAAAAAAGTAGTTATAAACAATAATATCTTAAATTAGGTAATTTTGCTAGGGTTGTGACGAGTGTTACCATATGGTAACGGCCAGGGCTGGACAAACGGTAAGGGTCCAAAAAAAAAGTTAGAAATTCGTTTCTTAGGCCATTTCTAGGTTTTCCTGAAAAAATCTTGAAAAAATTCAGAAAATTTCGCTCTTGTCATTATCGGGTTAAACCATATAGAAAAGGACTTGGATTCCATTATAAACCCTATTCAAAAAACTCTTAAGTAAGCTACCGGAAAAAGCATTAACTGATGTTGATTTACGAAAATTCGCTGTGAATATACCGCACTTTAGAGGAGTATTTATGCTAGATTTTTTTAATAGTAATTTTATTCAATTGAATCACCTAATAATAACTTAGGTCTAACAATGATTTTTCAAAAATTCAGAAATTCAGCTTATTTTTATAATATTCAGATTAAAACTATTTGCCCTATATCCATTGATTTAGGCAATGTAGAGTTATCGTAACTAATATATGGGGAATATATTAGTTTCGTTTGAGACGTGAGGGATTCAGAGATCTCTGTAAATTTCTAGCTATAATGTTTGGGTGAAACATGAGCTTCTGCTTGTACTTCGAGGTAAATTTCGGAATTTCGTCTTTTACTGCAGGTATATTCAGGTCTCTGTGGATGTTAGTATTTTTTATATAAAAAGGGGCTCTGGCAATTTGTCTCAGGATTTTAGATTGGACTCTCTGGAGTTTTTCCACGTTCGAGGGAGAGGCAGTGCCCCAGAGTTTTATTATACTTTTGTATATTTGGACTTTGTATGTGAGATTTAGCTTTGATGCCCTTGAGATTAGCCAATTTAGTTCCAATTGCTTTAATTTGATCTGAATTTTTTTGGATTCAATATGTTTATGCCATGTGAGTCGGCGGTCGAGATGCATTCCAAGATACTTGGTTTCGGAACTTTCAGGGACGACTTGGCCGTTTATCTTCAGAGCAGGACACGTGCCCCTTCTTAGAGTGAAGGTTAAGTGACAGCTTTTGGATTCATTGACCTTGATTTTCCATCGATGTAGCCAATTACTTAGAGTGTCCAAGTGTTTTTGCACGTATAGAGATGCCATGTCTGGGTTTGAGTGAGAGCACATGATAGCAGTGTCATCAGCAAAAGTCGATATGAGAGTTCTATAACTTTTGGGCATATCTGCCGTATATAGAATATATAGCAGGGGCGCGAGGACACTACCTTGTGGTACTCCGGCCAGTATTTCGTATTTTCGGGAGACAAAGCTTTTGTATTTTACTACAAATTTTCTATTCGTGAGGTAGTTTTTGAGTAGACAGTGCATATTAGCGGGAAGAATTTGCTGTAGTTTGTAAATAAGTCCTTCGTGCCAGACTTTATCGAAGGCCTGGGTGATATCGAGGAAAACAGCGGAGCAATACTGTTTATTTTCGAAAGTGCCTTTTATTGAGTCAACAATGCGGTGCACTTGCTCAATAGTGCCATGCTTTTCGCGGAAGCCAAACTGGTGATCGGGAATCACTTGTTTTTCTAGAATTTTCGGTAGAATCAATTTTATTAAAAGTTTTTCGAAGAGTTTCGATATTACAGAGAGCAAACTTATAGGCCGGTATGACGTCACATTACTGGGATCTTTTCCAGGTTTGGGAATCATAGTAACTTGAGATAGTTTCCAATCATCTGGATATGTTCAATAAGTGGGTTATTGCAACTGTTGGCAGTTCTTTTATCTTTGTTGGCGTTATCAAGTCCGGTCCTGGTGCTTTTTTCGGATCCAAGCTTTTGTTTATTGCCTCCATAAGTTCGTTTTTTTTAATCGCGATTGTACAAGAGGTATTATATGGAATTAATGTTGGCATTGGGATATCACCAGCTGTCGTGTTCGGGGTGAACACGGTTTTTAGGTGGTTGGCAAAAGCTGCACCCTTTTCTCTCGCTAAACATTCTGTTAAGATGTGTCCCAAAACTGGTTTAATTCAATATGAAGGCCTTCTGTCATTTCCGTAACTTTGACTTCCTTCTTCTTGTACCAGCATCGAACGAGTCATCAAGGTATCTTTTTACGCTCCTGCAACATCCCGTGCTGCAGAGCTTTTTATTTACATAAGCTTACTTTTGTATCCTACGACATCCGTCGCAAGTAAGCAACCTTTGTGCTCCTTTTCCAATAAAACATACTTAAAAAACATAAAACTACACGCCTTTAATTATATTTTTACTAATTCTCGAAATTCAACCTTTTTTTTCTTTTTTATATCGTTTGGCCACTTTACGAACAGACTCTCTATTAAGCTCAACATTATGTTAGTTTTTCCACAATTCGATGGTCCCACGATTAATGTTCTCAATGTATTCGGTAGTAGTGATCCATGTCTTGGTTGCTGATTTGATAGGTGAGGTGTTACTTTAGCATCTAAATTTTGCACAACAATCTGTTTTTGTTGTTTTGTGAAGCGCATCTTTATATCAACCATAAAATTTTGTATATAAACGAAAACTTATATATAATATTTTTAGTCAAAAAAAAAAATATATATATAATGGGAATGACATACATCAAACGTTTTAGTAAAAAACCAACCATCAAAGGGTATGGTTTACTTGACACAATTATAAACAAGTTACCCATAGAACTACATCTACCAGGATATCAGTTTTATGGACCAGGAACAAAATTATAAAAACATTTAAAACGTGGCGATCAAGGTATTAATCCACTCGACGCTAGTTGTGGAGAACACGATATTGCCTACTCAAAATCTAAAGATTTAAATCAACGTCATATAGCGGATAAAATATTAGCTGAACGAGCTTGGGAACGGGTAAAATCTAAAGAAAGCAGCATTGGTGAACGTGCAGCCGGTTGGTTCATAACAAAAGTCATGAAAACTAAAACCAAACTCGGTAATGAGTAAGCAGAAAAAACGTGGATTGAAAGTTAAAAAAACATTTTCTTCAGCAATAAAAAATGCGACTAAAATATTAAAGAAAGTTAAGCCAGACAACTTTCAAGACGCTATTAAAATTGCTCAAAAATCAATTAGATCCACCATAGGAAATAAAAAACATTCTATAAAAATTCCTCGAGTAATAGCTGTACCCAAAGTAGGAGGGTTTTTACAACTTGTACCTATACTGACAGCACTCGGTGCAATCGGTGCATTAGCATCAGGAGGTTCATCAATTGCAAAGACCATTAATGAAGCGAAAGCAGCAAAAGAACAATTGCATGAAGCTCTTCGCCATAACAAAAATATGGAAGCGATTGCGATCGGCAAAGGTTTACATCTTAACCCATTCATGACGTGCGTGCCCATATGGTAACGCTGATAGAGCTCTACGGTATGTGCAATTAATTGATGTTAATAAATCATACTTTGATCTTTCTTTTGATATATAACTCCTAGCAATCGCTCGTCAGTAGCGATCGTGGACAAAAACAGCGAAAAGGCACGACCTTTCCAGTAAGAATATTTTTCATTGCCATAAAAAGTTATATATTTTGAATTTTTGGCATTTGTGTAGAATATCAAAGTATCAGACAACGTATAAAAATAAAAATTATTTATAACTTCGGTATTACCGTTTTATCATTTTGAATTTTGCTGTTACCATATGGGCACGCTCGTCACAACCCTAGCAAATTTATATTTTCTTACTGAAGTTGTTTGTATGAGCTTTTTTTTATGTAAAATGAAATATATTTTATTTGTATATTGATTTGAAAGTGTGTTTGTGTACTTAATATAATTACTACAATTTTTTTTTTAATATTCAGATTTTAAATAATTTTTGTACGTGTTTATATACATATTTGAGTATTTTTTGTAAAATGAAGTAAATTTTATCTATATATTGGTTTGAAATATATTTTTTTTAGCTTCTTTCATATAAAGTTAAATATATGTTATCTATAAATTGTCTTTAAAGTGTGGTTATGTACTTGGTATACTTATGAAAAATTAGCAGCACCTCTTAAGTTGATTTAGACATATCCGTATGTTTGTCCGTTATTCTGATTGGTATGGGCTATTGACGGAGCTAAATGAAAGCTAGGCGGTCCAAACATTGAATTTATCCTTTGGAGAAGGAGTTGGTATAGCAACGTCTACCTTCCATACAAGTGAAAGTCGAGTTTTGTAACAAATGTTACCCAATTTTACGGGAATTGTGGTAGGCAAATTCTCCGTAAGATATATTGTCCGCTTTGCGTCGATGGTGAGTGCCGCAAAAGCTATATGAGGAATACCCCGATCATGACATGACATCATGACGCATACAAAATCCACGTCTAAGATGGCTAGGTCATGCCGGGCTGATGAACGTAAAAAGGTACTACGAAATGGAGCACATGTGAGTACCGTCGGTGGAATGAGCGGAAGATGGCGACCAGGTCTCAGATGGAAGGGTGTATGGTATTTATAGGTTTACTTCGACCGGCTGAAACTTTTTAACAAATTTACATTACAATGAAGACATTTAGGCGAGCATAATTTTATCCGGCTGGACAATATGATTAGGAGGAAGATGAAGCAGGTACTTCCTATGGTCTTCATCGTACACCTCTTTTACAGCCATGTAAGTTGTATATGTCAAATGAAATGATGACGAGGACCTTTCCAATATCAGTTCATATGGAGATATTTCTTATGTTATTGAAAACCTAAGCAGTATTTTAGATACATATTATATACAGAGGCGGACAGATAATTAGGGCCAGCCTTGAGTGACTGCCAAAATTTTAAGAATATCAACTTGATTACTATTGAAAAGGTCTATTGGACCAAATTCTATGATGAAATTGGTCGTTACAAATTTTTTTTACAAAATAAATCTTAAAACATTGCTTAACTTTCAAGAATCTTAAAAAAAAGTAGTTATAAACAATAATATCTTAAATTAGGTAATTTTGCTAGGGTTGTGACGAGTGTTACCATATGGTAACGGCCAGGGCTGGACAAACGGTAAGGGGTCCAAAAAAAAAAGTTAGAAATTCGTTTCTTAGGCCATTTCTAGGTTTTCCTGAAAAAATCTTGAAACAATTCAGAAAATTTCGCTCTTGTCATTATCGGGTTAAACCATATAGAAAAGGACTTGGATTCTATTATAAACCCTAAAAACTCTTAAGTAAGCTACCGGAAAAAGCATTAACTGATGTTGATTTACGAAAATTCGCTGTGAATATACAGCACTTTAGAGGAGTATTTATGCTAGATTTTTTTAATAGTAATTTTATTCAATTGAATCACCTAATAATAACTTAGGTCTAACAATGATTTTTCAAAAATTCAGAAATTCAGCTTATTTTTATAATATTCAGATTAAAACTATTTGCCCTATATCCATTGATTAAGGCAATGTAGAGTTATCGTAACTAATATATGGGGAATATATTAGTTTCGTTTGAGACGTGAGGGATTCAGAGGTCTCTGTAAATTTCTAGCTATAATGTTTGGGTGAAACATGAGCTTCTGCTTGTACTTCGAGGTAAATTTCGGAATTTCGTCTTTTACTGCAGGTATATTCAGGTCTCCGTGGATGTTAGTATTTTTTATATACCAAGGGGCTCTGGCAATTTGTCTCAGGATTTTAGATTGGACTCTCTGGAGTTTTTCCACGTTCGAGGGAGAGGCAGTGCCCCAGAGTTTTATTATACTTTTGTATATTTGGACTTTGTATGTGAGATTTAGCTTTGATGCCCTTGAGATTAGCCAATTTAGTTCCAATTGCTTTAATTTGATCTGAATTTTTTTGGATTCAATATGTTTATGCCATGTGAGTCGGCGGTCGAGATGCATTCCAAGATACTTGGTTTCGGAACTTTCAGGGACGACTTGGCCGTTTATCTTCAGAGCAGGACACGTGCCCTCTTAGAGTGAAGGTTAAGTGACAGCTTTTGGATTCATTGACCTTGATTTTCCATCGATGTAGCCAATTACTTAGAGTGTCCAAGTGTTTTTGCACGTATAGAGATGCCATGTCTGGGTTTGAGTGAGAGCACATGATAGCAGTGTCATCAGCAAAAGAGTGAGAGTTCTATAACTTTTGGGCATATCTGCCATATAGAGAATATATAGCAGGGGCGCGAGGACAAAGCTTTTGTATTTTACTACAAATTTTCTATTCGTGAGGTAGTTTTTGAGTAGACAGTGCATATTAGCGGGAAGAATTTGCTGTAGTTTGTAAATAAGTCCTTCGTGCCAGACTTTATCGAAGGCCTGGGTGATATCGAGGAAAACAGCGGAGCAATACTGTTTATTTTCGTAAGTGCCTTTTATTGAGTCAACAATGCGGTGCACTTGCTCAATAGTGCCATGCTTTTCGCGGAAGCCAAACTGGTGATCGGGAATCACTTGTTTTTCTAGAATTTTCGGTAGAATCAATTTTATTAAAAGTTTTTCGAAGAGTTTCGATATTACAGAGAGCAAACTTATAGGCCGGTATGACGTCACATTACTGGGATCTTTTCCAGGTTTGGGAATCATTGTAACTTGAGATAGTTTCCAATCATCTGGATATGTTCAATAAGTGGGTTATTGCAACTGTTGGCAGTTCTTTTATCATTGTTGGCGTTATCAAGTCCGGTCCTGGTGCTTTTTTCGGATCCAAGCTTTTGTTTATTGCCTCCATAAGTTCGTTTTTTTTAATCGCGATTGTACAAGAGGTATTATATGGAATTAATGTTGGTATTGGGATATCACCAGCTGTCGTGTTCGGGGTGAACACGGTTTTTAGGTGGTTGGCAAAAGCTTTTATCCTTTTATTTTTTATTAACTGCTCTATGTCCTTTGGAGTACACTTTGCATAGCTGCGAGTGGATCTTTTTGGGATTTGGGCGGGAGTGGCCGCTGCAGCTGCTTGGGAAAGCAAGAGTGTGAAATTACTAACAGCTGTGTGTATTTCAACTTTCGTTTTTAGTGACACATTAGGGATAATGTGGGAGCTTAAATACTTTCGATATTTGAGCCAGTTTGTGAGTTTGCTGGTCAGTTTATCTGGTGGATTGGCCTCAGAACTTGGCGCATACTTTATTGTGATAATAGTAGGCGTATGGTCTGATGAGAGATCTAGAGAGGATTCAATAAACAATTGGCTCCTTTTTACAGTTTTGAAGACTGCAAAGTCAATGACATCGGGGGTTTTGCGACTGTTAGTTGGCCAGTAAGTTGGCGTGACAGAAGAGATCACGTCAAGACCGAGTCTGTTGACAGTGTTCAACAGGAGCCTGCCCTTTGGCGATATAAGGCGAGAACCCCAATATGTATGTTTGGCGTTGAAATCGCCGGCACCGAGATACTTTTGTCCAAGAGAATGGTAAAAAGTCTGGAATTGTTGCTCAGATATTTTGTGTCTGGGCGGGCAGTATATAGCTGTTAATGTTAGGCCTTTTAAGTATTCATCGAGAGAAATACTTGTCGCTTGAATATATTCTGTGCAATAATTCTGAAGAGCGTAATGTTTTATACGACTTTTAATGAGAATGGCGGTTCCACCTCTAGCGTTTCCGCTTGGATGCTTTGTGTCATAGAGTCTGTATCCTGGTAAATTGAAAAAGGGTTTTTTCAGTGAAGTGTGTTTCAGTAATTAGCATAACGTCTATGCTGGACTCTTTCAAGAACTCGAGAAGTTCTAGTTTGTGGCTTAGACATGAGATGTTGTAGTAAAAGACTTTGATTCTTTATCATTTCTTGCATCATATTTTGCATACCAGAAATAAATTGAGACATATTTTGCATGAATATTTGTAGAGTTTGTTCAAGGCTACTACTAGGAGGAGCAGGTTGCGCGTGCACAGTGGCAGAGTGACCGCTTTTTAAGGCACTGGCGTAGGAAACGCCTTGTTTTGTAAGTGGGTTTGCGAAGGATTGGGCAGCGGATAGCGGAGAAAATTTTTGGGTTTTCCATGTTTCATATTTTTGCGTCACATTTTCCGTCTTTTTTATGAAGCTTTGATAGACTGCACGGCCTCTATAGTTAGCAATGTGATTGCCACCGCAATTACTACATTTTTTAATAGTGGAATCCTCTTTTGTTTTTGTGCACGAACCTGTTTCGTGCAGGTCTCCACAAATTACGCACACGCTGGGAAGAAAGCAGTAAGACTTTGTGTGGCCGTATTCTTGGCAGTTATGACACTGAATCGGTCCACTGCGCTTGTGAGGCACTTCAATTGTGATTTTGCGATGTAGCAGATATCTGAGCGAGTATATCGGCTGGGGTTCACCTTTTTTGAGCAATTTTGAGTCGAACTCTAGTTCCACACGAAAAAGGGATTGTGGGATTTTTTTTGGATTCTGGATATTGAATACGGACTTTATTTGGAAGCCTTCATCGCTTAGTGCAGTTTTGATTTCGTCGCATTCTACGAAAGGCTCGATACCTTTCAGTACGACTGAGAGGCCTTTGGAACTTTTGAGCTGGTAGGTGTAGTAGCTCTTTTTGAGTTTATCAAAGAGATTGACAATTTTTCTATAATTGGATTCGCTGTAAATTTGGATTTTTGTTTCGTGTACTTGTCCCCTGAGAATAAAAATCACGTGGAAATTATTAGGACCAATATTTTGAGTTATATCTTTGATGAGCGAATTAGAGTTTCGCTCACGCAGGTAGATAGGTGGGGGTTTTTGCGATTTCGGCTTGGGATCCGAATCATTTTCTTCAGCAAGCATCGCATATCGATTTTGCCCAAGCTCGAGAGATGGTTTAACGGGATTCGTCTTTTGAATTTTTGCGGAATGCCTATTCCCATTAGTGGGGGACGATAGTACTCGCTTTGCGAAGTAAATGTTGATTCCTGTCTGCACTGTCGGCATTTTGCTCTTTTGGCCTGTAATAATGGAGCGAGTAGCGACCTTTGTTATGCGATTAGCGATTTCAGAAAATCCGCTATTCGTCTCACTTGAGTCAGGAATGGGGGTAAGGCCTACGGGGATTTCAATATATTTGCTAGGGGTATCAACCAAAGAAATTTACGATACAGAGTTACCTGTGTTTGCGTGTGCAGTATCGCTATGGGAACTCCACTGTATATCTGGCGAGGGAATTTGAATAGGTTGTTGTTGTAGTTGCAGCTGCTGATGAGCTGTACCATTTCGTCCACTGTCTACTGAGGACGGAGGGGTACGTTGCATGACGAGCGGTCACACTGGTACTAATTTCGCGTTTTTAAGGTTCTGGCCACCCTAATTAGAAAAGCGACGCATAGAGGGCGCGATATAGATGCGGTTTGTGTACTCGCTGATCGCTGCAAACAGATGTTTTTTGGGATATTTTTTTCCGAGGGAAATTTTAACGTCAACGCTGTGTTGACTTTGCTGTCAGTGGATCAGCTGATTATATTTTGTTTATAAAGAATGTGTAATGTTTTAGCAGATATGTTGCGCGGAATAAAATTTTTGTTGATGAAGCGAATTCGAATTGTGATTTTATTTGGCAAAAAATTTTCGTTTTGTTTTTAAATTCCACAAAAGTGTCCAAGCTAGTGATCGCGAGCCCTATGCAAACGCGTCACTGTACCATCGCACGAAGCCTCGGGGCTGTTTCAATATTTTTAGAGTAGAACTTCCGATATAAAAAATTGATTTTATGAGAGCAGATTTTTTATTCGCACAACCGATTGAACTGACGTTTGAAGTTTTTGCTAGATGAACTACCAAAGGTTAGGTTAGGTTAGGTTAAAGTGGCTATCGGCACGCTGATAGACCAAAAGCGGTCCATTGTGATACCACAGGATCCATATTCCCTTCCCCTATGCCCCAAACCATTTGGAGTTCAAGATGAACCCATGAAGGCGTGATATACTTGCCGTAGAGAGATCGCCTAGACTGTCCAGGAAGAATGACCCCAACTGTGTCCTCCTTGCTCGAGACAGTGCCGGGCAGGAGCAGAGAAGATGCATCACAGTCTCCTCTTCCTCCTCATCCATACAACTCCTACAGAAGTCATTAGCGAAGACGCCAAGCCTTACCGCATGGCGCCCAATCAAACAGTGACCAGTAATCACACCTACCACCTTCGAGATGCTGGCCCTAGGCAGTGCGATGAGTCTCTTAGAACGCTTCAGATCCAGCAACGGCCAGATCTGTCTTGTTGTGTTACAAGTGGCTCCAGAGGCCCGTCTATTGTTAGTCTTGGCGATAGAATCAAGACGAAGCAGTATCTTGCACGTGCTGAGCGGGATACCTAGCTTTACCTTATCTGGTAGGAGCAGTATTGTGGTGCCCTGCCTCGCGAGTTCATCAGCTTTGCAGTTCCTTGAAATGTGCCTATGCCCCGGCACCCAGACGAGGTGGATGTTATACTGCTTAGCCATCTGGTTAATAGATGTGCGACAGTCCCAGGCTACCTTTGATGTTAGGAGGACAGATTCTAAGGATTTGATTGCGGCCTGACAGTCTGTCGTAATAACCTGATCAGATATTACGTTCTGCCGCAGCCAGTTCATAACTTATTTTATAACCATCACCTCTGCTTGGAATACACTGCAGTGGTCGGGAAGGCGAAATGAGAGACCTAAATTAAGTTCGTCAGAGAAGACTCCTCCACCGACTTTGTTGTCGAGCTTGGAGCCGTCCGTATAAAAGTGAATTTGATCCCTCTTCCGTGGCCACTGCTCCTCACAGTCGGACCGGGACGGAATAGTGGTACGGAAGTCTCTTTTGAAGGAGATTTTTAAATAAATACTGTATTTAAATAAATACAGTGGCGGTCAGATAATTAGTGACAGCCTATTCTAGTCATTTTGAATCACTTCCGAAATTTAAAGAATGTTAAATAAAAAAAATAAAGAAATAAATATTTGAGAATTTTGAATTTTTTTCACTTTTAAAGTCCCGAAAAATGCCGGGATTTTCTAGAGAGAATCCCGGGAATTTTCGGGACCAAAAACGGTCCAGGATCCCGGGATCCCGAATCCATAGTGAAATGCCTAGTGACTACTAAGGAATGTAAAGCTGTTTTTACAGACTTCCCTTTGAAGGAAGCATGTTGCGAAGCCGACAGAAGTTTACTGCCTATACTACGACGAAGATGAGTGTCGATGAGTCTCTCTAAAGTTTTCAGAAGAAACGACGACAGAATAATTGGTCGGAGGTCCTTAGGACCCGTATGAGATATTTTACCCGCCTTCGGGATAAAAACAACCTTTACCTCCTGTAACGACAGGATGTTTGGGACTCAATAGTGGGGGTTGCCTTTCGCACGTACTGGTTAAGGTCTAGCTCGTCGGCAACCTGGGGTGAGTTTTTGCTACTCCACTACCGAACATCGTTAACAAAAAAAACTACGTGCTCTGCAAAATGAACTCTAAAAAAACCAAAACCAAATATCTGTAAAATTAAACCCCTTATAGAATGTTAGCTGAACCTACAGCTGCAACAACAACAGAATAGTACACCCTTGGATCAGATGTTACGATCCCTTATGCCCACCCAACCATGTATTCTCGAAACCCTAAGTGTCCATATGCGAGAATACCCTATAACAACTGAGAACGGTTACTAGATCTATCAATAAATTTTAAGGATTCATATTGAATTACAAAATATTTACTTTATTGTTTTTAATTCGGAATTCATTTTCCATGGCACAGAAAAATGATAATCATGATGTTAAGATACCATCAGTTTACAAAAGCGTATTGATAAGAATAGAGAACAATTAAATGTGAGCTATGTACTAAAAAGAGTTGATAACATTTCGCATAAATGTAAATAAATCGTAACAGTAGAAAAAAAACACAATGTTAACTATTTTACATCATGACTATATCATGATATTTCTTAACCCATTAATGACGAGAGCGAAATTTTCGGAATTTTTTCAAGATTTTTTCAGGAATACCTAAAAATGGCCTAAGAAACGAATTTCTAACTTTTTTTTTTTTGGACCGCTTACCGTTTGCCCATCCCTGGCCGTTACCATATGGTAACACTCGTCACAACCCTAGCAAAATTACCTAATTTAAGATATTATTGTTTATAACTACTTTTTTTTTTAATTCTTGAAAGTTTGGCAATGTTTTAAGATTTATTTTGTAAAAAAAATTTTTATCGACCAATTTTTTTTTAATCTAAAAGTTTTTTAAAAAAAAAATGTTGTTAAAAAAATTCTATAAATTCAGGAGCATTTGTGATCACAAAAGTTTCTTCAGCAAAGTAATTTGTTTTTAAAAAACGCACATTTTTTTAGTGTAGGATTTGTATAGGCCCCCAGGAAAAAAGTTAGAAAAGTAGGTCAGTTTTCAACTAGGATTTTCTTGATAAGTGTCCTGGTAGTCATCATAGAATGGGGTCCAATAGACCTTTTCAATAGTAATCAAGTTGATATTCTTCAAATGTTGGTAGTCGTTCAAAATTACTAGAAAAGGCTGGCCTAATTATCTGTCCGCCACTGCATATAATATGTATCTCCACCTACACCAAAATACTGCTTAGGTTTTCAATAACATAAGAAATATCTCCATATGAACTGAAATTGGAAAGGTCCTCGTCATCATTTGACATACACAATTTACATGGCTGTAAAAGAGGTGTACGATGAAGACCATAGGAAGTACCTCCTTCATCTTCCTCCTAATAATCTTGTCCAGCCGGATAAAATTATGCTCGCCTAAATGTCTTCATCGTAATGTAAATTTGTTAAAAAACAATTGAGTAAGTTTTAGCCGGTCGAAGTAAGCCTATATACCATACACCCTTCCATCTGAGACCTGGTCGCCATCTTCCGCTCATTCCACCGACGCACAATGATTTGTCCCATAGACAAAATTCAGAAAGTTTGATGTCATCAATTATATAAAATATGGTATTTTTGGAAAGGTAATACATTGACTAAAAAGAATATGAACTTTTTTATTTGATTAAAATTTTTTTGACGTCCGTGGATTGCTTTCAAATTAGGGAAATTTGATGGCAAGTGCTGGAACAAAAAAATTTATTTTTGATAACTTGGCGAAAAAATTGCCCAAAAGGCATTTTTGGCAAGAATGATACAAACTTGCCTTTTTTATAAATGTTATTATTGTATTAAAAAATTAAAAATAAAATAGTTGTCATTAAACTTCGATGTAAAAATTTGTAAGTACCATGAAAAAAAAAGTTTTTCAAGTAAAAAACAAAAAAAAACCGAAAAAATTATGGATTGTAAAAAAAAAGTGCGTAAAAGTTAGTGAGCATTTTTTTTTTTGTTTTTAAGTTAAACGTGTTTTCTTTCAGAAAAAAAAAAGAAATTCACCATTTTTTACCAACTTTTTGAAAAAAATTTTATTTTGTAAATGCCTAAAATTACGATTTTATATCCAAAAAACTTTTCAAAAAGTTCATAATATAAATAAAATGGTAAAATATGATGAATGTATGTACTTTTATTAATATATTGATATTAATGTATGTATAGTAACTAAAAGCTCAATTGAAATATTGTTGATCCAATGTGATTTAATTTTTCTCTTTTTTACTCTTCTCTCTTATTCCTATTGACTAAGGCGGTCAATACCGAATGGTTTTGGCAATCCCGGGTTCTCCAGATTTTTCAGGATTTCTTGGGGTTTGTTACTTTACCAAGCAATGCATATGTTAAACCAATAAAAAAAATAAAAAATGTGCCAGAATTATTAAAATTGAGAATACAGGTAAAATTTATGGTAAAAGTGAATACGTCGCTTCGACAAAAGTACACTATCAAGTACACCAATCCGTGAATACCCCTAATAGTAGAATATACATAATATAATATAGTATAATATACATTTTTCTTTACAAAGTATTCAAGATTATAAAAATGTATTGATCTTTTAAATAGTTATAATATTAAATTTATTAAAAAGATTTGTTAATGTTTTTGCATTAATGTACCTGCTACAACTGCTAGCCAAAAACGGTTACCAAATGTGAAATCAGCTAATCAAGAACCACTAGAATCTGTTATTAAAGCTAAGAAACCTTTTTCGAAATATAATTGTAGTGTAGTATTATATGCATAATAATTAAATAAGTAAATCAAGCATACAATTCTGGATTTATTCAAAAACTATAAGAGTTACAGAAAAACCGATTACATTTTTGAAATCAGCGGGCCAAAACATATTTAGTAACTTAGTTTCCATTAATTCAGAATACTCCTTCGATTTTTGTCCCATGCTCATATGGAGACAAATCACTGTGCGACGGTACTCACATGTGCTCCATTTAGTAGTACTTTTTTACGTTCATCAGCCCGGCATGACCTAGCCATCTTAGACGTGGATTTTCTATGCGTCATGATGTCATGTCATGATCGGGGTATTGCTCATATAGCTTTTGCGGCACTCACCATCGACGCAAAGCGGACAATATATCTTACGGAGAATTTTCCTACCACAATTCCCGTGAAATTGGGTAACATTTGTTACAAAACTCGACTTTCACTTGTATGGAAGGTAGTCGTGGCAGTTGATCGATTTCGCCCATTTGCATTACCAACTCCTTCTAGGACCTCCAAAGGATTAATTCAATGTTTGGACCGCCTAGCTTTCATTTAGCTCCTTCAATAGCCCATACCAATCAAAATAACGGACAGACATACGGATATGGCTAAATCAACCTAAGAGGTGCTGCTAATTTTTTATAAGCATACCAAGTACATAACCACACTTTAAAGACAATTTATTGATAAAATATATTTAACTTTATATGAAAGAAGCTAAAAAAAATATATTTCAAACTAATTTACTTCATTTTAAAAAAAATGCTCAAATTTGTACGCAAACATGTATATAAACACGTACAAAAAATTATTTTAAATCTGAATATTAAAAAAAAAATTTTTAATAATAATATTAAGTAACACACTTTCAAATCAATATACAAATAAAATATATTACATTTTACATAAAAAAAGCTCATACAAACATTTTCAGTAAGAAAATTTAAATTTGCTAGGGTTGTGACGAGCGTGCCCATATGGTAACAGCGAAATTCAAAATGATAAAAAGGTAACACAGAAGTTATAAATAATTTTATTTTATACGTTTTCTAATACTTTGATATTCTACCCAAATGCCAAAAAAAAATATTCAAAATATATAACTTTGTATGGCAATGAAACATATTCTTACTGGAAAGGTCGTGACTTTTCGCTGTTTTTGTCCACTTTTTAAAAACACTACTTTTCAATTATCTGCCACGATCGCTACTGACGAGCGATTGCTTAGAGTTATATATCAAAAGAAAGATCAAAGTATGCTTTATAAACATCAAAAAACGGATTAGTGATATACGTTCAAATATTTTTTTAATTGCACATACCGTAGAGCGCTATCAACGTTACCATATGGGCACGCTCGTCATGAATGGGTTAAGCTAACGCTTGACAACGATCTGTACCACTGCAGGCAGAAACTAGTCCCACGCATAGAATGAATGCGGACTGACCAAAAAAAGATGACTAATGGGGAGAGAACGGGTAGCAACGTAAAAACACGAGATTATCATCAAAGCGAGAGACTCTCAGCGCGTTCTTCAACTAAATGATCTAATAGAGTGGAGGAAAATATGCGCGTCTTAGGGGAGGGGAGTTTACAAACAATTTTGCTTATTATATTATACCTTTTCTAGTTCGAAAAAATTTGTTTATTAATGAAATTATTGGGAATTTGATTAAAAATTTGAATCAAATATCAACTTTTTCTCACTACTTCACCATTAACCCAACATCAAACCGAGAGATCCAAAAACGCATTACCAATACTGCATTGGCTTTTACAGAAAGCAACTAACACTACCAAAGAAGTACATAAATGCATGAGGACTAATAACCAACCAACACTAAGAAAATATACAAACGCAGTCCATTCACAAAAATTTTTTCTAATCTTGTTTTAAAACAATATTTATACACCCACATTCACTGTGGCAGGGTATACTAACTTTGTCACAACGTTTGTAACGCCCATAAGGAGGCGTGTCCGGTATGGAAAAGTATATATATTCTTGATCAGTATCACCTCCTGAGTCGATTTAGCGATGTCCGTCTGTCTGTCCGTCCGTCTGTCCGTGTGTCCGTCCGCACGATAGCGGTCGCAGATTTGGAGGTATCGACTTGAAACTTTGGGTACATGTTTTTCTCGCGAATACTGAGATCAAGTTCGAGAATCAGCCAAATCGGACAAAAACTGGGCGTGGCTCCCATACACCGAAAAAAAAGGGAAAATTTTTCAAGTCTTTTTTATTGTTGTATTCGATTGGAAATGTTTAGAAACGTATTTTTGACATGGTCCGAGGTTCCGAAGCCACATATATAAGGTCTAAATGGGGTCTTGAGACCAATTTTTTTTTTTTGGTGGATTTAATTGGAAATTTTTAGAAATGGATTTTGGACATGGTCCGAGGTTCCGAAGCCACATATATAAGGGTCTAAATGGGGTCTTGAGACCAATTTTTTTTTTTTTGTGGATTTAATTGTAAATTTTTAGAAATGGATTTTGGACATATAATAGGCTCAAAATAGGGTCTTGAGACCACATTTTTTTATGATCGAGGTACTTCTTCCTACTGTGTGGGGGTATTTCAACTTCGGTATAGCCGAAGATAGTCCACTCTCTAGTTTTCAGAGTTTTTAGTTTTTTTTTTTTTTTTTTGGGACACTTAATTTTGATTTTAAATACACCATTACAAAGCAGGTGATTTTGACGTATTTAAAAGCTAAGCGCTGTATATCTTTCCCATGGAAAGTACCCACACTTCGCCCATGCAAGTCTTGCAACCCGTAACAGCAATTTCCAACTCCTTTCACCACTCTTGATTTTAAAAATTTTGGCGCTAACTTTGCGTTAAATTGATTTGCCTTATTAGCTTGAACGAAATTACGCCGATACACTTCTTGTCCTGGCAACAACTTAAGTGGAGCAGAACGCGTATTGCATACTTTTCTATTACATTCGTATGCTCTACGCAAATTCTCTTGTACTTTAGAACGTACTAACTGCATTTTGTCCTGACGATCGATATCCTCTCCGACTTCAAGATTGTCAAGTTTTCGTAGCAAGGCACAGGTTTCGCCATGAGTGACCATTTGTTGTCCGAACAACACAAAATATGGGGAATAGCCTAGGGAGCTGTGAACGGAACAACGTAGTGGGGCACAAATTTGACTCAAATTTGTGTCCCAGTTACGCTGATCGTCACCAAGATACGAACGGATTGCGGCAATGACTGACCTGTTAACTCTTTCGGACGCATTCGATTGCGGGGAGTAAATCGCCGTACAAACATGAGAAACACCATACTTAGACAAGAAGGATTCAAAGATATTAGATTTGAATTGGGAACCATTGTCGGTTATAACGACTTCAGGAACGCCAAACAGAGTGAACACATCATTTTCCAAAAACTCGCAAATTTTCGTCGAAGTAGATTTTCGTCAAGGTTTTAGAATTGGAAATTTTGACATATGGTCAAGAACAATGAAAATCGCGGTATTACCATTTCTGGAGCGTGGATTAGGTCCCAGCAAGTCCATATAAATTCTTTGAAAAGGACGAGAAGATATGGACTGCGAACCCATCGGAGGACGGAGAATCATATTTGGTGCTTTCGATTGCTTGCAAATATCACAACTGGAAATAAAGCTACGCACTTCAATTGATAATTTTGGCCAATCAAAATTTCTACGGATTTTCTCTAAGGTTTTTGCAATGCCACAATGACCAGCTGTCGGCGCTTGTGATTACATCCGTAGTGAGAGCTCGGGGAATCCATCATTTCCATGTGGACGCTTCTGAAATGGCATCACCATCGGCAAAATTTGTTCGTTTGTAGATGTATTGGTCAATAATTTTCACATCGGGCAATATGGCTTGATTTTCTTTAATATTGTGTCGCAATTTACCATACTCGTCTGAGTTAAAATGTCTTGATTTTAGGTCAACTAGTGGTATAGCAACACAATAAACTTTATTAACCACTTCAAGTCGCGACAACGCGTCTGGGACAACGTTCAAGCTACCTCTTCTGTGCTCTATTGAAAAGTCGAACCCCTGCAATTTCAAAGACCAACGCGCAAGTCGACCGTTTAGATAGGCTTGACGCATCAACCATTGCAAACTTTCATGATCAGTGATGACCTTGAAATTGTGCCCTTCAACGTATTCACGGAATTTTTGGATGCTTAATAACGCGGCTAGACACTCTAATTCTGTGATGGAGTAGTTCTTTTGAGCACGATTTAACTTATGAGAGAAGAATGCAATCGGTCTTCTTCGTCTTCTTGCGCAAGAACTCCTCCCACACCAGATATAGAAGCATCACATTGTATTATAAAAGGACGACCAAAATCAGGCGTAATTAAAAGCGATGCAGAGGTCAACCCTTCTTTGAGCTCGTCAAAGGTAGCTTGAGCGTCTGCATTCTATTCGTATGCGCGTGATTTTGACGTTAAGTCAGTCAATCGAGAAGTTAAGGCAGCATAATTTCCAATAAATCGTCGATACCAACCAGTTAGGCCTAGAAAACGGCGCAATTCACCCACACTTCGTGGTGGTTGTAAATCTATAATGGCCGAAACTTTGCCTGGGTCTGGCTTTACACGGAAACGATACAGAGGACGGTTTGGAACTGTGAAGGCGGTCATGTCACGTGAATTTTTGTCAAGTTCAATTTGCCAAAAAGCGTGTTTCAAATCTAAGGACGTGATGTACCTAGCTTTGGGCAACCGACTAAAAATTCCATTTATTTTCGGTAAAGGAAATGCATCCTTAACTGTAACACTGTTTAATTTGCGTGAATCTAAACATAACCGCACTTTACCTTCTCTTTCTACGATTGCCACGGGACTACTCCATGAACAATTTTGTGGAGCTGGCTCAATGACACCTAGATCCAACATTCGATCTATTTCATTATGTATTTTCTTCTCTACCGCAGGTGATACCGAAAGTTAACACTGTTTAATAGGTTTAGAGTCCTTAGAAATTTCAATGGAATGTTTAAGTAAATAAGTTCTCCCTAGTCCTTCTTTTTCAAATGACGGAAACAGAGATATTACGCTTTGCAAACGATTTTGCTCGCATGGGTCTAATTCATGCACCCAGATATACATCTTGACGTAATTCAGGAATAATATATATTTCCAAATTCTGAGTGTTATTTTTAAAAGTTATTTGTGCATTAACGCATCCAACAATTTTGTATTTCCGTCCGGCTGCAGTTTCAACATATTCGTGAAGCGACTTAAAGGGAATATTATTTTCTAAAAATTGTTCGGCAGCGTTGCCACTTAAGCAGGATATAGACGCACCTGAATCTAACAGAGCATATAATTCCATATTGAATAAATTTACTTTAATGTAAGGCCTAAAGTCATTTTGAGATACATCAATAGCAGATAGAAAATTCAGACAATTATTTCGATATTTTCGATTTAATTAAATAAGTAAATCAAGCATACAATTCTGGATTTATTCAAAAACTATAAGAGTTACAGAAAAACCGATTACATTTTTGAAATCAGCGGGCCAAAACATATTTAGTAACTTAGTTTCAATTAATTCAGAATACTCCTTCGATTTTTGTCCCATGCTCATATGGAGACAAATCACTGTGCGACGGTACTCACATGTGCTCCATTTAGTAGTACTTTTTTACGTTCATCAGCCCGGCATGACCTAGCCATCTTAGACGTGGATTTTCTATGCGTCATGATCTCATGTCATGATCGGGGTATTGCTCATATAGCTTTTGCGGCACTCACCATCGACGCAAAGCGGACAATGTATCTTACGGAGAATTTTCCTACCACAATTCCCGTGAAATTGGGTAACATTTGTTACAAAACTCGACTTTCACTTGTATGGAAGATAGTCGTGGCAGTTGATCGATTTCGCCCATTTGCATTACCAACTCCTTCTAGGACCTCCAAAGGATTAATTCAATGTTTGGACCGCCTAGCTTTCATTTAGCTTCTTCAATAGCCCATACCAATCAAAATAACGGACAGACATACGGATATGGCTAAATCAACCTAAGAGGTGCTGCTAATTTTTTATAAGCATACCAAGTACATAACCACACTTTAAAGACAATTTATTGATAAAATATATTTAACTTTATATGAAAGAAGCTAAAAAAAATATATTTCAAACTAATTTACCTCATTTTAAAAAAAATGCTAAAATTTGTACGCAAATATGTATATAAACACGTACAAAAAATTATTTTAAATCTGAATATTAAAAAAAAAATTTTTAATAATTATATTAAGTATACAAACACACTTTCAAATCAATATACAAATAAAATATATTACATTTTACATAAAAAAAAGCTCATACAAACATTTTCAGTAAGAAAATTTAAATTTGCTAGGGTTGTGACGAGCGTGCCCATATGGTAACAGCGAAATTCAAAATGATAAAAAGGTAACACAGAAGTTATAAATAATTTTATTTTATACGTTTTCTAATACTTTGATATTCTACCCAAATGCCAAAAAAAAAAATTCAAAATATATAACTTTGTATGGCAATGAAACATATTCTTACTGGAAAGGTCGTGACTTTTCGCTGTTTTTGCCCACTTTTTAAAAACACTACTTTTCAATTATCTGCCACGATCGCTACTGACGAGCGATTGCTTAGAGTTATATATCAAAAGAAAGATCAAAGTATGCTTTATAAACATCAAAAAACGGATTAGTGATATTCGTTCAAATATTTTTTTAATTGCACATACCGTAGAGCGCTATCAACGTTACCATATGGGCACGCTCGTCATGAATGGGTTAAGCTAACGCTTGACAACGATCTGTACCACTGCAGGCAGAAACTAGTCCCACGCATAGAATGAATGCGGACTGACCAAAAAAAGATGACTAATGGGGAGAGAACGGGTAGCAACGTAAAAACACGAGATTATCATCAAAGCGAGAGACTCTCGCGTTCTTCAACTAAATGATCTAATAGAGTGGAGGAAAATATGCGCGTCTTAGGGGAGGGGAGTTTACAAACAATTTTGCTTATTATATTATACCTTTTCTAGTTCGCTTCTCAATAAATTTTGCCAAGCATCCAGAACAATTGAAGAGCTAATGTGGTAAGTGACCTTGATGCCGACCTGTAGGTACATTTTTGCTAATTCGAAGAATTTGTGAATCTAATTACAAAATTGAATCATACCTTGGGACGAATGAAATTGGGTTGTAGCCCTTTTATTGCCTTGTTTCGAATTTCTGCAAAATTTGTTTATTAATGAAATTATTGGGAATTTGATTAAAAATTTGAATCAAATATCAACTTTTTCTCACTACTTCACCATTAACCCAACATCAAACCGAGAGATCCAAAAACGCATTACCAATACTGCATTGGCTTTTACAGAAAGCAACTAACACTACCAAAGAAGTACATAAATGCATGAGGACTAATAACCAACCAACACTAAGAAAATATACAAACGCAGTCCATTCACAAAAATTTTTTCTAATCTTGTTTTAAAACAATATTTATACCCCCACACTCACTGTGGCAGGGTATACTAACTTTGTCACAACGTTTGTAACGCCCATAAGGAGGCGTGTCCGGTATGGAAAAGTATATATATTCTTGATCAGTATCACCTCCTGAGTCGATTTAGCGATGTCCGTCTGTCTGTCCGTCCGTCTGTCCGTCCGTCTGTCCGTCTGTCCGTCCGCACGATAGCGGTCGCAGATTTGGAGATAACGACTTGAAACTTTGGGTACATGTTTTTCTCGTGAATACTGAGATCAAGTTCGAGAATCAGCCAAATCGGACAAAAACTGGGCGTGGCTCCCATACACCGAAAAAAAAGGGAAAAATTTTTCAAGTCTTTTTTATTGTTGTATTCGATTGGAAATGTTTAGAAACGTATTTTTGACATGGTCCGAGGTTCCGAAGCCACATATATAAGGTCTAAATGGGGTCTTGAGACCAATTTTTTTTTTGGTGGATTTAATTGGAAATTTTTAGAAATGGATTTTGGACATGGTCCGAGGTTCCGAAGCCACATATATAAGGGTCTAAATGGGGTCTTGAGACCAATTTTTTTTTTTTGGTGGATTTAATTGGAAATTTTTAGAAATGGATTTTGGACATATAATTGGCTCAAAATAGGGTCTTGAGACCACATTTTTTTATGATCGAGGTACTTCTTCCTACTGTGTGGGGGTATTTCAACTTCGGTATAGCCGAAGATAGTCCACTCTCTAGTTTTCAGAGTTTTTAGTTTTTTTTTTTTTTTTTTTGGGACATTTAATTTTGATTTTAAATACACCATTACAAAGCTGGTGATTTTGACGTATTTAAAAGCAGCTGAAAAGGGTGGATTTGCCCTTCAGGTCAAGATTTGTGGGGAACTAAGCGCTGTATATCTTTCCCATGGAAAGTACCCACACTTCGCCCATGCACGTCTTGCAACCCGTAACAGCAATTTCCAACTCCTTTCACCACTCTTGATTTTAAAAATTTTGGCGCTAACTTTGCGTTAAATTGATTTGCCTTATTAGCTTGAACGAAATTACGCCGATACACTTCTTGTCCTGGCAACAACTTAAGTGGAGCAGAACGCGTATTGCATACTTTTCTATTACATTCGTATGCTCTACGCAAATTCTCTTGTACTTTAGAACGTACTAACTGCATTTTGTCCTGACGATCGATATCCTCTCCGACTTCAAGATTGTCAAGTTTTCGTAGCAAGGCACAGGTTTCGCCATGAGTGACCATTTGTTGTCCGAACAACACAACATATGGGGAATAGCCTAGGGAGCTGTGAACGGAACAACGTAGTGGGGCACAAATTTGACTCAAATTTGTGTCCCAGTTACGCTGATCGTCACCAAGATACGAACGGATTGCGGCAATGACTGACCTGTTAACTCTTTCGGACGCATTCGATTGCGGGGAGTAAATCGCCGTACAAACATGAGAAACACCATACTTAGACAAGAAGGATTCAAAGATATTAGATTTGAATTGGGAACCATTGTCGGTTATAACGACTTCAGGAACGCCAAACAGAGTGAACACATCATTTTCCAAAAACTCGCAAATTTTCGTCGAAGTAGATTTTCGTCAAGGTTTTAGAATTGGAAATTTTGACATATGGTCAAGAACAATGAAAATCGCGGTATTACCATTTCTGGAGCGAGGATTAGGTCCCAGCAAGTCCATATAAATTCTTTGAAAAGGACGAGAAGATATGGACTGCGAACCCATCGGAGGACGGAGAATCATATTTGGTGCTTTCGATTGCTTGCAAATATCACAACTGGAAATAAAGCTACGCACTTCAATTGATAATTTTGGCCAATCAAAATTTCTACGGATTTTCTCTAAGGTTTTTGCAATGCCACAATGACCAGCTGTCGGCGCTTGTGATTACATCCGTAGTGAGAGCTCGGGGAATCCATCATTTCCATGTGGACGCTTCTGAAATGGCATCACCATCGGCAAAATTTGTTCGTTTGTAGATGTATTGGTCAATAATTTTCACATCGGGCAATATGGCTTGATTTTCTTTAATATTGTGTCGCAATTTACCATACTCGTCTGAGTTAAAATGTCTTGATTTTAGGTCAACTAGTGGTATAGCATCACAATAAACTTTATTAACCACTTCAAGTCGCGACAACGCGTCTGGGACAACGTTCAAGCTACCTCTTCTGTGCTCTATTGAAAAGTCGAACCCCTGCAATTTCAAAGACCAACGCGCAAGTCGACCGTTTAGATAGGCTTGACGCATCAACCATTGCAAACTTTCATGATCAGTGATGACCTTGAAATTGTGCCCTTCAACGTATTCACGGAATTTTTGGATGCTTAATAACGCGGCTAGACACTCTAATTCTGTGATGGAGTAGTTCTTTTGAGCACGATTTAACTTATGAGAGAAGAATGCAATCGGTCTTCTTCGTCTTCTTGCGCAAGAACTCCTCCCACACCAGATATAGAAGCATCACATTGTATTATAAAAGGACGACCAAAATCAGGCGTAATTAAAAGCGATGCAGAGGTCAACCCTTCTTTGAGCTCGTCAAAGGTAGCTTGAGCGTCTGCATTCTATTCGTATGCGCGTGATTTTGACGTTAAGTCAGTCAATCGAGAAGTTAAGGCAGCATAATTTCCAATAAATCGTCGATACCAACCAGTTAGGCCTAGAAAACGGCGCAATTCACCCACACTTCGTGGTGGTTGTAAATCTATAATGGCCGAAACTTTGCCTGGGTCTGGCTTTACACGGAAACGATACAGAGGACGGTTTGGAACTGTGAAGGCGGTCATGTCACGTGAATTTTTGTCAAGTTCAATTTGCCAAAAAGCGTGTTTCAAATCTAAGGACGTGATGTACCTAGCTTTGGGCAACCGACTAAAAATTCCATTTATTTTCGGTAAAGGAAATGCATCCTTAACTGTAACACTGTTTAATTTGCGTGAATCTAAACATAACCGCACTTTACCTTCTCTTTCTACGATTGCCACGGGACTACTCCATGAACAATTTTGTGGAGCTGGCTCAATGACACCTAGATCCAACATTCGATCTATTTCATTATGTATTTTCTTCTCTACCGCAGGTGATACCGAAAGTTAACACTGTTTAATAGGTTTAGAGTCCTTAGAAATTTCAATGGAATGTTTAAGTAAATAAGTTCTCCCTAGTCCTTCTTTTTCAAATGACGGAAACAGAGATATTACGCTTTGCAAACGATTTTGCTCGCATGGGTCTAATTCATGCACCCAGATATACATCTTGACGTAATTCAGGAATAATATATATTTCCAAATTCTGAGTGTTATTTTTAAAAGTTATTTGTGCATTAACGCATCCAACAATTTTGTATTTCCGTCCGGCTGCAGTTTCAACATATTCGTGAAGCGACTTAAAGGGAATATTATTTTCTAAAAATTGTTCGGCAGCGTTGCCACTTAAGCAGGATATAGACGCACCTGAATCTAACAGAGCATATAATTCCATATTGAATAAATTTACTTTAATGTAAGGCCTAAAGTCATTTTGAGATACATCAATAGCAGATAGAAAATTCAGACAATTATTTCGATATTTTCGATTTAATTAAATAAGTAAATCAAGCATACAATTCTGGATTTATTCAAAAACTATAGGAGTTACAGAAAAACAGATTACATTTTTGAAATCAGCGGGCCAAAACATATTTAGTAACTTAGTTTCAATTAATTCAGAATACTCCTTCGATTTTTGTCCCATGCTCATATGGAGACAAATCACTGTGCGACGGTACACACATGTGCTCCATTTAGTAGTACTTTTTTACGTTCATCAGCCCGGCATGACCTAGCCATCTTAGACGTGGATTTTCTATGCGTCATGATCTCATGTCATGATCGGGGTATTGCTCATATAGCTTTTGCGGCACTCACCATCGACGCAAAGCGGACAATGTATCTTACGGAGAATTTTCCTACCACAATTCCCGTGAAATTGGGTAACATTTGTTACAAAACTCGACTTTCACTTGTATGGAAGGTAGTCGTGGCAGTTGATCGATTTCGCCCATTTGCATTACCAACTCCTTCTAGGACCTCCAAAGGATTAATTCAATGTTTGGACCGCCTAGCTTTCATTTAGCTCCTTCAATAGCCCATACCAATCAAAATAACGGACAGACATACGGATATGGCTAAATCAACCTAAGAGGTGCTGCTAATTTTTTATAAGCATACCAAGTACATAACCACACTTTAAAGACAATTTATTGATAAAATATATTTAACTTTATATGAAAGAAGCTAAAAAAAATATATTTCAAACTAATTTACTTCATTTTAAAAAAAATGCTAAAATTTGTACGCAAATATGTATATAAACACGTACAAAAAATTATTTTAAATCTGAATATTAAAAAAAAAATTTTTAATAATTATATTAAGTATACAAACACACTTTCAAATCAATATACAAATAAAATATATTACATTTTACATAAAAAAAAGCTCATACAAACATTTTCAGTAAGAAAATTTAAATTTGCTAGGGTTGTGACGAGCGTGCCCATATGGTAACAGCGAAATTCAAAATGATAAAAAGGTAACACAGAAGTTATAAATAATTTTATTTTATACGTTTTCTAATACTTTGATATTCTACCCAAATGCCAAAAAAAAAAATTCAAAATATATAACTTTGTATGGCAATGAAACATATTCTTACTGGAAAGGTCGTGACTTTTCGCTGTTTTTGCCCACTTTTTAAAAACACTACTTTTCAATTATCTGCCACGATCGCTACTGACGAGCGATTGCTTAGAGTTATATATCAAAAGAAAGATCAAAGTATGCTTTATAAACATCAAAAAACGGATTAGTGATATTCGTTCAAATATTTTTTTAATTGCACATACCGTAGAGCGCTATCAACGTTACCATATGGGCACGCTCGTCATGAATGGGTTAAGCTAACGCTTGACAACGATCTGTACCACTGCAGGCAGAAACTAGTCCCACGCATAGAATGAATGCGGACTGACCAAAAAAAGATGACTAATGGGGAGAGAACGGGTAGCAACGTAAAAACACGAGATTATCATCAAAGCGAGAGACTCTCGCGTTCTTCAACTAAATGATCTAATAGAGTGGAGGAAAATATGCGCGTCTTAGGGGAGGGGAGTTTACAAACAATTTTGCTTATTATATTATACCTTTTCTAGTTCGCTTCTCAATAAATTTTGCCAAGCATCCAGAACAATTGAAGAGCTAATGTGATAAGTGACCTTGATGCCGACCTGTAGGTACATTTTTGCTAATTCGAAGAATTTGTGAATCTAATTACAAAATTGAATCATACCTTGGGACGAATGAAATTGGGTTGTAGCCCTTTTATTGCCTTGTTTCGAATTTCTGCAAAATTTGTTTATTAATGAAATTATTGGGAATTTGATTAAAAATTTGAATCAAATATCAACTTTTTCTCACTACTTCACCATTAACCCAACATCAAACCGAGAGATCCAAAAACGCATTACCAATACTGCATTGGCTTTTACAGAAAGCAACTAACACTACCAAAGAAGTACATAAATGCATGAGGACTAATAACCAACCAACACTAAGAAAATATACAAACGCAGTCCATTCACAAAAATTTTTTCTAATCTTGTTTTAAAACAATATTTATACCCCCACACTCACTGTGGCAGGGTATACTAACTTTGTCACAACGTTTGTAACGCCCATAAGGAGGCGTGTCCGGTATGGAAAAGTATATATATTCTTGATCAGTATCACCTCCTGAGTCGATTTAGCGATGTCCGTCTGTCTGTCCGTCCGTCTGTCCGTCCGTCTGTCCGTCTGTCCGTCCGCACGATAGCGGTCGCAGATTTGGAGATATCGACTTGAAACTTTGGGTACATGTTTTTCTCGTGAATACTGAGATCAAGTTCGAGAATCAGCCAAATCGGACAAAAACTGGGCGTGGCTCCCATACACCGAAAAAAAAGGGACAAATTTTTCAAGTCTTTTTTATTGTTGTATTCGATTGGAAATGTTTAGAAACGTATTTTTGACATGGTCCGAGGTTCCGAAGCCACATATATAAGGTCTAAATGGGGTCTTGAGACCAATTTTTTTTTTGGTGGATTTAATTGGAAATTTTTAGAAATGGATTTTGGACATGGTCCGAGGTTCCGAAGCCACATATATAAGGGTCTAAATGGGGTCTTGAGACCAATTTTTTTTTTTTGGTGGATTTAATTGGAAATTTTTAGAAATGGATTTTGGACATATAATTGGCTCAAAATAGGGTCTTGAGACCACATTTTTTTATGATCGAGGTACTTCTTCCTACTGTGTGGGGGTATTTCAACTTCGGTATAGCCGAAGATAGTCCACTCTCTAGTTTTCAGAGTTTTTAGTTTTTTTTTTTTTTTTTTGGGACATTTAATTTTGATTTTAAATACACCATTACAAAGCTGGTGATTTTGACGTATTTAAAAGCAGCTGAAAAGGGTGGATTTGCCCTTCAGGTCAAGATTTGTGGGGAACTAAGCGCTGTATATCTTTCCCATGGAAAGTACCCACACTTCGCCCATGCACGTCTTGCAACCCGTAACAGCAATTTCCAACTCCTTTCACCACTCTTGATTTTAAAAATTTTGGCGCTAACTTTGCGTTAAATTGATTTGCCTTATTAGCTTGAACGAAATTACGCCGATACACTTCTTGTCCTGGCAACAACTTAAGTGGAGCAGAACGCGTATTGCATACTTTTCTATTACATTCGTATGCTCTACGCAAATTCTCTTGTACTTTAGAACGTACTAACTGCATTTTGTCCTGACGATCGATATCCTCTCCGACTTCAAGATTGTCAAGTTTTCGTAGCAAGGCACAGGTTTCGCCATGAGTGACCATTTGTTGTCCGAACAACACAACATATGGGGAATAGCCTAGGGAGCTGTGAACGGAACAACGTAGTGGGGCACAAATTTGACTCAAATTTGTGTCCCAGTTACGCTGATCGTCACCAAGATACGAACGGATTGCGGCAATGACTGACCTGTTAACTCTTTCGGACGCATTCGATTGCGGGGAGTAAATCGCCGTACAAACATGAGAAACACCATACTTAGACAAGAAGGATTCAAAGATATTAGATTTGAATTGGGAACCATTGTCGGTTATAACGACTTCAGGAACGCCAAACAGAGTGAACACATCATTTTCCAAAAACTCGCAAATTTTCGTCGAAGTAGATTTTCGTCAAGGTTTTAGAATTGGAAATTTTGACATATGGTCAAGAACAATGAAAATCGCGGTATTACCATTTCTGGAGCGTGGATTAGGTCCCAGCAAGTCCATATAAATTCTTTGAAAAGGACGAGAAGATATGGACTGCGAACCCATCGGAGGACGGAGAATCATATTTGGTGCTTTCGATTGCTTGCAAATATCACAACTGGAAATAAAGCTACGCACTTCAATTGATAATTTTGGCCAATCAAAATTTCTACGGATTTTCTCTAAGGTTTTTGCAATGCCACAATGACCAGCTGTCGGCGCTTGTGATTACATCCGTAGTGAGAGCTCGGGGAATCCATCATTTCCATGTGGACGCTTCTGAAATGGCATCACCATCGGCAAAATTTGTTCGTTTGTAGATGTATTGGTCAATAATTTTCACATCGGGCAATATGGCTTGATTTTCTTTAATATTGTGTCGCAATTTACCATACTCGTCTGAGTTAATATGTCTTGATTTTAGGTCAACTAGTGGTATAGCATCACAATAAACTTTATTAACCACTTCAAGTCGCGACAACGCGTCTGGGACAACGTTCAAGCTACCTCTTCTGTGCTCTATTGAAAAGTCGAACCCCTGCAATTTCAAAGACCAACGCGCAAGTCGACCGTTTAGATAGGCTTGACGCATCAACCATTGCAAACTTTCATGATCAGTGATGACCTTGAAATTGTGCCCTTCAACGTATTCACGGAATTTTTGGATGCTTAATAACGCGGCTAGACACTCTAATTCTGTGATGGAGTAGTTCTTTTGAGCACGATTTAACTTATGAGAGAAGAATGCAATCGGTCTTCTTCGTCTTCTTGCGCAAGAACTCCTCCCACACCAAATATATAAGCATCACATTGTATTATAAAAGGACGACCAAAATCAGGCGTAATTAAAAGCGACGCAGAGGTCAACCCTTCTTTGAGCTCGTCAAAGGTAGCTTGAGCGTCTGCATTCGATTCGTATGCACGTGATTTTGACGTTAAGTCAGTCAATCGAGAAGTTAAGGCAGCATAATTTCCAATAAATCGTCGATACCAACCAGTTAAGCCTAGAAAACGGCGCAATTCACCCACACTTCGTGGTGGTTGTAAATCTATAATGGCCGAAACTTTGCCTAGGTCTGGCTTTACACGGAAACGATACAGAGGACGGTTTGGAACTGTGAAGGCGGTCATGTCACGAGAATTTTTGTCAAGTTCAATTTGCCAAAAAGCGTGTTTCAAATCTAAGGACGTGATGTACCTAGCTTTGGGCAACCGACTAAAAATTCCATTTATTTTCGGTAAAGGAAATGCATCCTTAACCGTAACACTGTTTAATTTGCGTGAATCTAAACATAACCGCACTTTACCTTCTCTTTCTACGATTGTCACGGGACTACTCCATGAACAATTTTGTGGAGCTGGCTCAATGACACCTAGATCCAACATTCGATCTATTTCATTATGTATTTTCTTCTCTACCGCAGGTGATACCGAAAAGTAACGCTGTTTAATAGGTTTAGAGTCCTTAGAAATTTCAATGGAATGTTTAAGTAAATAAGTTCTCCCTAGTCCCTCTTTTTCAAATGACGGAAACAGAGATATTACGCTTTGCAAACGATTTTGCTCGCATGGGTCTAATTCATGCACCCAGATATACATCTTGACGTAATTCAGGAATAATATATATTTCCAAATTCTGAGTGTTATTTTTAAAAGTTATTTGTGCATTAACGCATCCAACAATTTTGTATTTCCGTCCGGCTGCAGTTTCAACATATTCGTGAAGCGACTTAAAGGGAATATTATTTTCTAAAAATTGTTCGGCAGCGTTGCCACTTAAGCAGGATATAGACGCACCTGAATCTAACAGAGCATATAATTCCATATTGAATAAATTTACTTTAATGTAAGGCCTAAAGTCATTTTGAGATACATCAATAGCAGATAGAAAATTCAGACAATTATTTCGATTTTTCCGGATATTTTTCCAAAAGGAACGCATTTTCTTATTAAATTTTAATTTAGGTTTTAAGCTTAAATTTTCGCAAAACAGACGACAAATGACAGATTCGTAATTCGTAATCTTTTATGATATGGGACAATTTGATGTAGACTTAGGGAATGTAAATTCGAGGAAGGAATTGCATTGATGTGTTGTAGAACTTTAAGTGTCTGTGTACCCACAGAGGTATTGATTTTAGTTTCACCAGGGTCGTTATTTAATTTGGATTGGAGCGTAGACGGTTGTTGTTGTGTACGCTCGACCTCGAGTTTTTCTGATTTTGGCAGTTATGACTAGAGAGCGACCGAAATTCGGTTTCGGTTTTTCGGCTTTTCGGCCAAAAAAAGCTGTTTCGGCCGTGTTTCGGATTCGGCCGAAAAATAAAATATCGTTTTCGGCCAAATTTCGTTTTCGGCCGAAATTTCGATATTTCCGCCGAAAATTTCGGTTTGATACGAAAAATGTAACAAATAAATAACAAAGATTACACTGATAGACAAAACAGAACATTTTGTGTGTTAAATATAAATATACTTGATAGTATAATATTTAAGTATTATCTGTTTTAGTCAGTAGTCCCTATTCTATTGTTTGGATGTTTAAAGCGGTCCTCCGCTGACAGTTATGCTTGGCGAAGTCGCCGCAATTAGTCAAATGAAAGAAGTTTTCGGTTTGAAAGCCAAAAAGTATCTCTAATTTATTTCTGAATCGCCATGGCTTTTATACCCTGGCGACCCTTTCAATTTCTTTTCAATTTACTTTCAACTACATTCAATTCCTAAAAAATATGCTTACATCTACAATTCTATAATACAAAAATCATTTCTACATTCTGAATCAATATTTTATTACCGCTGCCAGAAGGGCATTGGCCGATCGCATTTATTGCCAAAGCCAGGATTCAAATTTCATTCTGCCTCGCGCTGACAGAAATGCAAGCGAAGGGAAAAGTGACAAAAGCAAACAAACGTTGGTTTACGTACTATTATGCTGCGCTCCTATTCAGGGCAGCAGCGTATGCTATTGATGCAGTTTCAAGTGTTCGCTGCTAGCGGTACTTTTTCGTTTGTGTACTCTTGTGGGCTGGTGCGCTACACTGTAGTATATGCATATACACCACACCCTTACCCTTTAGATGAAAATTATTTGGAAAAACGAAAAATGAAATTTTAGTTGTGTAGAAATAATTTTCAAAAAAAATAAGAAAAGTTATAAAATAAAATATTAGTATGATTGAATTAATTGATATGATAAGAAATTTAAAAATATATAATGTAAATGTTTACACTAATTTAATTAAAATTAACAAAATTGATTTTAAGAATAAATGAATTCCTTAAAAATATTACAAATTTGAAATCTTAATTTTAATAACATCAATTCAGTTAAAATGATCATCTAGGAATAATTAAAAGTATTGTAAAAATAATGATATATAATATTCGGTTTAAAAATTATATATATAATGTTAAAAATTGAATATTGTTAAATATAGTCTTTAAAATAAAAAAAAATTTAATAATTAATACATGGATATATAAGTCTATGTTTCTACGATATATTTTTTCAAGTTATTTTTATGAAGTTTCTTAATATGTCCCTTAATCTCTACAAGGCAATTTACCCCATCTACTTCTACTACTTTATAAGGTCCATGGTAAGGACTCTGGTTTTTCCTTCTACCACCTAACTTTACTATAACTAAATCTCCTACATCTACGACTAATGGATTTATTTTTGTTTCGCTGTCATTTCTTCTTTTCAATTTAACTCTATTAATGATTTCTTTTGCCTTTTCTATAGATGCCTTCAGCCTGAAACTAACTTCATTCGCGTAATTTTCCATGTTATACACAGGCTGACTTTTCATAATGTCATCACTCGGCAAATACGGTAATTTACCAAAAACTAATTCAAACGGCGTGTACTCCGTATCAACATTTGGAGTAGTGTTATACGCGAAAGTGTAAAATGAAACCCACTTGTCCCATTCTTGGTCATCGGCAAATGCAAGCATATATTCGTTAAGTACCCTGTGGTTTCTTTCTACACCACCGATAGTTTCATGATGATATGGTGCCGAAAATACTTGTTGCATTTTTAAATGTTTACAAATGTTGCCCATGAGCTCATTTACAAATTCGGTTCCTTTGTCGGACTTTAGCACTTTAAAACAACCGTACTTGAGAATAAATTGATTTACGAGAGTGTGTGCTACAGTGTCTGCATCTTTGGTTTCCATGGGAAATGCCAGAACGAATTTTGTTAATTCACATTGGGCTGTCAAAATATAGCGATAACCATTAGAAATTCTCAATGGTCCCACAGTGTCAATTTGAACGATTTCAAAACTTGTGCTTGGCGTCTTTGTGACTATCAACTGTTCCTTTGTATGTCTTATTTGTTTATTTAACGCACACTTTGTGCAACTTGACACAAAATTTTTTACCATTCTGCTCATATTCTTCCAAACAAATCTTTGTTTTAGTTTTAAAATGGTTTTTCTGATTCCGAAATGCCCTCCGCAAGGCGAATTGTGATATTCTTCTATCAATTTATTTTTTATTACTTCATCTTCTATTCTTTGGGGACTTTTATATATTAATATCTTGACTCCTGAGCGTTTATTCTTTAATCTATCGTGTTGCAACACATTATATAAATTCTTAAACTTTTCCTTTGACATATACCGAAATATCATGTCATTTTCGTCTAGCGCTAGCTCTTTAATATTTACTGTAATCATTCTCGATGATAGCTTCTCTAAAGACAAATCGAATTTGTTCAGATTATCACTACATCGTACCAGTATTAAATTATTTAATATTTCAATTCTTTGGGGGCCCCTAATATTCAAATCGCTCTCTATAATAAATTTCAACTTTTTCACATTTTTAACGTCAGAAATGGACGTGCAGTCCCAACAATGAAGTTGATCAGACTTCGATTGAGGCTCGCATTTCTCCTTATCTACGTTCTTCTCTGCAATGTCCTTTGCAGTCATGCCCCTTGTCATTACTAATGTTTTCTTCGCGGACTTATCTTCCGTTTTCGGAATCATTGTTCTTAACAAATCTGAGTCTATTTTTATCCTTGACAATGCGTCAGCGTTTGTATTGATCTTTCCCTGTTTGTAAACAATTTCATAATCATAGTCAGACAGATCTACTCGTATTCTCGTCAGCTTTGAAGATGGATTCTTGTGCGAGAATAAAGAAACTAATGGTCGGTGATCAGTAACCACAATAAATTTGCGTCCAAATAAATATGGTCTAAAGAAATTAATCCCCCAATGTATCGCCAAAAGTTCCTTTTCAATAACTGGCTTATTTAATTCATGCTTATTCAAAGATTTGCTGGCATATGAAATTGGTAAATCTTCTCCGATTTCTCCTTGAGAAAGTACAGCACCTAACGCATAATCAGATGCGTCTGTTGTCAACACAAACGGTTTGTCAAAGTCAGGATATTTTAAAATTGGTGGGTTTATTAATTTTTCTTTCAAAACTTCAAAAGCTAATTGACAATCATCTGTCCAAATAAAGGGTTGTTTTTTCTTAAGGAGGTTATTTAAGCATTTTGCTATTTCCGCGAAATTTTGTATGAACTTTCTGTAATAATTGCAGAAAGCGACGAATCTACGTACATCATCAGCATTCTTGGGTACAGGATACGAGTGTATCGTTTTATGTTTATTCGGATCGGTTTTTACACCCTTACTAGTAATCTGGTGACCAAGGTAAATGACTTCTGGTTTCAAAAAAACAACATTTTTTTGGATTCAACTTCAGGTTGTATTTACTCAGTCTGTCAAAAACCTTTACCAAATTATTATTGTGGTGTTGCAAACTACACCCAAAAATGATGATATCATCAACGTACAAAAATGCGCCTGAGCTCAAGCCACTCAATGCAATAGTTAACATGCGTTGAAAGCTATTGGAAGATATTTTCAACCCAAATGGTAATCTTTTAAATTGGAAATGCCCCCTCGACGCTGAAAACGCCGTCAGTGGTCTTGATTCTTCATCTAGACCAATCTGATGAAAGGAACTAGTCATGTCCAAAGTGGAAAAATACTTTGCTCTACCTAATTGGTCCAAAACGTCTTCCAACCTTGTCAACGGAAATTTATCGTTAATTAGTTTCTTATTTAACTGTCTGTAATCAACAACTAGCCTCCATTTCTTCTCACCATCCTCACTCTTTTTTGGTACTATTAACAGTGGTGAATTGTACGCACTAACAGATGGCTCTATCAAATCCTCGTCAATTAATTTCTTTACTTGTTTGTCAATTTCCTCATTCTGTGAATGTGGTAGTCTATAATTTTTAATATATACAGGAGTATCATCATCCAACCTCAAATTCTGAGTATAAAAATTATTAACAGACAAATTTTCACCTTCAAGATGGAATACGTATTGATAATTTCTAACAATCGTTTCTAATTCTTTTGCAGATTGCACATCCAAGTCTTCTAATTTCAGCTCTGCTAATAAATTCTTAAAACGTTCTTCATCATGGGTTCCCTTAACTTTTTCGTTATATCTCAAAATTTTATATTCACTCAAACATTCTGTTTTAGGTAAAATTTCTTTCAGTGTAACTTCTTTATCATTTACATTAATTACTTTTACGTGACAGACGCCCTTAGCTGGTGCTATAGAATTTGCCAAAAACACCCCCTCTGCCAATTCTTGGTTCAGAATAACACTATCCTCCTCCAAATGCAACTTTATGGGCACAATCATTTCAGACCGACGTGGAATTATATAGCAATTTTGTGTAGGAATTTTAATAGCCACTGGGACTATATATTCATCTTCAATAAACATTACCGACATCGTAAAAGTCTCGTAATCAATTTTACACATGAATCGAATTAGAAAATCCCTACCTAAAATTCCGTCAGTTAAAATTGGAAAATCCTCTTCCACCAGATGGAATTCATGGTGCGCTCTATCTTTCCCAAAACATAATGATAAATTCACAGAACCCAACGAAGATATTTCATCTTTAGTAATGCCTGTCAGTTTACATTTGTTATTACTATTAATATTCAAATCTATCTCAGATGATGTTTTGCAGATGGATATATCTGCTCCTGTGTCTATTAAAAATGTACGCGTACGACCAAATTGAACACATTTTAGTGTGACATAATTGGTCAAATTATCCGAGATTTTAAAAATTCTGTTTTTTATTGTTTTTCCCCCGAAGGTCCTTGCTGACTGTCCCCCGGGTTGACTTCGTTTCCCTGGTTGCTTAACACATTCACCCTTGCGTTACCCCGGTTTCTGTTATCGTTTTGGTTTCTATTGTAACTATCGTTTTGATTCCTATTTTGATTGTTATAATTTCTGTAGTTGTTGCCTCTAAAATTGTTATTATTTCTGAAAGTATTGTTATTATTGTAATTTCTAAAGTTGTTATAGTTTCTGTAACCATTGTTATTGTTCCTAAAATTGTTGTTATTATTGAAATTGTTGTTGTTCCTATTCAAAATCAAGACCGGCTCAGTTTGCCTGCTCTGTTCTAATTCCAATGATAAGTTTATAGCCTTAATTAAAGAATCTGGTTGTGCCGCAAAAATTGTTTGTTTATAATTTTCGTCTAACCCATTTTTAAAAACTGATAGTGCATACTCATCATTTGAACTCACTATCGTTAATCGCTGAGCTTCCGTTGCGTTCACCCCTATATTACTTATTTGCAATTCATTTAAGTCATTAATAAGTCCTAACAACTTATCCTTAAAGTTAGTAATTGACAATCTTCTCTGTGTCAAGCCAGACAAAGAAGTGTGTAACTGCTGTATAGTCACAATTTTCTTATATGCCTCCGACAGCCTTTTCTTAAGCGTCTCAAAATCTTTTGGTACCGATACCGCGCCCAAGGTTGTCCTAACAGATGCACTGCATTTCACGTAGTAAACGAAATCTATAAGTTGTTCTCTTGCTTCAGTTGACAAAGTGCTATTCATGATTTGAACAATTTTCAAAAACGCCTCAAGCTCTTTCTTGTTGCCATCAAACAAAGGGATCGCCTTTATGGCAGTTTCCATATTAAATGCAGACATTTTCGAATATATACTTGATGTACCTTGATCTAAAACTTCTAAAAGCTCGAAAAGTTCGTCTTTTTCTTCTTCTGGTTCCTCCCTGTCGTCTTTACTCTTAGCTAATTCAATTTGTTCATTTATTAGTTTTTTTAAATTTTTGTAAGAAGAGTTGAATTCTATTTTTAGGGAAATTACTTTTTCGTCCTGTTCGTTTTCGCTAGCTAAAAGGTCGAATTGATTTTTTATTTCATTTATTTCTACCAATTTTGACAGCAATGTTGCTTCTTTGTAACCTCTTTTTGAACTCTTTTTTAGATTACTTGAAATCCTATCTATTTCCTGAACTAATTTCTCCATTTATATTGTGGGTTATTTAAAAGAAAAATAATTTTTATTTAATTATACGTTTGTGGCATAAGGCCTACTAACGTTATGCTTATGTACGTAAGTTTTGAAATATTTATTAATTTTATAAGCTACTATTAAAAGAATAATTATTATAATCAGCGTTATCGCGTACTCCGGGATTGCTGTTGATGTCATCGTCTCCGAATTGTTATTATTTATTACAGTCTCCTGTAGCTGCGGCTTGCTTTGTTGCTTTCCCATTCTGCTTCCTTTTGTCTTTTGTTTGCTTGGTTGTTGTCTATTGCTATGGATGAATGGCGCACAAATTGGTGTCCGCAAATAGATTGATTAAATAGGCCTCTAAAATTTCATGAAGTATGCCAATGGTGGACTTTCGGTAGCGAAGGATTGGAGAAAGCGCAATGTTTGGGCGATGACGACGGGTTTTATCATGCAACCGGTGCAGCTTTGAACGATAGTTGCCGAATTTATCAAATTAAAAGTTATGCTTAGCAGACTCAAGTTGTATGCGATCATTGTCGATACTCGAAATCAGTTCCTTGGAAGAAATGTATTTGGTTACATGAAATTCTGCCTGTATTTATTCTCATAGCGCAATTTGAATTTCGGTTTGTCAAAAGAACAATTCCAAGGTTGGAAATTGGCAAGATCGCCATATAATATTTAAGTATTATCTGTTTTAGTCAGTAGTCCCTATTCTATTGTTTGGATGTTTAAAGCGGTCCTCCGCTGACAGTTATGCTTGGCGAAGTCGCCGCAATTAGTCAAATGAAAGAAGTTTTCGGTTTGAAAGCCAAAAAGTATCTCTAATTTATTTCTGAATCGCCATGGCTTTTATACCCTGGCGACCCTTTCAATTTCTTTTCAATTTACTTTCAACTACATTCAATTCCTAAAAAATATGCTTACATCTACAATTCTATAATACAAAAATCATTTCTACATTCTGAATCAATATTTTATTACCGCTGCCAGAAGGGCATTGGCCGATCGCATTTATTGCCAAAGCCAGGATTCAAATTTCATTCTGCCTCGCGCTGACAGAAATGCAAGCGAAGGGAAAAGTGACAAAAGCAAACAAACGTTGGTTTACGTACTATTATGCTGCGCTCCTATTCAGGGCAGCAGCGTATGCTATTGATGCAGTTTCAAGTGTTCGCTGCTAGCGGTACTTTTTCGTTTGTGTACTCTTGTGGGCTGGTGCGCTACACTGTAGTATATGCATATACACCACAATAGACAAATTCTTATGCATTTTGGCACGCTGAATACGAAAATAATAGTGAAATTTTTACAGTACCAAAAATTCAATTTTTGTGCAATTTTCATTATTTTTTTTTGGATTAGGCGTGGCAAAATACATAAGGAACAACCAAGTGGATAAAAGCGGTATGTAACACAAATTTAAGTATTGATCATAGTTTCGAAGAATCAGAAGCGACAAAGAAGACAAATCCCCAATTTGTATTGCAAAAAGAAAAATAAAAAACTTTGAAACTTATTTTCTTGAAAGAATTTGTATGATACATACAGCCTTCAACCATTCACCGCTTCACAGCGTTTTCACTCTTCTCCTATCGGAGCTGATCTACTGCTCCCGCGATGATTTTTAAATTTCTACTCCTCTACTACTATTGTAAGAAATCTTCTCCTCAAAATATTATGTGAGTTTCATACAATGCTACTACTCTTTCTACAAATCTACTACCATGACAGAAATTTTTACTACTATTGTTGAATCTCTACTACTCTACGCAGAAACCCTAATCTACTCCCTCTCTTGAAATCTACTGCCCTAAAATCGAATATCTACAACTCTCGCCGATTTTGATTTCCACGCATTTGATAGTTTGCTTCTAAATTCATCTAATTCATGATCTGAACTTAAAATGATTGATTTCAGCCTACTGATACGCTTTATTATGTACAACTTTATTACATTTAAATTCACAATTTTTTCTTTTATTTTTTCGGTTTCGGCCAAAATTAAAAAAATAAAAATTCGGCCATTTCGGTTTCGGCCGAAAAAAAAAATAAAAAATTTCGGACATTTCGGTTTCGGCCGAAATTAAAAAAAACGATTTCGGTCGGTCTCTAGCTTTACAATTAGGCTTTAGAATATTTTCTGCACCATAGCCATAGCAGAATATAGACCTGTCCTCAAGACAATCTGAAAAACGGTGTCCTTCTTGGCGACAATTCCAACAAGTCAGTTTAACCAATTCATAAATTTCATCACAATTTAAGTCACTAGTGTCAGTTTCTATTTCGCTAACTTGTCGACGACTAGGACGAATATTGGGCTTTTCAACGTCATCTAATAAAGTTTCTCGTCTAAGAATTAAGAATCTTAGTTGAGCCACAGAAGTAATATTTTGATAAAATAACTGATTCCTAATTTTAGGACGCAAATTCCTACGCAAAATTTCTAATAGTTCGGGATCCTTCATAGCATAATGCAATCGATCACAAAGTAAAAGAATGGCATTGTAATACTCGTCGAAGCTTTCGTTTTCTTTTTGTTTCCTATCATGAATTAATTCTCTAACATCGCTATCCGACAGATGATCTACGAAATGAGCACGCAAGGATGTGCAAAGATTTTCCCAGTTAACCCTTTCAACGGACCTACGATATCTCAAATACCAGTCAAGGCCTTTCTCTTTAAAGAGAATATGAGAGTGCTCATTCAAGGTAGTAAAGTCGCCACCTAAACTGTCGTTAGTCAACGAATTTATCATATATATGAATTTTTCTACTGGCATTTTAGCCAAACTACCATTAAACGTGATATTCCAACTTTGTATAAGTTGAGCAATTCTACCGCTAGTATGCACAATCGTGGATGCTGAAGAAAGTCTTTGAGTATTATTGTGAACCGGAAAATTATTTGGAGGTGGATAATTTGGATGAAAACTCTGAGTACGGAAAACATTCGTATGGAAAGTATCCGAGTGCGGTTCCCCAGATGCAACATTTGGAGCAAAATGTAAATTTGGAGCGGAAGTCAAGTGTGGTGCGGAAGTATTATTTCCTACAGAAGGACGATTTTGGCTTGAAGCTAAATTCGAAGTGCTATTATTTATTGGAGGGAATGCTTCCCGCGGCCAATCAGGTTCTACTGTACGACGCACAGACAACTGACTAATTTGCTGAGAAAGATTAAGGTTGGTACTTTGTAAAGCCGATAGATCAGAGTTAAACTTCGTTTCTAAATTCTATTATTGATATTACCATCATCGCGTATGGGAGATGATATTGGAGGTTGCCTAATTTCATTAGCACCGAAGGGCAATGATAAGTTTCTAGAAGAAGAATTAAAATTAGGACTAGCAATGGACCAATCAAGGGGATTTTGAGTTCTTGTATTAGCTCTAGTAATATGTCTTGGAATCGCACCTTGTGGTCTTTCAGTATTTGAATTTGGTTGTCTCATAACGTCAGTTAAATTGTTAACCGTACAACGTTTACGACATTGAGGACAAGTTGTGGATGTCTTAATCCAATCGAGAATGCAATTGCGATGTTAATAGTGCATACAACGCGTAATAGCCACAATTGAAGTTTGTTCAATTTGTTGGCTACAGACCGTACAAATTCCAAAATCAATTTGATTTGATAATGGTAAATTATCACTGTGAGGCATAGTAGTGATAATTTACCATTATCAAATCAAATTGATTTTGGAATTTGTACGGTCTGTAGCCAACAAATTGAACAAACTTCAATTGTGGCTATTACGCGCCATTGATTAAAATCATATAAAACTAGAGAGTGGACTATCTTCGGCTATACCGAAGCTGAAATACCCCCACACAGTAGGAAGAAGTACCTCGAACATAAAATGTTTTCTCAAGACCCTATTTTGAGCCAATTATAGGTGGTTTTGGAGCCCGGACCATGTCCAAAATCCATTTCTAAAAATTTCCAATCAAATCCACAAAAAAAAAAATTGGTCTCAAGACCCCATTTAGACCCTTATATATGTGGCTTCGGAACCTCGGACCATGTCAAAAATACGTTTCTAAACATTTCCAATCGAATACAACCATAAAGAAGACTTGAAAAATGTTTACCTTTTTTTTCGGTGTATGGGAGCCACGCCCAGTTTTAATCCGATTTGGCTGATTCTCGAACTTGAAAAACATGTACCCAAAGTTTCAAGTCGATATCTCCAAAACTGCGACCGCTATCGTGCGGACGGACAGACGGTCAGACGGACAGACAGACGGACATCGCTAAATTGACTCCGGCGCTGATGCTGATCAAGAATATATATACTTTTCCATACCGGACACGCCTCCTTATGGGCGTTACAAACGTTGTGACAAAGTTAGTATACCCTGCCACAGTGAGTGTGGGGGTATAATAAGATAAACAATTTTAAAAGATTTGGTATAATATCAGACCTAATGTGTAACCGAACACATATGCAATAACAATGGGTTTAATTCTGTTTTGTTGTTGTAGAAAATGAAATGGGTTGAGTATTCGATAAATCGTATTTTATTTCTGTTGGTACGTAATCGCAAAAATAATTTAATAAATCGGACGAAAAGCAACAGAATAGATCACAAATCATAATTCCAGGAAAAATTAAATATATTCGCATCGACCCACGACCCTTGAAATACTCAATAGAAAATGAAGTAAAAACCGCATGAAGTTGTAATAAAGTTAGCTGAATTCTATAGTAACGATCGGTCTAGGTAATATGTCTGTACAATTACTCTAGCAATTTCAAAAAGCTCGCAAAAAATCAGAACAAAATTACAAGAAAAAATATAAATTTGTGGGAGCTATTAGCAAAGATGAAAATAGCTAATGCGTCTATAACCATTAGGTATAGCCCCACGTTGGGCGCCATTTTGTAACGACAGGATGTTTGGGACTCAATAGTGGGGGTAGCCTTTCGCACGTACTGGTTAAGGTCTAGCTCGTCAGCAACCTGGGGTGAGTTTTTGCTACTCCACTACCGAACATCGTTAACAAAAAAAACTACGTGCTCTGCAAAATGAACTCTAAAAAAACCAAAACCAAATATCTGTAAAATTAAACCCCTTATAGAATGTTAGCTGAACCTACAGCTGCAACAACAACAGAATAGTACACCCTTGGATCAGATGTTACGATCCCTTATGCCCACCCAACCATGTATTCTCGAAACCCTAAGTGTCCATATGCGAGAATACCCTATAACAACTGAGAACGGTTACTAGATCTATCAATAAATTTTAAGGATTCATATTGAATTACAAAATATTTACTTTATTGTTTTTAATTCGGAATTCATTTTCCATGGCACAGAAAAATGATAATCATGATGTTAAGATACCATCAGTTTACAAAAGCGTATTGATAAGAATAGAGAACAATTAAATGTGAGCTATGTACTAAAAAGAGTTGATAACATTTCGCATAAATGTAAATAAATCGTACCAGTAGAAAAAAAACACAATGTTAACTATTTTACATCGTCTTAACAGACGGATTTAATATTCTAAAGCACCTTGATAGATTTTATCGCACAAACAAAAGCAAAATAATGATCATGTTAACAAAACATGTAATGATACAAATGTATTTGTTATACGCGAGAGCGATCGAAATATTATGTTAAGATAACATAATTAAATCGAACGAGATGAGCATTAGTGAGCTAATTACGTTAGTTACCAATACTTAAAGTGTCGTGAATTCAACAAAGCTGGGCATAGTTAATCGAGAATTTAACTTCGTTAACCCGGTAATAGTTAATCAAAAATGTAACTTCGTTAAATTAAAAAGTTATTTTCGTTGAAAAGTTAACTTCGTTAAAAGTTAAATTAAATAGTTAAATTTTCTATAGAAAATAAAAAAATTTTTTTTTACAAAACAAAACACATAAATAAAAACAGAGTAAAAAACAAGTTTTTGAAAATATAACCCTTTAACCGACTAAAAAGCAGAAAATAAATTTTCTTTAAATAAATTTCAGCAATTTCGATTTAAAATTAAGGGTTTTTGGGTACTTTCCTCCGAATATCATTGCAGGTTTTATAGTCGCCAAAAACCCTTAATTTGAAATCGAAATTGCTGAAATTTATTTAACCCATTAATGACGAGAGCGAAATTTTCGGAATTTTTTCAAGATTTTTTCAGGAATACCTAGAAATGGCCTAAGAAACGAATTTCTAACTTTTTTTTTTTGGACCGCTTACCGTTTGCCCAGCCCTGGCCGTTACCATATGGTAACGCTCGTCACAACCCTAGCAAAATTACCTAATTTAAGATATTATTGTTTATAACTACTTTAATTTTAAATTCTTGAAATCTTAAAACATGATTTAATTTGTAAAAAAAATTTTTATCGACCAATTTTTTTAAATCTAAAAGTTTTTAAAAAAAATATTTTGTTAAAAAAAAGCAAAGTAGTTTGTTTTTAAAAAACGCACATTTTTGTATCAAAAAAAAAATTTTATAGCCCCCAGGAAAAAAGTTAGAAAAGTTGGTCAGTTTTCAACTAGGATTTTCTTGATAAGTGTCCTGGTAGTCATCATAGAATGGGGTCCAATAGACCTTTTCAATAGTATTCAAGTTGATATTCTTAAAATTTTGGTAGTCGTTCAAAATTACTAGAAAAGGCTGGCCTAATTATCTGTCCGCCACTGCATATAATATGTATCTCCACCTACACCAAAATACTGCTTAGGTTTTCAATAACATAAGAAATAACATAAGAAATTACATATGAACTGAAATTGGAAAGGTCCTCGTCATCATTTGACATACACAATTTACATGGCTGTAAAAGAGGTATAGGATGAAGACCATAGGAAGTACCTCCTTCATCTTCCTCCTAATCATCTTGTCCTGCCGAATAAAATTATGCTCGCCTAAATGTCTTCATCGTAATGTAAATTTGTTAAAAAACAATTGAGTAAGTTTCAACCGGTCGAAGTAAGCCTATATATACCATACACCCTTCCATCTGAGACCTGGTCGCCATCTTTTGCTCATTCCACCGACGGTACTCACATGTGCTCCATTTAGTAGTACTTTTTTACATTCATCAGCCCGGCATGACCTAGCAATCTTAGACGTGGATTTTGTATGCGTCATGATGTCATGTCATGATCGGGGTATTGCTCATATAGCTTTTGCGGCACTCACCATCGACGCAAAGCGGACAATATATCTTACGGAGAATTTTCCTACCACAATTCCCGTGAAATTGGGTAACATTTGTTACAAAACTCGACTTTCACTTGTATGGAAGGTAGTCGTGGCAGCTGATCGATTTCGCCCATTTGCAATACCAACTCCTTCTAGGATTTCCAAAGGATAAATTCAATGTTTGGACAGCCTAGCTTTCATTTAGCTCCTTCAATAGCCCATACCAATCAAAATACAGACATACGGATATGGCTAAATCAACTTAAGAGGTGCTGCTAATTTTTCATAAGTACACCAAGTAGAATTTATAGATAAAATATTTTTAACTTTATATGAAAAAAGCTAAAAGAAATATATTTCAAACCAATATATAGAAAAAATGTACTTCATTTTACAAAAAATACTCGAATATGTACGCAAATATGTATATAATTATATTAAGTACACAAACACACTTTCAAATCAATATACAAATAAAATATATTTAATTTTACATAAAAAAAGCTCATACAAACATTTTCAGTAGGAAAATTTAAATTTGCTAGGGTTGTGACGAGCGTGCCCATATGGTAACAGCAAAATTCAAAATGATAAAAAGGTAACACAGAAGTTATAAATAATTTTATTTTATACGTTTTCTAATACTTTGATATTCTACCCAAATGCCAAAAAAAAAATATTTAAAATATATAACTTTCTATGGCAATGAAAAATATTCTTACTGGAAAGGTCGTGACTTTTTGCTGTTTTTGCCCACTTTTCAAAAACACTACTTTTCAATTATCCGCCACGATCGCTACTGACGAGCGATTGCTTAGAATTATATATCAAAAGAAAGATCTAAGCATGCTTTATTTAAATCAAAAAACAGATTAGTGATATTTGTTCAAATATTTTTTTAATTGAATATACCGTGGAACGCTATCAGCGTTACCATATGGTAACACTCGTCGTGAATGGGTTAAAGAAAATTTATTTTCTGCTTTTTAGTCGGTTAAAGGGTTATATTTTAAAAAACTTGTTTTTTACTCTGTTTTTATTTTCCTCTTTTTTTGTTTTTTTTTTTAAATTTTTCCCCCTTTTTTCCCCTTTTTTAAAAAAATGTCAGCCTTGTAGCTTACAAAATACGAAAGTTAGGTCTTTAAATTGGCTCCATCCCGCTCCCCTTTGCCCCCACACCCCCCTTTCCAAAGGGTAAAAAATTTCATTTTGTCAATAAGAACTCAACATTGTAGCTTGAAGGAATTGGACGTTATGCCATGTTTGAGTCTCCCCACGGCCCCCTATGCCTCTGATGGACCCCAAATTTAATAGAATGCATTGTCTCCGGAGTTCTATCAGTGTTCCAAATTTCAGCGCTCTAGCTCATGTGGAAATGTATGAAAAAGCTCGCCGCAGATTTGAGGATATATATATATATATATAGTCCGCCCAAAGCAAGTTAATATAAGGGTTATAAAAAACATTTCAACTATATACGATTGAGTGCCAGCACTCACAGACCCTATTTTCGATCGGTTTCAACCTTTTATGCAAATATGAAATTTTTATCAAAAAGCTAAATTTCGTGTATGAAACAATTTATTTATATTTATATAATGGAATACAAATTTTATTAGAATATTAAATAATAATGGAACGAATGAAGTTTTGTTAAGAACAAATATCACAGGCCATTCTAAACACAATGGCGTTCTCAGCTTTTCGCCATTTTGAGAAATTTGAGAAATGGAAAATACGATGTGCTTAAACATCCTGACTATGGCTGAGAACGCAATTGGGTTTAGAATGGTCCATTCATACATACAAATGGAATATAAAATACTTCGAAATATATCGGCAAGTGTATTTAATTGTTTTATGAAATAATTTTTAAATTAGTCAGTTAAAAATAGTATTAATTCTCAATTTTTACTTTTTTTTTTACATTAATTAATAAAAAAATTTTTTTGTTTCAAAGTTAACTAATGCTAGTTAATTGAAGAAATTTAACTTAACTAAATGAAAAAGTTAATGGTTTTCGAAATTAACTGAAACGTTAAAGGTTAACCAAAAATTAAACTTCGTTAATTAACTATTAACCCTTTCGCTACATGTTTTTCATTTCGAGCCTTAAAAATCTATTATCCGGTTGTTATTGCTATAAGTGATAAAAAATCAAAATTTGAAAAAAAAGTTATTTGAAAGTAGTTTTTTGGAATGTTGCCATATGGCAACAAATTTGCTTAACGGTCTAAAAATTTTCAATATCAAATTTATTGCATATGTGCCTAATTTATATAAGTTTATGTATTAAATTTAAAAATGAATTTTTTTAACAAAAAAAAATTTGTTCCTAAAAAATACATTAAATATATTTACATTTACTTATATATTAAAGTTAATCAAAGTCAAATTCATTGCAAGTGTGCATTTATTTACATCAGTTTTATTCATGACAGTTCAAAATAATGTTTTTTTAACATAAACCTTTTTTACATATAATATTGTATGCATTACAATAGTTATATAATATCAAAATGCAGAAAAAAAAATTAGAAGAACAAAATTATATGAATATTTTCATTGAACGTGTAGCAACTGTCGCAAAATTCAAATTTAAACACGTACAAAAAAATATACCATTAAATGGAATTGTTGCCAAATGGCAACACGTGCATTTTAAAAAATCGCCACATCTACGAGAATTAAATTTTTTGAATTTTTAAAAATGCAAACATGTAGTATAACTATTTCTTTACATTATTGCATCAACACTTTTTTAAAAATATTTTTTTTTAAACAATTAAATTTAAATTTCTTAAGTGATGTTTTCGGTAAAAAATTTCTAGCTTCAATATGGTGCAACAAAAACGGAAATTGTTGCTATTCTACAAACCGAAAAAAAAAAATGTTTATACAGAAATGCTTCTAATAAACCAAAGAAAAAAATGGCATTAACTTTTTTTTTTAAGTTGTACCGAGGCTGGTACACGTCTTAAAGTGAGATGTTGCCATATGGTAACAAATTTGCGAAAGGGTTAACTAATTAACTAGTAAATGCCCAGCTTTGGAATTCAATTCTATAGGTGAAACTGTGTGTGCACTTTCATTTCATATTAGGTTTAGTTATAGCCAATTTAATTTAATAATTTCAAACTCTCGATATTTTCTGTAATAGTTTACGGAAAATAACTCAATTGGATTGCACAATTCAATTTCAATAGCATAATTTTTTTTTTATATTTTTTTTATTTTAAATTTAAATTTTACTTTAATCATTTTTGGTTAAACTTTAATATTAACCATTTTCTTTCACTTTAACTTAAAATTTAAATATCATTAATCATAAAAATCAGATGGTGGGAAAATAAAATATTTATTTATTTATTTATTAAATATTAACTTAAAATTAAAATTTAAAGCTAATAGTGTACAGCTTTGGCAGCTTGGGCCTTAAGCTTGATTTAATTCTAATATGTACATTTTAAGTATTTACATTTTGAGTTTAATGATTACTAGTATTTAGGGTTTCGTTTAATTTATGTTGTTTATATATGTTTATACAAATCAGTGTTTTTTAGGAATTCTATAATTTTTTCTATATTGTCTATGTTGGGTGTTGAAATGGATGATATAGGGTTATTGTTTTGGAAAATTCGTATTTTTGTGTTGTAAAATCTGGGGCAATTTAAAAGAAGATGATGGATGTTAATTGGAGTACTGTCGTTACAGAATGGGCAGGGGGGATGGTTGGTATTATTCATTAGGTGTTGGTGTGTAATTTTAGTATGTCCGAGGCGTAAGCGTATAATTTTAATAATGTCGTTTCGATGTATTTTTGGGTTATGAATGCGTTGTAGATCTATTCCGGAAATTTTGTTAGGATTTATTTGTTTGTACCAGTCAGAGGTGTAGTTCCATTGCTCTATCTGTTTTATTCTGAAGCTGTTTTTAATGTAGAGTGTTATGTCATTCGAGTTGTAGTTGTTTGTTGTAAATAGTGGGGCTTTGTTAGCGTCCTTAGCTGATTGATCTGCGAATTCGTTGCCTTCTATCAGTACATGTCCTGGAATCCCAATTAATTTAATTTTGGGATAATTATCCGTAAGGGCGTTTCTGATAAGAAGTGGGTAATATTCGTAATTGTCTAATTTTGCGATAGCGTGTAGAGACGACAATGAGTCAGTGCATATAGCGAAGTTTGAGCTTTCTTTGATTGCGTGTGTTATTGCTTCGTAAATAGCGACAATTTCCGCGGTAAATATTGAGCTATATTGTGGTAAATTTTTAGTTTTGATAACTTGATTAACAGTGGTTACACTGAAACTGATGTTATTGTCTGTCTTGGAGCCATCGGTGTAAATAAACGAATAACTTTCCAGCTTTTCTTTTATTTCTTGAAACAAAGAACGGAATATGACTGGATTTGTATTGGATTTTGTGAATTGATGTAGAGAAGTGTCAATGGTGGAGCAATTGAATGTCCATGGTGGATTGGGGTTATCTATAGGATTATGGGATGTAGTTGGTATGCCAAGTTCTGTTGAAGTTTTTAAGATTCTGTTGATTGCTGGTGTAACTTTTTGGTTACTGTTTACATTTTGGTGTTTGCTAATAATGTTGTGCAGAGGACTATTGCTGCATCTTAAAAGTGTTTTAATAAGTTTTGTGGTAGTGAAATCTCTTTGATATTCTATTGTTGGTAAGTTGGCTTCAAATAGGAGATTGTGGATGGGTGTTGATCTAAAAGCGCCGAGAGCTGCTCTGATTGCTGCATTGAATGTAGCTTTAATTTTATTAAGTGTGGATTTGGGAGAGTATCCGTAGAGGTATATCCCGTAATTAATTTTTGATATAATTAGGGCTTTTATTACATAAATTATACAATGTGTATTGCAATTTAATTTATTGCTGGAAAGACATTTAATTATATTTAATTTAGTTGTTAAAGTCGTGATTAAGTTTTCAATATGTGTATTCCATCTGTAACGTTTGTTAAAAATAACTCCTAGAATTCTTAAGTTGTCAATTTCTTCGAGAACTAAGTTGTTCGTTTGGATTACGCAAGTACAATTACGTTTGCGGCAGATATGTAGATGTTTGCATTTCGTAGTGGAGAGGATTGCTCCTGAGTAGTCACACCAAAGTTCGATATCTTGGAAAAGATTATTTAAATTTATGTTTATGTTGTTATTTTTGTTCAGATTTATGAGTAGATGGAAATCGTCGGCATATGCGCAGTAGTTTATTTCTTTGTGCATTGATATAATTGCGCATAACTTGTTGTAAGCTATGAGGAATAAAATAACTGATATTGGAGATCCTTGTGGGATACCATTATCTAATGGTTGGGTATCTGAGAGAGTTTTGCCAATTCTGACCATAATTTTTCTTTTAGTCATGAAATTCTGAATGTAATTGGTTATATTTGGACCTAGCTTCCACGCTTTCAGTTGGTCTATTATGGTATGAACGCCGATCTTATCGAAAGCTTTTTCGAAATCAAGCGAAATTATTGAAATGTGTTTTTGCAGAGATAGGCAATCAGCGATCTGATAGTCTATATACAATAGCGTATCAGACACCGATTTGCCCCTTCTGAAACCCATTTGATGGCTATCAATTAGTTTGTCGGAAACAAACCACCATAACCTGTTGGCGATTATTTTATCTAATAATTTGGATAAACAGGGGTTGAGAGAAATGGGTCTGTACGATTTTGCCATAGTTTTGTTTGTGTTGGGCTTTGGAATGGGAATAACTAAGCTGGTTTTGTATGTTTGGGGAATGTAACTTTTAAAAATATTATTGTAGTGGTTTACCAGACGATGTTTTGTTTCATAAGAAAGGTTTCTTATCATTGGGTAAGATATTCTATCTAATCCTGGGGTTTGCCCCTTTAATTTAGACAGTGCGGAAGATAATTCTAAGTAGGAAATGTCTTTTTCTATTATAAGAGCTCGGGGTGATGCGGTTGTGTTACGCGTTGAGTTCAGCGTTTCTCTTTTGTTGTTTTGGAAGTTTGAGGAAAATCTATTGTTGGACGAGTTATTGGACCAGAATTTGCAGAATTCGTTTGCTATTGATTGTTGGTTTATTAGTGGTGAGTGAGGGGGATTGATGGAATTTATACAATGGATACCGTAAGTAGGTTTATACCCACAGAATCGTCTTATATTGTTCCAGATTTTGTCCACTGGGGTGGAGGGATTGATTTCCGATGTAAAATCATTAACTGATTCTCTTTTAGCTGATTTTATTTCACGCTTGAGTATAGCATTAGCTTTTTTAAATTTTAATAGATTTTCTAAAACCGCGTTTCTATTGAATGCATTCCAATATTGGTTTTTTTCTTTTTTGAGTTTTTCGAGATGGTTGTTCCACCATGGGACTGAGCGGCGAGGTGTGTTTGGTAGTGTTTGTGGTATTGACATGTGGGCGGATTGCAAAATGATTTTATTTATATTTGCTGCTTCTTTATTGATGTTTGTGCTTGGGGTGCGTTGTATGTTAAAAAGTTCTGATTGTGCTGTAAAACGTGTCCAATCAGCTAGTTTTATTTTGAATTTAGCTTTGTTTAGTTGCGTGTTGGGTCTGTCTTGGTGAAATAATGTTATAATAATGGGAAAGTGGTCGCTTCCTGATAAGTCGTTATCAGTTTTCCATTTGGACTGTATTGCTATGCAGGGGGAACAGAATGTAAGGTCTATATGAGTGAATGTGTTATGTGTTGTAAAATGTGTTGGAGATCCGTTATTAAGTAGTAAGTAGTTTGATTGACAAATGAAACGATTGAGTATATTTCCTTTTCGGTTGTTAGTTGGAGACCCCCATGAAGAATGCCAACCATTGAAATCCCCAGTAATTATAGTGGGATTGTTGAAAGAATTAAATACGTTATTTAAGTTATTGAGGTTAAATCTGTTTTGCGGAGGGATGTATGCGGATATTACTGTAAATTTAATTTTGGATTGTATCTCGCAAGCTATTGCATCAAAATCGTTATTTAGTTGGATTTGGTGTTGTTGCAAAGAATTGTGTATTAACAGCATGACGCCGCCATACGAAGTTGTAGAGGTGTTTAATGAGTAAAGCGAATAGTTTATGGGAATAGGGATATTACTGATTGTGTGTATGTGTGATTCTTGAATAGAGATTATTTTAGGATTGTGGCGTTTAATTATTAGCAAAAGTTCGTTGTAATTGTTGATGTAACCTTTAATGTTCCATTGGACAATATTTAATGGCATTGTAATATTGAGAAGATAGAAAGTAGTAATTAATAAAGTTGATAAAGTTGAGAATGTAGATAGTAAATAATAGGTTTAAAGCTAAAATTAATAATAATAATACTTGTGATATAATATTGATAATATAATATTAATTTTGAATTTAAAGTAGTTAATTAATTGGGAAATCAATTTCAGAGTCTAATTCAACTGACATAGATTCAGATGATTCTTCGCAATTGATTTGATATGGTTGTTGAAGTTGAGCAGGTTTTGATCCGGATTTTGTTGTAAGTTTTTTTTTGAGTTGCGATCTTAATCTGTTGGATGTATTCTTCGGGAAAATTTTGATCTTTGTATCAGATATGAGCGTAGTAGTGAGATTGGTTTTTGTGGATGATGGAATTGTCTCTAAGTCTGAAAGTGAATGAGCGTAACTTATTAGTTCTCTCAAAGGTTGAGTGGTTGCTTTGTTGTTGTTGTTTCGGATGGTGCTAGTTGGTTGAGCGAGGCTTGTATAGTTGGTGTTGCGTGTGACAGTGGAGTATGATGGACCCTCATGCTGATTGCGTTCTTTGTAGGTGGTGATTGCGGTTTTTCTGTCTACTTTGCTGAGTGTAATAATGGCTTGTATTTCTTTTTCTTTTATGAATATTGGGCATCTTTTGTCGAAAGTGTTGTGGTTGTTGTTGTCATTTTGGATCTCTTTGCAATTTATGCAGCATTTCTGCTCATTGCAATTTTCTTTAAGTTCTGCATTTGTGTGGTGCTTGTTAGCGCAGTTAGGACAGATTTTGTCATTTTTGCATATCGTGCCTATGTGCCCGTAGCGTTGACATTTGTTGCAACGGAGCGGGAGAGGTATGTAGGGTCGAATTTTTACCTTTTCATATCCAATTGAGATCTCACACGGGAGAGATGGCGCAGCAAAAGTTAGTATTACCAAACCGGTTTCTTGTAGTTCGTTGTTTGTTTTTTTGAGTATTTTTTTTACATCGGTCACGTTTTGGCTGCTTAACTCGCTAATAATTTCGTTCTCCCCTATGCCTCGAAGATCGTTAGAGTAAATAACGCCTTTCGAATAATTCAGCGATGAGTGTTCGGTAATTTCAATGTGGATTTCGGGTGATAATGAGATTAGTTTGATTAGCTTATTTGCTTGTACATGGTCTTTAGTTTTGATGAGGATATTGCCGTTTCTTAATTTTTTGCAAGTTTCAACTTCTTTGCCTGCCGTATAATCGATTACTTTTTTAATTAAAAAGGGTGATACATTAACTAGTGTTTCTTTGCTGTTTGTTCTAGTCATAACTAAATACTTAGGACCACTTGTACTGATTTTAAGAGTTTTGGTTTTGTCATATTCAATTGACGTTTGAATGTTGGTGTTTGTCCGAGGGGGCACCCCAGGCGGGTCATTCATTGCTTATTATTATTGGGGTTATTCCCCCCGCTTTAATTTAGTTTATTGAACAAAAATTGCTTTGGATGTCCGTTAGAATTTAAATTTTAGGGAGCAAAAGATATATCGACTTTTCGGTGGTAAATACACTATTTAGCTAGTCCGACTAGTACACTGTGGCGAAGAGAGCACAACCGATCAGTGTGGGTGATAGCACAAGACTCGAAAATAAAATAATAATAAAGAATTAATAAAAGAAACTCACATTTTGTACTCCTTCCGCTGACCAGTCGTCGGGTGATACAGGGGGTTATTTTTGATAATTTTTTAATTTAATTTAATTAGGTTTCAATTATATTAATTTAACTTGACTAATTTTTAGATTGCATGTCAGAGTGCATTTTATTATTTGCAAAGACTTTTGGGGAATTTAAAACACTATTCACGCGTAGATTAATCGTTCGCTTCGTGGTTAATTTAGCAATTAAGCTAGCGCTTGACAACGATCTGTACCACTGCAGGCAGAAACTAGTCCCACGCATAGAATGAATGCGGACTGACCAAAAAAAGATGACTAATGGGGATAGAACGGGTAGCAACGTAAAAACACGAGATTATCATCAAAGCGAGAGACTCTCAGCGCGTTCTTCAACTAAATGATCTAATAGAGTGGAGGAAAATATGCGCGTCTTAGGGGAGGGGAGTTTACAAACAATTTTGCTTATTATATTATACCTTTTCTAGTTCGCTTCTCAATAAATTTTGCCAAGCACCCAGAACAATTGAAGAGCTAATGTGATAAGTGACCTTGATGCCGACCTGTAGGTACATTTTTGCTAATTCGAAGAATTTGTGAATCTAATTACAAAATTGAATCTTACCTTGGGACGAATGATATTGGGTTGTAGCCCTTTTATCGCCTTCTTGCCCTTAAGGACGAATTGTTTCGAATTTCTGCAAAATTTGTTTATTAATGAAATTATTGGGAATTTGTTACCTTTGGCAGAAAAAGCTGAAGAACAGCTTAATTTGAGTCTTGGTGGCTCAATAAAGACTTTCTCAATAAAAAATAGTCCAAGTCTGATACTATCTTGATTAATTGGGGGGAAGTCTTGGAGAAAGCGTTTGGCTTCGATGGCTGCTCAAATGAAATGGCAGAGCGACTACAAGGTAATCTAGGATACGACCTCTAAAATTTGGCAATGGTTTGAACCTCGTGTAAAAAGTGTAAAGAAATTGTTTTCGAGCTATTTTTACAACACCAAAATATAAGGGAATATCAACCTTTTCACCATTCACCCAACATCAAACCGAGAGATCCAAAAACGCATTACCAATACTGCATTGGCTTTTACTGAAAGCAACTCACACTACCAAAGAAGTGCATAAATGCATGAGGACTAATAACCAACCAACACTAAGAAAATATACAAACGCAGTCCATTCACAATAGGGTTTTCTAATCTTGTTTTAAAACAAAATTTTTCAGAGTTTTTAGTTTTTTTTTTATTTTTTTTTTTTTTGGGACACTTAATTTTGATTTTAAATCAACCATTACACTCCTGCCATTTCAAAGAAATGTACACAGACAAATTTTTGGTTGGTAAATCTAACCAAAAAAAATGGTTAATTTACCAACCCATACAACTTGTACGCGAAAGCATGATGTCTGCATAGAACATGTTCTATTTTTAGATTGAATAGAGTCTGTTCAACAGACTGTGCAGAGTATACTACATTTAGACGCTCCAATACATGTACACGAAAGCATGATGTGTTCTATTTTTAGATATACTTATTTTATATGTAACAGACTGTACAGAGTGTACTACATTTAGACGCTCGTTGAATATGTTAGAGCTAGCTCAAACTGCTAAGGGCTTAGCGCGCTGCAAAAACTCCCAAGAAGTCCGGGTTCGAATCCCGGGATAAGTGAGTAAAGCAAGTTGAAGTGTTTAAGTAAATTAAAGGTTATTACAAATTGTTATAAACAAAAAGAAACAGTGTGAAAATAAAAATATGTAAAATAAAATAAACAAATAAAATATAATAAATTTTTTGTTTTTGTAATAAATGAAAAAAATAACAATTTTTGTGGGTTGCTAAACAATTTTTTTTTTGGTAAATTAACAATTTTTTATCGTTTATATTTACTTCCTTTGTTGGTTGGATCGTTTTTAACCAACCTTTTCGGTTAGATTTACCAACTTTTATTTTTCTGTGTAGGAGAGTTCAATGCAGCCACAGAGGATCATCTTAAGCCAGGGCTTGATGATCTCCAAGGCATTCTGCATTTCCGCAGGAATAACCCCATCCGGGCCCGGCGATTTGAAGGGCTTGAAGCTATAAATTGCCCAATTTATTTTGGTTTCAGATATTAATTCACTAGAGATACCCGATATACGGGTATGGTCCTCAGATCTGATCTAGAGCATCCTGGGAAGTGAGTGTCTAACAATAAGTCGAGAGATTCCTCACTAGAGCTAGTCCAAGAACCATCTGACATTATCAGATAGCCCGTGGGACACGTATTCGAAGCAAGAACTTTCCGAAGCCTAGACGCCACAGATGTGTCTTCGATGCTGCCAACGAAGAGTTTCCAAGAGTCGCGCTGAGCTTTCCTTACTACTTTTTTAAATGTTTTTTAAATGAACTACCAAAACGCGTACATCAAATTGAAAGCGGTATTGTGAATCTGGATTCATCTAGTGAAATTGGTACAGATTGGGTAGCATATTACAAAGACAAAAATCGGAAGGAATATTTTGATAGCTTTGGGAACTTACCCCCTCCGAAGGAAATCATCAAATATCTTGGAAATCGTAACGCATAACTATAATCAATTACAAAACTACAATTCTTTTAACTGTGGACATTAATGTCTAAAATTTTTATTTGAATTTATTTAATAAAAACAAAAGTTTTTTAATACATTTTTCAATTTGTAGTGCTGGATACAGCATCCTCTTAGACTGTGGTCCTCCAACGAAATAAATAAATAAATTTAAAAAAAAATGTATTTGTCGATGTTATTATTTTTTCTTCTTTCTTTCTGCTTGTAGGAATTCAAAGTCAACCATTTTGATCACCGCACTTTGATGTGCAATTATAAAATTTAAAAATTTGAATACTTAGTGAGAGAAAACGATGTTTTATAATGTTTAAATTATGTTTTTTGTTTTATTCTTTTTTCAAGTAATTCATATTTTGACATAAGATCCTCAATATCAATACATTTTCTAGTATCTGAGTAGCGGCTACACTTATCTGGTCCTACTGTACAATTGTCGTTGCTCCAAGAACAGTTCCTAATATGTGTTCCATGTTTTGATGTACACATTCCAACACACTCGACATTAGTAACCAGAAATTAAACCATCCATAAGTCTTGTCCAATGTTCCTCCATAATAATATCTTTATATTGATAAAAATTTTTTAATTTTAAGCGATAACAACATGTTTTACCAATTGCTAATTTACAACTAGTCCATACAAACCAGAAGCTTTAACCCGAATCAGCCTCAGCGTAACTATATGATCACGTCAGCAATAGTATATTTACGAATAATTCGAAAAAAAAGTTCGGTGCTGATTCAGGTTAATATGATGAGATTCTGAAAAATAAACTTTTTGGCTTTGCTCCCGCTCTACTTTCAGCGCCTGCCAGGTTGCGAGACACCAACCAAATAAAAAAGGTCCCGCCGGGTGGCGAGACAAGCTTGTGGATGGAGGAGAGCTCGAGGGGAGGAGCAAAAAAGACTGAAAAGAGCTGAAATCTTCAAGTTTTTACACTTGCATCGCAATGCACGAAAAACTTTTGTGAAAAGTCTGGTGTACGTTCAGAAGCGTTATTCTGACCGGCAGATAATTATTTTCTTAATTTTAGAATTCTTTAAATATCCGACTTAAATAATTGGAGCGAGTGTTCAAATTTACTAATGCCAAGGTCTACAGCGAAAAATAGCAACGACACGACCGTTCTAATGACAAACGTTAACTAACTTTATTAGATGTGAAAGAAGATTCAAAATATTACAATGAGAGTAAGTGTGGAGAGTTTGTGGTCAGTGTTGTAATTCATGAATGTAAATGGAAGCTTATTAAGTAATTGGTATTCAAATAGATAGATTTTCTTACGATATGATATTTCATTTAGTTTAACAATCAATGAATATAATAGCCTAAAGTAAATTCAAGAAATATAATCAAAATGATAGTAATAAAATTAATAGACAGCTCATGACCCAACAGTCTGGATTGGCTAACACAGGCGCAGAAGTCAAAAGTGACTTAATTTTTGGAAATGCACGCTGAGCATCTTCAGTCCATAGAAACTTTCGTTTAGTGGATAACACCTCAATAATAGAAAAAGTAACGTTTGAAAAATGTTCGATAAATCGTCTATACCATCCAGCAATACCAAGGAATCCTCTTACTTGTTTAATAATTTTCGGTACGGGCCAAGACAATATAGACTCGATTTTTTCAGGATCAGTAGCAATTCCTCCATTACCTATTACAAAACCTAAATATTTCACTTCAGTTACGCAAAAGAGACTTTTATTCACATTAATCGTTAAATTAGCTGGCTTAAATTGATTTGCAAATTCTACCACACAAAGATCATCCAAATAACCAAAAACACAATGTCTCAAATCAGGAGGCATTAATTCATCCATCAGACGACACATAGTTTGAGGAGCATCACAGTACCCGAAAGGCATTACATTAAATTTGAAGAAGTCAGCAAACATATTTGAAATCTCAGTAGGATTGTTGGACTCACGATTATTCCATTTCACTGTAGTTGGAAAACCAGTGTTTTTCCTTTTTGAATTTACAAAGTTATAAAAAGTTTTAGAATCGTATTTCATTTTGGATTTCATATCGTTCAAATATTCATCATAGCATTTTTTATTAAGTACTTGATATTTATGTCTCAGAAGCGAATATTTAGAATAATCTTGAAGGTTTAAAGTTCTTTTATATGTTTTAAATGCCCGAGTTTTCGAAGTTTTAAGTTTCCTCAATTCTTTTGTAAACCATAAAGCACCAAGTCCATTCGAATTCTTTTTAATGTTCTTTGGAACACATATCTCGAAGATTTTGCTGAACGTACAATTGAAAATTGATACACAGTCGTCAACATCTTCAAAGTTCATGTCCCAGCTAGTTTCAGATAAGAGGTAAATTAAAGTCTCCAAAAACAACAATGGAATCGGCAGGTTTAACATTTGAGTAAACCAATGATATAAGCGACACATGTCTTAGATAAACGGTAATATCGGAATTCGGTGGGATATACGAGCAAGTAACGAAAATATCGATACTAAAAACTCGAATTCGTACACAAAAAAATTCCAAGTCAGAGACATCTGAAAGTATGATTTCCTCAGATGAAAAAGGTTTTTTACTGCAATGAGGACTCCACCACCAGTCCTGCATTTACGATCCCTCTGAAAAATTTGATACCCAGCACACAGAATTTCTGAATCAAAAATATTTGGTTTAAGCCAAGTTTCGGTAAATACCAAGACATTATGACTACTATCGAAACTTTTAATATAAATATCGTTCAACTTTGTATTTAGCACTCGAACATTTTGGTACAGAAGACAAACAACATTATTCGGGATTTTATTTAGTTTTTTTGATTATAATTTAATATTCTTTGCGGAAGTTGAACTGGATTTACTAGATTTGATTTTTCTTTATAAACAAATTCACGAACTAAAGTTTTATCCGGCCAAAAATTTTTATTAACAATCTCATCAAACAATTCTGCAGGAACAGATAATTTGAAAGATGAAATGTTTCTAGCGTATGAAAAGTTGAATTTAAAAGCATTTATATTATTACCGGTTTTATTGAGTTTAGAATCAATATAAAATATAATATCTTCAGTTAATGTGTCTGGTGCAAATCTGGACACGAAAATAGATTTTTTAGGTTGCACAACAACAAGCCTTTTTGGGGTTCTCGTTTCTTGTACTTCCCGCAAACAATCCTTTGGAGAAATAATATTTATGGAAGGACAAACATTTGTATCAATATTTGAGATTCCATTCATATTTTTCTCAGGAGCGTCATCTACCCTCGTTTCCAAAGCCGCAGGATCAGGAGAATAAAATGTAACTGGTGAAGCAAACATATCGGAAAAGGATGGAGTTGTCGGAGTTGAAATTGGCTTTGGGGCAGGTGGTAAAAGCCCAACAGAAGTATTTTGTTTCGGAGCTGTTTCATCCAAACATTTATACTTCTGAAAGTTTATTTCATACTCCTTCAGTTTAGACAGGGCAGCTGCTAAGTCCTTTGATACATCATTAAATCCCTGTCGGGCTTGACGTACCAATTTACAGATGTCCAGCTCTGTATCGCGGCAATCTTCGCAGGACCAACGAAGACCTTTTTAACCCTCGATCAGATTCATCGAGAGAAATACTTGTCGCTTGAATATATTCTGTGCAATAATTCTGTAGAGCATAATGCTGTCGCGGCATTAATTTGCCACTGGTGTTGTTGTTTTTTTGTTTTGTTTGTTTTGTTTTTTTGTATGTTTCCCTTTTGTTCGGGGCGACGGGCGAACAAAATCGGTGGAAATCACACACGCACTGACCGGTAGAACGCACTGCACAATTTTATTAATTGTTATATTTATTTTATAAATATATTTGTGTTGCTTAATTTGTTAAGCAAAACAAATTCGCCACTCGCGGGTGGAACGCGACCGGCGCGGGGAAGAAGACAACTGAATATTTTGTTTGAGCTGTCAAAGTTCTTTTGCTTTCTTTTCCTTTCTTTCACTTTTGCTTTCGTTAAGTTACCTAAGTGAGCAGCTGCGATCCGATAAAGGTATTGCCAGCCTTGCCATTACAATAGGAGAATGTCAAAACCTGGACTAAAGCTTTTGAACTCTTTGAACCTGTTTGAGGGAAGGGAATCTGTCGACATTTATGCTTTCACCTATACATACATGAGTGCCTTCAAAGTGGTGGGGGGAGGGGGGGGGGGGGAGATGTTAGAGAAATGGAAAGTGAGCGCCATATATGCGTTCATATAGACAGGTTCTTTAGTTCTTTTTGAGCAGGGACAAAGGAAAGTGCAAAAGTTTTAGATTTTTGAATTAGTTGATTTTTGAATAATTTGTTTGGAAAACTTTTGATAATTTTCTTTCTTTTTCTTTAACTGTATTTTTTTTGAGTGGTGAAGTGGAAGCGGTTGCCGCCATCGTTGGATTGTGGCTGGAGGACAATTGTTTAAAAGGGAGTATTTTACCGCGCTGGTTTAGTTTTGCCAGCTAGTGTTTTTTTTGCTTTATTTTATTTGAGAAATTTAATAGAGTTGGACAGGTTGTGTTCGGTCGTAATTAGTTTTTGGTGAAGTGTTTCCGTCCTGGGAATTTCAAGTTGTTTGCTTGGAATTTGTTTGGCCGTTTTCCCTCTTCCTTATTCCTTTTTTTTTTTTTTTTGTGTCGTCCCGCGCCTGAGCCAAGTTGTTGCTGGACATTGATTATATCGAAGTCCAGCTGGTGAATTGGTTCTGTAAAGAATCGTGCGAGAGATTTCAGGCAGGTTGGTCTGGTGCAGTAAAGCAAGTACACATAAAAACATAATTTTTGTCATTAGTATTTTTTTTTAAATACTCTCGTTTGACAAATTTCCGTTTTGTGTGTCAGTGGGTTTTCGTTTCCATTTCGCGATCCATACGTTTCCATACGTGTATATTTCAGAGTAGGTTTCGAAAAGTTTAGTTATCGGGTTTTCGATTATTAGGGATTTTAATTATCGCGTGGGGATTTTTGATTTTAGTTTTTTTTAAATAAAGTTTAGATAAAAATATCGCGATAATGCTTTATTCGACTTTTAATGAGAATAGCGGAACCACCTCTAGCGTTTCCGCTTGGATGCTTTATGTCATAGAGTCTATTCCAGGTAGATTGAAAAAGTGTTTTTCAGTGAAGTGAGTTTCATAAATTAGCATAACGTCTATGATTGACTCTTTCAAGAACTCGAGAAGTTCTAGTTTGTGAAGACACAGCCGTTTGCATTCCAAAATGATATTTTTAAACCATTCATGGTTTTGACATGAGATGTTGTAGTAAAAGACTTTGATTTTTAATAATTTCTTGAATCATATTTTGCATATCAGACATATTTTGTATAAACACTTGCAGAGTTTGTTCAAGAGAACTGCTAGGGATAGCAGGTTGCGTGAACTCGGGGACTGTGTTTTGTCCTTTTAAAGCGCTGGCGCAGGAAACGCCTTGATTTATAAGGCGTTTCCTGCGCCAGCGCTTTAAAAGGACAAAACTCAGTCCCCGAGTTCACGCACCCTGCTATCCCTAGCAGTGGGATTTGCATAAGTATGTACATTGGACTGTGAGGGATTTGTTGAGATGTTTCTTAAATCCTGTTTTAGGGGAAAGCATCAGCTTTGGGAATAGCCTTGCTTTTGAAGGATTTGTAGATGGAACAGTAATTTTGCTATGGAGGAGATACCGCAGTGGATCAAATTCCAGTTCCACTCGGAATAGTGGTTGGGGAATTTTATCTCGATTTTGTATGTTAAAAACAGATTTAACGTGGAAGCGCTCTTCGATTAAAGCGCTTTTGATTTCATTGCATTCAACAAACGAGTCAATGCCTTTCAGGACAACAGAGAGACCTTTGGAGCTTTTGAGCTGATATGTGTAATAGCTCTTTTATGAATTATCGATGGATTCGATAATTTTTCTATAATTTGCCTCGCTATAGATTTGAATTTTAGTTTCATGAATTCTTCCCTAGAGAATAGGGATACATGAAATGCGTGATCACCAATAATTTGAGAAAGTTTTGTTATAAGAGGATTTGAGTTTTTTTCGCGTAAGTAAATTGGTGGTGGTTTTTGAACTTTCGGAATCGGGTCGGTTTTGCCCTAACTCAATAGACTTTTTGGGAATAGTCTTTTGCATTTTGGAGGATTTAATATTCCCATACTTTGAAGTTTTGTTGTTTTAAGTTTATCGACATATTTTTTTTGCTCATTTATGTTCTGAGCGGGAGTAATGCAGAGGGGAATTTGCATGTTGTGCTGAAATGGAATTTCGAGAACAAAAGGCGAAACAGAGTTACCGGCGTGAGAGATCCACCGTGTATGGGCTGTTGAACGGGAGTACTTGGCAACACTAGAGATACGGTGTTCTTAGAGAGTGTTGCATTGTGCAATGATAGACGGAGAGCGTCATCGATATCGGGGGCAATCGGGGACACATAATTTTTCGCGGCTCTCGCACTTTCTTCTGTTTCGCTTTCGTGTGAGCGGGAAGCTGAATTCGACGTGAGAGACCCGTTCGATTTTTTAGGGAATGTTTTATTCCCATTTTTTTGGCAATTTATTTTTTCGATGCCGACTGCGTGCAAAGTAAAGAGGATAACTTTGTTGTTTTTTTCTCGGACTTTGTATTCATTTAAATGTAGTATTTTCATATATATTTTTTTTCTTTTTTGTGGAGCCGAGAATACAGTACGAAAGTGTTACAAATCATCATCACGAGAACCACAGCGCTTTGAAGTGATGGCAGATTTCGAGACGTTGATTGCATATCAGCAACAGAACGGAGAAGTGATCGCGCAGATAATCCGCAACTTTAACAAAGATGCGGAATCCAGAAAGCAGTCGGCAGGTTACTACCGGTGCTACCGATGGAGCACAAGTATTATGTTAATGAATATTACAACGAAATCAGGAACTTGGTCAGCGAGTACCAGGAGAAATTCGAAGCATCCAAATTGGCCATCGAGGCAAGGGTCAACACGGAATCTAAGGAATCACCGCCAAACCCACCTACAAAGAAGTTGGCGACCAATCAACCAACAACGAGGGAATGTCAAACTACAACGGTGGGAATCATACGAAAGCAGCAAGCCGCATTAGCGCCTGTACGCCGAATCAGCAGTTGACTGTTTACCGACGGCGAGCATCCGATTCAATTTTACGAAATCAAAATAAAAATGTTGAATCGGATGTGGCAACAAATTGAGGAGCTCAATCTTGTAATTTGGGAGCAGCACGAGGATCCCGCAGCCGTCGGATACGACGAATCACTGTACAACAGCACCGAAGACATGGTCCAGGAGCTGTTGGTTGACTTAGCAGTAAAGGTCAGCATAACAACCAGTACGGAACACCAGGGACCGATGACTGGAGACAACTACGGCGCTACCAGATGCTTACAGTTGCCTAAGGGAACCATTCCCAATTTTGACGGAGATTACCTGAAGTGGCGGCAATTTTTTGATATCTTTAATCAAATGATCCATACCCAGGCAATACCAAGGATTCAAAAGATGTGGTATCTAAAAATCAACTTATCCGGAGAAGCTTTCGTTCGATGCTTAGTAACCGTTTAAAGGCAGTCTCTTTAGATATGCCGAGTAACTGTGGATCACTCAGTATCGGTAGGTTGACAACATACCGTCCGTTATTGTTGCGGAAAGTTGTTGATATAAAAAATTCTTCGCATTCCCCATCTGATGATGAAATTAAAGGTTTTGCTGACGGATACTCTTCTATCTCCCAAAAATGTTGAAGATGTTTGTCAAGATCAGCATTCGTCAATCCGCAGAATCGCTTATTATTGTACTCCGAAGACACTTTTCCAAGTACAACCCATCCAAACACCGAGTTCTGAAGCATTGGAAGTTCATGGAGCTTATAGCGGCCGTTCCGAGTTAGTTCGCCATAATATGCTGCTCCCAATAATAGGTCACATCCCTGTGGGGTATTGAAGCTGGGGTCTGCCAATACCATATTTGCTGCTATCTTCCCATCGTCGATGTTCACGTGTATTTGAGGATGGTGAGAAGCAATTTCCTTGATGGTGTTCACCTCAACTTGTGTTGAAAAATTGTTGATTCGAGATGTAATTGTTATCATGATAACGTTCGGATCCATTTTGACTTCAGTATTTCCGACACCGATAATAGATTTCGAGAAGTCTGTATATGGCAGTCTTAATCTCCTGCGAAGTCGATCCGTGATTAAATTAATCTGGGCGCCCGAATCGAGAAGAATCCTCATGGAATCTGTTGTCCATCTTTGCCAAGTATATGGACGGTCGCTGTTGCTAAAAATACGTAACCATATCCTTGGTCAACATGTTCTGCTCCCAGATTTGTTATTGATGTAGTAGCACCGGATTTTGGTGCCTTGTTTGCTGACTCGGATGTGGCGCGGCATGTTGACCCGAATGCTGAGCTAGATGCCGACTCGGGTGCCGTCTTGATGATTGATTCCTGATGCAACAATGTGTTGTGTTTTTTGTTGCACTTTGAACAACTGCGGGAATTGCAATCCTTGAATCCATGCTCTTTTCTTAAGCAATTGAGGCATAAATTCAACTCCTTGGCTCTTGAATATTTTTGGCTTGTGCCAAAAAATTTTTTAGTTTGCAATGCGGGCACTCCATCATTCCTTCCTTTTGCCCTGTTAGAACGCATGCCCTGTTAGAACGCTGTGAGACTGATATGTACTAAATCTCGTGTAGCTCCTGTTAAGCCAACAACGATTCCGAGATTGGAACTCTGCGCTGCTGCACTGGCGGCTCAGACTGTCGATCGCATTAACGACATCCTAACCGTTGAGATCGACGAAATATTCTATTGGACTGACTCTCAAATAGTCATTTCATGGATTCAAGGAGATTCGGCGCTACTAAAAACGTTCGTCGCGAATAGAATTGCAAATATACAAGAACTAACTACAAGGGGTTCATGGCGCTATGTTAGTACAACACAAAATCCAGCAGATCTAATTAATAGTATCACAACTGTGGTTTGAAGGGCCCAGCTTCCTTAAACATTCAAGATCAGGCTGGCCACAAAATCGAGAACACACGGTGCGACTGGAAGTGGAGGAAAAACAACTAAAATGCATACTATACTAAAACAGCTTCGAGGGTCAGCACAAATTTCCAACTCAAGCAAATTAGCCACTTTAGTTCCATTCATCGATGACCAAGGACTTCTCAGAATCGGTGGGAGATTACAAGCAGCCGATATCGGGTACAATTCAAAACAGATATCATTACTGCCAGCAAACAGTTTTGTGGCAAAGCTGATTATGATCGACATACATAATAGACATTTACATGCAGGACCTCAGGCGCCACATGCAATTTCAAGACAACAGTACTGGATTCTCCAAGGCCGGAACAACGCCAGATCGGTTGTGGTAAACTGCGTTATCTGTGTCAAAATTCGTCCACTTTTTTGCCAACAACAGATGGGCAACCTACCCACAGACAGAGTCCGAAGAGCACGTGCTTTCAGCAATTGTGGCGTAGATTTCTGCGGTCTATTATACACTCACTTCAAAATAAGGGAAAAACGGCCACAAAAGACTTATATTTCCGTATTTTGTTGCTTCGCTACAAAGGCAATTCATCTGGAGGTGGTTTCGGACCTCACAACTGAAGGATTTTTAGGAGCTCTAAAACGATTCATAGCGCGACGAGGCATGTGTGAAAATATTTATTCAGACAATGCTACTAACTTCGTCGGCACCCGCAACCAACTGGAGGAAATAGAGAAAATCATGACGACTTACAAATCAAAGGAGAAAATATCAAGCCTTTGCTCTATCAATCGGATTCAATTTCATTTTATTCCGCCAAGAGCACCACATTTCGGTGGTCGTTGGGAGGCAGCAGTGAAATCAACCAAGACTCTTCTGCGTCGAACTCTAGCATCAGCCTCACCAACTTATGAAGAATTATGCACTCTCACTGCCGAAGCTGAGGCTGTCCTGAACTCAGGCCACTTACACCAATGTCGTCAGATCCTAATGATTTAAGAGCTCTAACACCAGGTCATTTTTTGATTGGAGAGCCAATGACAGCATCTGTCAACACACATAACACTGATACTAAGATGTCATTACTATCAAGATGGGCACTGGTGAGTCATCTAAAAAATTAGTTCTAGAAACGGTGGCATGACGAATATCTGAGGCAGCTGCAAGCACGAGCTAAATGGACTAAGTCATTTCCAAACATCAAGGCAGGTACACTCGTCACAATTAAAGACGACAATCTACCACCGCTGAAATGGGCCATGGGGAGAGTTATCGAACCAATCATCGGACCGGACGGCAAGGTCAGAGTTGCGGATGTTAAGACAAAAACTGGAATCACACGAAGGGCAGTACATCAATTAGCACCATTACCTGGAGAAGAAGAATCTGGTCCTGAAGATGCTCAAGATGATGTTGCTGACAATGTTGTTGCTACCTGTCATCTCGCATGCGACAACCAGTCCATCGACTTCAGTTAACATCCAACAATTCAATCATGATCCGGCTGTATATTTTTTAAGCACTTGGACAAGCAAGCATCTCATCGAACCATTGGAATCTTCTCATCTATCACGATCTTAGAGGTTACTGGGCTACATTGGATACAATTGACAGAATCTTACGGCCCCTCAGGAAATTATCAACGGGTATTAACTACAAAGGCCATTTATTGGAAATCATCGAGCAGTATTCTCACCAATCGAGCGAGTTACGTAATAGTCTAGTAGTACAGGTCAACAAGGTCACTTCCAAGACGCAGCAAACGAGCACCCTTGGACATCGTAGGCAACATCGCCAGATCATTGTTTGGAACTCTGGACAGTGAGTACGAAACTCAGATGACCAATATAATCCAGAAGATAAAAAACAATGAAGATCATATGTACGGACTGATCAAAAACCAGACATCGGTGCTCGAAACAACGACAAACATTTTACGAAAAATTGAAGCAGAAAGAGGAAATCAAACAAAGGAAATCAACAAGGAGTTAGACATTGTGTATGAGAAACTACGAAACTTGAGCATGGAATCAAGGCAACAAAAATCAATCCAATTTTCATACACTGTCAATTTTAGCAGCGTCACTAATACAAGAATGTAAATTTACTCAAGGAGCTATTCAAGATATAATCACGGATACTCATCATAACCGTGCCAACACTCTCGTCATCGCTCCCTCCCAGCTTCAGAGTGAATTAGCGTATATAAAGGAACATCTTCCTCCGAACGCGGTACTTCCTACAAACAACGGACTCAGTGAAATAACACTCATTTACAGATTAATGAAAATCCATTATCGAGTGGTGAACAATTTCATTATATTCGGAATAACGCTACCGCTATTGCAGTCAACGGACTTTGACATATATAAGCTGGTTTCAATACCATCAATAGTTAAAACTTCCGTTATTGCCAGTACCAGTCAGTTCGAAAAGTTACTTACGAACTTATATCGAGATCAATTTTACTTAATGACCTCACACGAATTCAGTCATTGCGATCAAGTTAACGATGAGCACTACTTTTGTGAACAACAACGTCCAATTAAGATTAAAAATCCGCAGTCAACCTGTGAAATTGAGCTGTTCCTCCAGCACCCAGCTCCGACAACATGCATGGTAAACAGTATGATAGCACACAATTCATGGATACAGTTACAAACGCCAAATCAGTGGTTGTTTTCATTATACAAGCAGCAACTCATCACCTTCATTTGCAACAACACTGCTGTTCCCACTCACTTAAATGCAAACGGACTTGTAACCTTGGCAGCTGGATGCGAAATGAAGAATGATGATGTCATCATAGAATCTGGAAGCGAGGACTTTAGTTTCGAAGTTGAAGACTTCAAAAGGGGCCAGAATGTTGAGTCCCCGCCCTAACTTGGAAACAAATTGTCAAATGTTGTAAGAATTAAGCTTGACTCACAATTGCTATGCAAACAATAAATGCAGTTCGCATTCCCAGCAGAAGTCAACGACCAGACGCCTGACTCAGCATATATGCTGTATTTGGGTCACGCGTGCCAATCCAAGCTGCATAATGTTTTTTGCATAGCAATTGTCATTGCAAATATTAATGTTGTTATCAGCAATATTGTTCTATATAAGCAACCAATTAAATAAAGAACGGCGAGTTAAATCAGATAATTGAAACCAAGCAGTCATTGTTTTAATTCGACATTCAATTTAGTCTTGAAGTACCGTGGAACACCGTACTTCAAGAATACAACAATCGATACTGTGTAACACAGTGTTCGATTTAATAGAGTGGAACACTAGCTTTCTTCTAGCTCCTGCAATCGTGTTTACAAGAAAAGAGGACGGACAGAAGGACAGACGGACAGACGGTCAGACGGACAGACGGATAAGGCTAAATCAATTCAGGAAGTGACGCTGATCAAGAATATATATAGTATTCTATACTGGACACGTCTCCTTCTTCGTGTTACAAACATCATGGCATTGACCGCTGCTACCGTTTAAATTTGATGGAAAAGTGCACTTATTTGGTCTGCACTGAGGCCAGTAAAGCTACAATGCATAGCGAGGTATTGTACATGCAAACTAAATTTGAAAGTGGAATTTAAAAGAATTAATAAATTTAAAATTTATTGATTAACCCGTTAATGACAAGAGCGAAATAATAGGAATTTTTTCAAGATTTTTTCAGGATTACCTAGAAATTACCTAAGAAACGAATTCCAAACTTTTTACCATATGGTAACGTTCGTCACAACCCTAGCCAAATTTCCTAATTTAAAATATTATTGTTTATAACTATTTTTTTTTTAATTTTTGAAAGTTTGGGAATGTGTATACATTTATTTTTGTAAACAAATTTTAAATCTACAATTTTTTTTTAATTTTAAAATTTTTTCGAAATAATTTAAAAAAAAAAAAAATATTTAAATTCAGGATTATTTTTGATTGGAAAAGTTTCTTCAGCAAAATAGTTTGCTTCAATAAAAAAAAAAATTTATAGCCCCAGGAAAAAAGTTAGAAAAGTAGGTCAGTTTTTAACTAGGATTTTCTTGATAAGTGTCCTGGTAGTCATCATATAATGGGGTCAAATAGACCTTTTCAATGGCCATCAAGGTGATGTTCTGGTTGGGTAGCCACTCAAAATTACTACAAAAGGTTGGCCCTACTTACCATTCCGCCATTGTACATAATATGTATAATTCCGCACAGTATTATTGCTCAGGTTTTTAATAACATTAGAAATATCTTCATATGGACTGAAATTTACATGGCTGTAAAAGAGGCGTTCGATGAAGACCATCGGCAGTACCTCCGTCATCTTCCTCCTAATCTTCTTCTCCAGCCGGATAAATCGAGGAAAATTGTGCTCGCAAAAATGTCTTCATCGTAATGTAAATTTCCTAAAAAACAAGTTTCAACCGTTTCAGCCATCTTCCGCTCATTCCACCGACGGTACTCACAGCACTATGTGCTCCATTTTTTAGATGTAGCTTTTTTTACATGCATAAGCTCGGCATGACCTAGCCATCTCAGCTCGGCATGACCTAGCCATCATGATGTCATGTCGTGATCGGGGTATTGCTCATATAGCTTTTGCGGCACTCACCACCGACGCAAAGCGGACAATAGATCTTACGGAGAATTTTCCCACCACAATTTCCATGAAAATGGGTTATATTTGCGGATACTTCCACTCTCAGAAAATTCTGAAACTCTCCACATGGAAAGGCCTGGGTATGCTGTGTTTATGTACCAAAGATTTCCGTTGGAAATTCAATATTTACCGTTTACCGTGACATTACATGTCAGTCCGAAATTGAAGACATTGATTTTTGAGATTAAGGTAGGGCCGGTTTAGAAGATATTTGTGTGATCGCGAAGTTCTTATTCATGTCAGTATTGAAGGAAGGGCGAAAGCCAAGCTTAGCAGATGCTTCACTTGCAGCTCCGCATCATTCTCGACTGCCAAAAATGACTTTGGTAAATCTTCTCCATTGTGCATAAATAGTCTAAAAAGGGTCACACTGTTTCAAAATGTAAAGGCACCCGGTGTCGAGTATGCAATCGATCGCATCACTCGATGTTGCTTCAATACCTAGTGACATTTGAGAGTCAGCCATTGTCAATTCAACCTTCGACTTCCCATGCCATGCAACCATCAACTTCTCATTGTGAACTTCTCATTGTAAAATCTCGATTAAATGAATATGAGTTTTCAATTTGGTCAAAATTAAAAAATACTCCTTTTTGTTGTATTTTTAATTGTCCGATATTTCGACCTTCTTCGAAGGTCATCTTCGGGGACTCTACACATGACAAAAAAGGTTTTTTTACAATATTATTAAAAACTAACTGTTACATAACCGGCGTTGCAGGTTGTATAAAATTTTAAAATAAATATATATAGGAATTTGTGAAAACTTCAATGGGCGCTGTAGTTGATGGTTAATTCCCCCCGTGAAACTTGGTGCCACTTGTAATCCCACCCGGCATGATTCACCCAAAAAATGTCCAAGGACGCACTTGGTGGCTGCTGTAATCCCACCAGGCATGGTTCACCCAAAAAATGTCCAAGGACGCGCTTGGTGTCTGCTGTACTCCCACCCGTCATGGTTCATCCAAAAAATGTCCAATGACGCAGGTGGTGGCATGGACCACTCAATATTCGACGGTTACTAAGTTACGTTTTAATTATGTTTTTTGTTGTATGGGAGGTGCCACGCCCCGTTGTCCAAATCCAGCCTCTTATGTCCTATTGCAAATTCCATTACATACACAATTTTACTTTAAAATTTCAATAAAATCAATAAAGCCGTTTAACCGTAATATGGGGTAGAAAATTGTATGGGCGGGAATAATTGGACACGGGACACAAAGGTTGGGAAAGTTATTATACAGCTCCATGACAAATTTCATTAAAATATATTCAATACTTGCTTACTTAGCTGCTATTGAAATTAGGTGTTGTATGGGCGGTGACACTCCCGTTGTCCAGTTATGTCCATATTTGGCATAAAGCTTAGGAAAGTTATTATACAACTCCGTGCCAAATTTCGTCTTTATATATTCAATATTCAATTCAAATTCAATTCAATAGCTACTAAATTATCTTGTAGGCATATTTTGTGTTGTATGGGAGGTGCCACGCCCCTTTGTCCAATCCCAATCTTTTATACCCTATGTTACATGTCGATACCTATAGAATGTATCCTGAAAGTTTCTATAGAATCAGTACAGCAGTTTAGTCGTGACTGAGGGACAAACAGACAGACAGACAAACACACAATCAGTTTTATAATATACTAGCTGACCCGGTCCGCTTTGCTGGCACTAGTTATGGTTTTTGTGTTGCATTGCCTTCAAGGTAATAATAAATTAATGGAAACAATTATCAAATATATTTACTTCATCTTCTAACCAAATCAAATTGTGAGTGGATGTAGGCAGTACTTACATTAAAAAAAACCGCTGAAAAATATTCAATCGGAGCTATTTATACCACATTGAAATATTCAATTGTATGAGCGGTGCAACGCCTCTTTGTCCAATCCCGTCCAAATTTGACATTGAGCGTATAATTGAAAGCATAAAGCCACGTACCGTTAAAAATATTCAATCGGAGCCCATGTATAGCATATTGAAATATTCAATATGCCTCTTTGTCCAATTCTGTCCATTCACATGTACATATGTATGTTTTTATGTATTTTTGGATAAGATTTCTGTATGCAATTTCCTTTTGCTTCTGCGCGCTCAACTTGGAAAACCCAATAGTTCAGAATTCAGTAATACTCTTTGAATGACTCTTTCATCCCTAATTCAACAATTGCTATTACGTCACTCGCAAAAAACATTGCATTTATTACACTCGCTCACAAAGCGAGTAGCATGCGAAGAGATAATGGGTGGCTAAGCTAAGCTAAGAGCTGAGAGAGCTACGCTTTGCGCGTTGTTGTTTTCTCTATTTCGGTTTTTCTCTCTCTCTTAATTGGTTATTTTCTTATGTGCTATATTCATATGACGTAAGCAGCGTAGTTTCTATGGGAATTTCAATGTCCTATAAATTCTTTCCGGTGGAATTTTTAAATTTTGTTCCTATCTTATGACAATGTTCTGCCCATAAGGAACACACTGTGCAAATTTCAGCTAAATCGGATAAAGCGTGTGGGAGGAGTTTTGGAACAAAAAAAAAGAAAATCATTTTATAATAGTAACTAGCTTATACCCACAGCTTCGCTCGCAATAATTTTGTAATTTCATGTTACCGTAGAAATGTTATATGTATTATTTAAGCAGCTGACATAAAAAAAGATTTTGCAAGTCATCCCTCTGCCCATTCACCTCCCAGCACCAAATCCAAAATTTCAGCGAAATCCCTTGAATTGGCCCCGAGTTACAGAGCTTTTAAAATTTTAGGGCGTGGCAGTGGGCGGATCCTAAATGCCCATAGTCAACCGTCAGCCTATTCACCACCCCGCTCCAAATCCAAAATTTCAGCGAAATCCCTTGAATAGGACCCGAGTTACAGAGCTTTAAAAATTTTAAGGCGTGGCAGTGGGCGGACTGCAAATTTTCAGAATCAACATGTTACACATTCATTACCCAAAACCACATAAAAAATTTCAACAAAATCAGTAAAACACTGCACTTTAAAATAATATTTGCCACGCCCACTACTAAAAGCTTCGACATACTCCAGACCTAATGAATGTGGAGATCGTACAGGAGGAGAGAAACTATGCAAAGACTTTGACACTAGAAATACTACATATTATAAATACACCAAAAGAGGAGAGACTAAACTTCAAAACAGACACCGATAACTGTGCTCAAATTTTCAGAAGACTGATACACCAACTAAGAAATAGAACAAAACATAAACAAAAACAAACCAGTAGACCATTGGCCTAGCAGAGGACAACATTAATTTAATTTTTGTTATTTGTTTATTCAATTTTGTGTAAGTTTTCTTGTAAAATCCAAAATGTAATTTTTAATAATATTGTAAAAAAAGCTTTTTTGTAGAGTTCCTGAAGATGACCTTCGAAGAAGGTCGAAATATTTGACAATAAAAAACAATTAAAAATACAACAAAAAGAGTATTTTGACCTAAAGCCCATCAAAAATCATCAAATTGAAAAAAAAGAGGTCGCCAAAAAAATAATTTAAACTTATATGAGTTTTCTTCAGAATTTTCGATTCTTCGCTCGATATCGGGTTGTCAACCAGATAGTGCGCCAGATACAACCGATTGGAATATTCCGTCCAACATTCAACTGGCAGATCTGTACTTCCATACACCTAAATAAAAAAAGAGTAAAAAACAAGTTTTTTAAAATATAACCCTTTAACCGACTAAAAAGCAGAAAATAAATTTTCTTTAAATTAATTTCTGCAATTTCGATTTAAAATTAAGGGTTTTTGGCTACTTCAAAATTTGCAATGATATTAGGAACAAAGTAGCCAAAAACCCTTAATTTTAAATCGAAATTGCAGAAATTAATTTAAAGAAAATTTATTTTCTGCTTTTTAGTCGGTTAAAGGGTTATATTTTAAAAAACTTGTTTTTTACTCTTTTTTTATTTTCCCCTTTTTTTAAAAAAAAATTTTTTTTCGGTATATTTCTTTCCCATTTATATTTTGCCCGTATAGTTTTTCTTCTTAAATTTTTACATTTAAAAAATTTTTTTTAATTTAAAAAAAAAAAAATTGTTCCCCCCTTTTTCCTCCCTTTTTTTTTTTTTTCCTTTTTTACTTTTTTTCCCCAATGCTAGCCTAAGTGAAAAATTTCAGCCCTGTAGCTTAAAAAATACGAAAGTTAGAACTTTAAATTGGCTCCATTCCGCTCCCCTTTGCCCCCACACCCCCCTTTCCAAAGGGTATAAAAAATCATTTTGTCAATAAGAACCCACCTACCAAATTCATCATTGTAGCTTGAAGGAATCGGAAGTTATGTCATGTTTAAAAAAAAAAAGTTTGAGTCCCCCCACGGCCCCCTACGCCTCTGATGGACCCCAAAATTTGATAGAATGCATTGTCACCGGAGTTCTATCAGTGCTCCAAATTTCAGCTCTCTAACTCATGTGGAAGTGTATGAAAAAGCTCGCCGCAGATTTGAGGATATATATATATATATATATATATATATATATATAGTCCGCCCAAAGCAAGTTAATATAAGGGTTATAAAAAGTCGATATGCTATTGGGAGCTGAAACATTTTTCGATATATTAGCAGTAGGTCAAATAAAGGAAGGCCCAAATTATCCAACATGACAAAAATAGCTTCTTGGGTGGATTGTGTCCGGAAAATATAAGGATGGAGAAAATCCTCAGTTCCAAATCTCGAGTGAGTCCGAAGAGTTATGTCGATAGATTCCACTTTAAAGGAATTTTAGAAGAAATTGCAGTTGAGCGAAATAGAACATGGTACACCCCAATTGTGTGAAAAGCACTTTGTTGAAAATACGCAGCTTTTGCCAACGGGTCGATTTGAGGTCAGGGTAGGGTTACCAGATTCTCTTGAGTAAAAAATAGTACTGAGTTGCAGGGGGTCACAAACTCCTCGGTTTTACCACATATTTTTTAAAAGACAAAAAAAAACGTTGGTAAAATTTTTAATACAATTGTCGCGGCATAAATTCGCGACAGAATTTTGTTTGTTGTTATTGTTGTTTGTTTGTTATTGTTTTGTGTTTTCCCTTTGTTCGGGGCGACGGGTGAACAAAACCGAAGGGAAAAACACAGACCGAAAACGCGCGCTAACACTTTTTATTGCATTGTTCTTTTTTATTATATTGTTCTTTTTTATTTATATTATTTTGGTTTAATTGAACCAAATTTGACACTCGCGGGTGGAATGCAGCCGGGCGGAGAATTGACAACTGCTGTCAAGATCTCTTATTCCCTTTTGTTACGACTTCGTTTTAGAAGTTTGTTGATGAGCTTTTACGATCCGATGTTGGGGAAGGCATTGCGCGAAACTATACTTACGGGACGAAGACATAATATGAAAAAAAAACTAGACTAAAGCTTTTTGTACTCTAAACCTGTTTTGGGAGGGGAATCTGTCGACATTTATGCTTTCGCCTATACATACATGAGTGCCGTTAATTTGAGTATTTTCATTTTGGTGGGTGCGGGGGTGTATATGTAAATTTGCCAAACACACTCTAGAAAAATCTGAGAAGATCTTTCACATATAGGTGTGGGCAAAACCCGACTGCGAATACTGGCTTCTGCGTAGGTCGCGCTCATGTGTGGGGGGGGGGGGAAGATGTTGGAGAAATGGAAAGTGAGCGCCATATATGCGTTCATATAGACAAGATTTTTTTAGTTCTTTTTAGGCAGGGAAAAGAGTGCGAACAGAATTAGTGGACTGGCGTTCTCTTTTTTTGATTTCAAAATTTAAATTTTCGAGTAGTGCGGTTTTAATTGTGGATTTAATTTTGATTCTTGTGGTTTTTAATTTTTGATTTTGATTCTTAAATTGTGTTTTTTTGGTTGCTGTGGACCTTCGTTGGATCGTGGAGCTGAGGCAGGAGATATTTTCGAAGGGAGTATTTTTCCGCGCTGGTGTTATTTCCACCAGCGGGTGGCAATTGTGTATTTGGTTTTTTTTTATCTGTGGCAGTCGGCCATTTGGTTTATTCGAAAGATATAAAGGGAAAAAAATAATGTAAATAGAGTTTGTCAAGTTGTGGCAAGTCGGCCACTGGTGTTTCGAGATTTTATAGTGGAGTTGGTCTCCGTCGGTTTTGTGGTCCTGGTTTCCCTTTCCCTTCCAATTTTTGTTGTGGCGTCCCGCACCTGAGCCAAGTTGTTGCTGGACATCGATTTTTTTCGAAGTCCAGCTGGTGAATTGATTCTTTAAAGAATCGTGCGAGGGATTTCAGGCAGGTCGGTCTGGTCCCGTAAATCAAGTGAACATAAAAACATAATTTTTGTCATTAGTGTTTTTTTTTCTAAAATGCTCTCGTTTGACAAATTTCCGTTTTGTGTGTCAGTGAGTGGTCCCGTGAACCAGGTGCACATAATAACTTGATTTTTGTCATTAGTATTTTTTTTTTTCTAAAATGCTCTCGTTTGACAGATTTCCGTTTTGTATGTCAGTGAGTTTTCGTTTCCATTTCGCGTTCGGTTATTTGCGGTTTCCATATACGTATATTTCAGAGGGGGGATTTGAAAAGTTTAGTTATCGGGTTTTCGCGTATTCGTGTGTTTCGTTCGGTCGGGGATACCATACCGCGAGGGTCGGCTTAAATCCCACGCTTCGCGACTGTGCTATTCGGGCAAATAGGGAATTTAATTATCGCGTGGGGATTTTCGATTTTAGTTTGTTTTATAAAGTTTAGTTAAAAATAGCGCAATACAATTTTTTTTTATTAAAAATAAAAGAAAAAAACTGTTTTTAGAATTTTTAAAAGTAACACAATACAATGATTAAAGCACAACATTTTTTTTTGTAATCTTAAATACTAAAAAATTGTATTTAAAATTTTGTAAAACTTACAAAGTACTCACGTATACGCCGATTCAAAATTAAAATTTACTACTTAGATTTCTTTTGGCGTTATTGATTTTAAATATTAAACTCCAAAGGTCTAAGTGACATACAAATTAATAGGATAATAAGTATAACACAAAATTTTAGATTCGGGGTGCTAATGTTCCGATCCCTCCTCAAGAAGTTGAAAAATTTGGATTTATATATGGATGGTTTCCGATAAAGACATATAAAATTGTTTTTATTATTTCGGCCAAAAAAGTGGTAGGTCTCATACTAATTTTTGTTTTAATCCTAGCATGAACTAACACACCTACAATTTCAAGGTTTTTTATTTTAATTCTGTCGAATAATAAAAATGGATTACCCTTCTGAGCCGATGCATTCAGCTGTTATATGATAAAGTCCCAGAAATAAGAAAAAGTGTACTTAATAGTACTTTCGGGAAAAAAAGTGAGAGTAAAAAAGAGGAGGGCCTAAAAAAGAGTATTGTACTCTTTAAAAGAGTACGTCTTGTAACAGTAGGTCAGGGTGCCTTTTAAGGACGATATTAGAATACTAGGTTCATCATTTGAAACTGCCAAACGACGGTTTCTTTCACTTGAAAGAAAATGGTTAAAAAATTAAGAACTTAGAAAAATGTATCTAGATTTCATGAATTAGTAGCGTTGTGGCATATGTCATTAGTAGGCAATGAAGTTCTTAGTAATCCACATTATGTCATTCCATATCAGTGTGTATTGCGATTGCAGTGTACTAGCACGAAGTTATGTGTTGTATTTGACGCCTCTTGTCGTACATCAAGCCAAGTTGCTTTGAATGAAATTTTAATGGTGGGACCTACGATCCAAGATGAGCTGTACTCCACATTGCTTCGATTTCGTATGCATAAATTCTCCTTAACAGCAGACATTACTAAAATATACCGGCAAGTTATGGTGAACGATGCAGATAGAAATCATCAGCTTATTGTGTGGCGACAGGATCCATCTCAACAATTACAAATTTGTCGATTAAACACGGTAACTTACGGTACGTCGCCAGCTTCTTTTTTGTGCGGTTAGATGTTTAAAAAAAAATTAAATAATGGCAATGTAGCGTCACATCTATGTTGACGATCTTCTCACTGGCTTGACACATTGACAGATATCCGTCGTGAAGTTACCACAATTCCGTAATCTGCCCGGTTTCATTTAGCCAAATGGTTTTCCAACCATCCAGAGCTAACTGATGGTGAAAATTCACAAAAAGTTATTGAATTCAATGACGACGATTCCACTAAAACTCTCCGCATTAATTGGTTGCCAAAAGAAGACGTTTTCCGGTTTGTTTTAGATCAGAACTTACATGATTTACGAGCAACAAAAAGAAACATTTCTTCGGTTTCTGCTCGACTGTTCGACCCACTCTGTCTATTGTCCCCAGTAGTTGTCAAAGCAAAAATCTTATGGCAAGAGCTTTGGATTCAAAACCTTGACTGGGATGAATCGATTCCATTGCGCCTTGACAACAGCTGGAAAGCATTTAAAGAGAATTTTAAATTTTAAATCAGCTTCATCTGATAACAATTCCTCGTTTTGTTACATAACGAAGCTAAAATCCACATTCATGGACTCGCAGATGCTTCCATGAGAGCATATGGTTGTTGCATATACGTACGCAGCCATGATGCTGGTAAATTTGACTAAAGTTAAATTATCTGTAATCCCCTTCTAAGATGAGCATGTTCCCTTTCATTCTATTACAAAAGTCATTTAATAGAAGTACGCTCTGATCGTGGTAGTTTCAAGTTTTGGTGTTTCTGTCGTTTCTCTCTTCACAAAGCATCGATTCTTGGTCAGCCGACATGCATTCTACGCGTGGGATTAGTTATTTTCTACCTGCAGCGAGAAGTGTCAAACATATCGTTGACAAGCTAAGATAAATTTACATAAAACTAGTATATTCTCCATATACTAGCTACAACAAATACGCATTGCCTAACTGAATGGATATATGGCAATAAAAAAAATCGAAATTAGTTTTAAGCTGAATTTTTAAAATTAAGCGGAATTATTCCAATCTATTTAACAATCATTGTTAGACCTAAGTTATCGCTAGGTGGTTCAACTGGATAAATAATATTAAAAAAAAAAGGTATGTAAAAGGAGCCCCAGTATCACACGCAATTTCCAACTCAACACCACTGCCAACTTATAAACCTCTCTCGAATTTTGACTCTCATTGTGTATACTAAAAATGGAAAAATCAAAATTATTATCTACATCATTAACGTCTAAATTGTGATCATCAAAATCTGATACATAATTTAAATTTTTTTTAATTTCGTTAGACACACCGAAGCTAAGTTTCCGATCTTCCCACACGAATGACACTTGGCCGATTTAAATTTGCATGTACACTAGACCGTATCACCTTATAGGGGGGAAAAAAAAGTTAACCGCACACCATCTAATTTGAAGCAAATTTGGAAGGAGATTCCGAAAAAAATGTTCTTTTTTTTTTTTGGCCGATCGTAGAGACATTTCTTCATATTGTCACCATTTATGATCCGATTTTAAAGAATAATATATCAAAATTTTTGTCTCGAGGAGACCTACAACAATGCATTGCCCTTAAGTACACCCTTCTAGTACTTACCTACCAGATCTCAGATAGTACCACCCTAATATACCCTAATGTATACATTGGAATATTTGGTTTTTCAACTTCTCAGCTTCTACAACATAAATTAAAGAAATTTACGTAAAATCGAATTAAGTGTTTTAAGGCGATGCCCAGCACTTCGAAGGACCTCCACTTTAATTAATTTATTAATCTACTTTTAATCGATCAAATCTCGACGTGATTCAAGTTGACTGTATTTGTGCCGGCTCTCGAGTTTATTGTTGTAGGTCTCCTCGAGACAAAAATTTTGATATATTATACTTTAAAATCGGGTAATAAATGGTGACGATATGATGAAATATGTCAATGCGCTGCCCCTACGTTCGGTAACAATATTAATTATATTTTTTTTAAATAGTTCTAATGTAATAATTAGAGACCGACCGAAATTCGGTTTCGGTTTCGGTTTTTCGGCTTTTCGGCCAAAAAAAGCTGTTTCGGCCGTGTTTCGGATTCGGCCGAAAAATAAAATATCGCTTTCGGCCAAATTTCGTTTTCGGCCGAAATTCCAATATTTCCGCCGAAAATTTCGGTTTGATAGAAAAAGTAACAAATAAATAACAAAGATTACACTGATCGACAAAACTGAACGTTTTGTGTGTTAAATATACTTTATAGACAAATTCTTATGTATTTTGCCATGCTGGATACGAAAATAATAATAATGAAATTTTTACAGCACCAAAAATGCAACTTTTGTGGCGTTTGCAGAAAAATGGTGCGTGATGGAAAAATTTAAAGTTTATTTTCGGATTTAGCGTATCAAAATACATAAGGAACAACCAAGTGGATAAAAGCGGTATGTAACACAAATTTAAGCATTGATCATAGTTTCGAAGAATCAGAGGCGACAAGGAAGACATGTCCTATTGGAGTAGATCTAATACTCTCGCAATGATTTATAAATTTCTACTCCTCTACTACGGTAGCAGATTTTTTCTAATTCCCTCAAGATATTTCCTACTACTATGGTAAGAAATCTACTCCTCAAAATATTATGTGAGTTTCATACAATGCAAAAGTACTATTCTTTCTACAAATCTGCCTCCCCGACAGAAATTTCTACAACTCGTAGAATTTCTAGTACTCTACGCATAAACCCATATCTACTCCCCTCTCTTGAAATCTACTACCCTGACAGTAATTTCTACTACTCTTGATTTCCACCCATTTGATAGTTTGCTTCTAAATTCATCTAATTCATGATCTGAACTTAAAATGATCGGCCCATATTCATAGTCAAATTAAGCTTCAACTTAACTTTAGTAATCTACTAAGTTGACAGATAATACACTGAACTGGCAGCTACTAAGCTGGTTCTAAAGTTTAGCAGCTACTAAATTTGACTATGAATATGCGATCGATTTCAGCCTACTGATAATCTTAATTATGTCCCACTTTATTACATTAAATCTCACAATTGTTTCTTTTATTTTTTCGGTTTCGGCTTCGGTTTCGGCCGAAATTAAAAAAATATAAATTCGGCCATTTCGGTTTCGGCCGAAAAAAAAAATAAAAAATTTCGGCCATTTCGGTTTCGGCCGAAATTAAAAAAAGCGATTTCGGTCGGTCTCTAGTAATAATCGGTATACTTCCTTTGCAAGAGTTTAATGATTTTTCGAGAGCTTTAATTTTCTGCAATTGGAATGGTACATTAGGGTGATACTAACTGAGATCTGGTAGGTAAGTACTAGAAGGGTGCACTTAAGAGCAAGGACCTCTGAAACATTATTATAGGTCTCCTCAAGACAAAAATTTTGATATATTATTCTCGGATCATAAATGGTGACAATATGAAGAAATATGTCGATCGGTCCAAAAAAAAAATAAAGTTTTTTTCGGAACTTCCTTTCAAATATGCTTCAAATTAGATGGTGTGCGGACAACTTTATGTTTTCGAGACGGTCTAATCTACACTGCACGAAGTAATGATAAGACCAACATCAAAATGTTAAAAATGTTTTATTGTATTACTGATACAGGGCATATTTGTTGCCAAATATTTAGTTGTACTAACAATTAATGAAATTAACTTAAAGAAGACTAAATTCATGCACTCGAATATTTTTGATAAATAAATAAAAATTATTTCATGATAAGACCAAACTATACAAATTTCTGAAAAAGGATAAATATTTTTTTTGTTTAATTGTTAGTAGTTAGTAGTTAGTATACGAACACTTTTTTATTATAGCTTGTTGAAGACGCCGTGGCATTGAGTTAATTAAAGACCTAATACAATTTTGTTCCATTTAGCAGTAATGTCACTTGTAAGGCATTTTACATTGTCAAATTGTCTTCTTGAAAATCCACTTGGATAATATTGCCCACATATTTCCAATGGGGTTTAGACCAAGGCTGCAAGCGGGGCAGCCCAAAACAGGTATTTTCCGAGTACTCAAGAACCGTTTTGTGGCCTTGGATGAATGAATGCAGCATTATCTCAGCTCGTCTGCAGCCATTTCATCACCCAAACTCAAATTAAATACTGTTGATATCTACCGCTACCACCGCCTTTCGCCACCACAACCGCTGCCATTTGCCGTTACTCCTCAGCCTCTATTTTTCGTCCATGTACTTTTCTTCACATAGTTAACGGTCTCACCTCTCGAACTTTCTGCAATTTTTTCTTTGTTGCAATTTTTGATTCCATTATTAACGCCTTTCAAAGCATCGGATAAGGTTAACTTTTCATCTTTCTCACATAGTCGCTGAAACATCACGTTCGGCAATCCCATTATAAATTTGTCCAGGACAAATGCGTAGAAATGTGCAGCAAATTTGCCATTTAATGCCAATGATTTTACTCGAGCATACCACTCCGCAACCGTTTCGTTCTTAGACGAGTAAAGTAATTTCTCCCGCTCATAAAATATGATCGTTGGTGGAGCATAGTGAATATTAAGAATATTACACAAATCCTTATATGTTTTTGAAATCGGTGACTCCGGACTACATAAATTGTGTAAAACACTGTATGGCACTGCTCCAATTGACTTAAGTAGAACCGCCTTTGTATACCCTACACATCATGAGGTATGGGTAAAAACTGTAAAATCAAAGAAAAAGTAGGTCTTTTTAACAGTTTTCGCGGTTAAAAACCATCGGTTAGTAAAAACTGTTAAATTGAGAGTTGATACGCTGTTGATAACTGTAGCCTAGTGGGAAGATGTCCGACTGCCACCCGGGAAGCCTGGGTTCCAATCTCGGTACGACAGTCGCTATTTTTTTTTTATTTAAAAAAAAAAGGATTTTTTCTGCGATTTTTATTTATTTTATTAAATTTTTGTATTTTGTTCCTTTTTACTTTTATGAACAACTAGCTGTTACATACCCGGAGTTGCACGGATTGTATAAAATTAATCGGAATTGGCGACAACTTCAATGGACGCTGTAGTTGATGATAATATTTTTTGTTGTATGGGAGGTGCGACGCCCCGTTGTCCAAAACCAATATCTTATGTCCTATTGCAAAATCCATTACTGACACAATTTTACCTTAAAATTTCAATAAAATCATTAAAGCCGTTTAACCGTGATATGGGGTAGAAAATTGTATGGGCGGTGCCACGCCCCTTGTCCAATTATTCACATATTCGACACATAGCAGTACAACTCCATTCCAAATTTCATTAATGTGGGCGGTGCCACGCCCCTTGTCCAATTATTCCTATATTCGGCACATAGCAGGGAAAACATAGTATATAACTCCATTCCAAATTTCATTAAAATATATCCAATAGTCGCTTTGTTCAATTATTCAAACAGTGCCAAGAGAAAATTCGTTCTTTATCAATCGCACATTTGGTGCATGTTATTTTATGATTTATGTCGGTCGTTCCTTTTTCGAACTGATTAGAATTCCGCTTGGCCACTGATAGTTGTAAGATGATACGACGGTCGTTCCTTCTATGAAGAGATTCGAATTACCGCTCGGCCACTGATAGTGCCAGTTTTTAGGACGGTCCTTCCTTCTATGAAGTAATTACCGTCTTTTATTGATGGCATGCAGATGGTGTGAAATTCCGTTGCATGCTATCTTTACATAGATAATAATGTATACACAAGATGCGTACTTCGTACGTATCATGTATTTAAGTAGTTTTTAAAATGTTATAAATAAAGGCTTTGGGCAACCGGAGCGTCACTCGTTCTCAAACCACCGTGTCTCTTTTATGTTTTAACATTTTGGTGACCCCGACGTTTTCAAAAATACGAAAATAAAAGTTTATTGCTGTTTGAATTCCGTTTTGGTTTTTTAAAAGCTAAAAAATAAAATTGTGTTAAAATTTAAAAAATAAAAAAATTGTACAAAAGTTTTTCTACCGTGAAATTAGTGTACCAAAAATCAATACACGTGTATTGAACATTGGTTTTATTGTGTAGTAAAAAAAAAAGTTAAAAAAGGGTAAATACCTTAAAAAATTTGTGAAATTTTTTCTTAAATTTGTGCTAAGTGAAAGTGTGAAAAAATGGAAACTCAGAAACTAGTGCGCTGCCAAGAGGTCCTGGCAAACAAGATCAAAGAGCTCTATGACATAGGATTGTCAAACGATGCAACAGCTGGACTACATGAACTGAAGGAGATGAAAAAGGAGTTGGGAAAAGCATGGAGCGATTTCCAACAAAACCACGACATCCTTTCACAGGCGAAGGATCTAAAGAAGGAAGAGTACTTCAAGGACAAAATTCAGGTGAAAGTACAAACTCTCTGGTCAACGACAACTATCAAATTGGACCATTTGATACGACTCTGTGAGGAGAATTCAGGTAAGTGCTTTATGACCACAAGAACCTCAGAGGAGCGTGGGGGGGATCAAGTCAAGGATGGGAAGGGCCACGATAAGAAATCCGGATTAGTCCGCCGATTTCAATTCGTGTTAGGAGAATTAGGGCTAAAGGTCGAGGCTTTCCGATTAGGTGAGGAAAGTCTCGATACTTTAAAACAAACTAGGAATATAGCTCAGGATATATTTCTAGAATATATCAATGAGTTCGAAGACGATGAGTTAGCAGAAACGTTCTATTCTCTCAAATACCAACTTTGATGTTGCTTGGTAAATTTTAGACGAAAAATTTACCAACAAACGGGCATTAACAAATTTATACTTTAAAAAATTAATTGACGCGCCAGCAGTTATTGTCACAGAAAAAAGCGTTAAAATTTTTCAAAGTACAGTCCAAGAAGGATTGCACGCCCTTAATTCACTGAAGTTACCGTCAGATGGGCTTTTGGATGCCATAATTAATTACATACTAATTAGAAAACAAGATGATAATTTGAGAGTGAAATATGAAAGTTCACTCACAAATTCAAGGGATATTCCAAGGTTGGATTCCTTGACAAAGTTTCTGAACCATGAATTCTATGCTCTAGAGGCTATGCAAGGACAGCCCAAGGCAAATATTGGTATGCAAAGGATGTCAGGTAAGACAGCATCCCAATGTCTGATGGGCTGTAGTTCTAATCATCTAGCTGAACTATGTAGTTAGTTCAAGAGTCTGTCAATAAATGATAGGTATTCAAAGGCATTGGCGAATAGACTATGCCTTAAATGTTTGAAAGGCGGTCATTCGAGAATGTCTTGCAAAAGTTATAAATTCAAAACTTGTAATGGGGATCATCACGTTTTATTACATAAGGACACTCAGAAAGTTAAGAGTGCTACTGTTAAACAAACAGAAAAGAATGTGAATAACAAAGTGGAAAAGCACATTCTTCTGTCCACCGCGATAATCAAGGTGAAGGGTTATAATGGTAAGCCTGTCAAGGCACGGGTTCTTTTGGATAACGGATCGCAAGTTAACTTGATAACCCAAAATTTTAAGAATAAATTATTGTTTGAAGGTAAAAAGGAAAAACAACCCAATACCATTGAAGGTATTGGGGAAAATCTGACAGAAATTTCAGAGAAAATAACTGTTTTAATTGAATCATTAGTGTCTGATTTGAAGAGTGAAATTAGTGTGTTAGTGGTTCCTAAAATAGTGTCCAATCAGCCATCACAAAAAATTGTTAAAGGAAACATACCGGAAGGTATTGCCTTAGCGGATCCACAATTTGATGTTCCCGGTAGAGTTGACATTTTACTAGGAGAAGAACTGTTTTACAAGTTAATGAAAACAGGTCAAATCAATTTAGGAGCACTGGAGTATGTTCTTCAAAATAGTGTGTTAGGTTGGGTAGCCAGTGGACCCGCCATTGTAGACTCGTCCACAGTGTATTGTGGCATAGTAACAAGTAAGGATCACAATTTAAATAGCTAACTTAAGAAATTTCGGGAAATTGAAGAAATACTAATGACGAGGCTCGTCAAACTCAAGCTGAAAAAAAATGTGAAGAACATTTTTTAAAAAATGTAAAGCGATCTCATGAGGGGAAATTTGTAGTAGCCTTGCCATTCAAAAATAAATTGGAAGGATTGGGAGATTCGGCCATTCAGGCTAAAAGAAGGTTTCTATCTCTGGAAAGGAAGTTGGAAAAAAACGGATCTCTAAAAGAAAAATATCATGAATGTATCTTGACATGGATCATATGGAAATTGTAGGAAATGAAAGAAAATTCAGTGAAAAATACTATATTCCACATCATTGTGTGTTGCGACCTGAGAGTTCGACAACCAAATTGAGAGTTGTTTTCGATGCTTCTTGTAAAACTTCCAAGAACGCGTCATTAAATGACATGTTATACACCAGTCCAAGGTTACAAGAAGATCTGTTTAACATTCTTTTGAGATTTAGGAAGCATAAATATGTCTTTTCGGCAGATATCGAAAAGATGTACAGACAAGTCTGGATTACCGAAAACGACAGGAAGTATCAGTGGATATATTGGCGGTGGAGTCCAAAGGAAGAAATCCAAACGTATGCACTCAAAACAGTGACTTTTGGGATTTCAGCTGCTCCATACTTAGCTGTCAAAAGTTTGCAAAAGGTGGCAGAAATGGAACGTAAAAAATATCCTGAAGCTGCAGAGGTAATTAAAACTGACTTCTACATGGACGATTTAATGACCGGTGGGGATTGTCTGGAAAAAGTTATTGAGTTACAAAAGACATTAAAGGACGTTCTCTCAAAATACGGGTTTTATTTAAGGAAATGGTGTGGAAACCATATTGAATTACTAAAAAATATTCCTTCGCAAGAACGAGAAGTTCAATTAGACATTGAAATCGATACAGGGAATACGAGTACAATAAAAACGTTGGGAATAGTATGGAACCCTGCTGTCGACGAGCTGGGGCTGAAATGTGATTGGGAAGGAGAAATTAAGGAGAGAGTAACAAAAAGAAGTATTTTGTCGGACATCTCAAAACTATTTGACCCCCTCGGCTTGGTTAATCCAGTAATAGTTACTGCAAAAATCTTAATTCAAGAACTATTAAAGGTTGATTGGGACACCAATGTATCGACAGACATTTTAACAACTTGGAATAAGATGAGAAATGAACTGCCACTACTTAATCCTGAATCCTGAAATTATAGAATTGCATGGATTTTCGGATGCTTCCACGGCAGCTTATGGAGCGGTTATATACATAAAAACCTTAAATCGTAATGGAGAGATAACGGTACGCCTGGCAGCATCAAAATCAAGGGTTGCACCAATAAAAGTAGTGACTTTGCCAAGATTGGAATTATGTGGAGCAGTCTTGTTAACGGAATTAATGAAAAAGGTAACTGAAAGTTTGAAATTTAATCACTTATCTAAGTTTTATTACACAGATTCATCGATTATTCTGAGTTGGCTAAAATTGGAACCCGGAACATTACAAATATTTGTCGCAAATAGAGTTGCATAAATACAATCCGAATGCAAAATCAGTGAATGGAGATATGTAAGCACGAAGGTAAATCTAGCTGATCTCGTCTCAAGAGGGCTATTTCCGAACCAAATCGTTGGGAATATGCTGTGGCTTTATGGGCCAGAATTTTTGAAGGTTTGCAAAGAAGAAGTAAGTGAAAGTCCACAGATAGAAATGGATGTGATTCCAGACATCAAGAGAAAGAAGGTAGTGGGTCTAACGGTCCAGAAGGCCCACTTTTTGGAGGAAATTAACCACAAAAACAATTTTGAATTACTACAAAATGTGGTTGCGCATATTCTAGAATTCGTAGACATCATGAAGAAAGGCAGTTGAAGCATATGTTAGATTACAAAAATAAGGCACTTTTTGTATTAATTAAAGATATACAAAAACGTCATTTTTCAACCGATATAAAATTGTTAAAAGCATGTAACGTTGCAAAAGTTACAATAATACTATTTTATATTCATAAGTAAATACCGTGAATACCCCTAATAACCTTAATTCTATATTCAATTCATATTTTTATATAACCCGAGAACACCCCTAATATCCGTTGCATTAATAATTATATTATTAATATTACAAATATTTTTAAGTCCCACCACTGCTTTCAACACGCACCTGCCTTACTTTTGCATACTGAACGCTGATTGGCCAAATCGTGCCCATAAGGAATACACTGAATAATAGTTTTCGTTCAGTGACTTGAATGCGTCGATTTGAATATTAGAGTGTGATGCAATTCTCAATAAGATTATGGTAGGCGCCACATATGTAGTCACTGTTTGGCAGAAGAAAAGTGAGATTTGGTGGAAGTTTATTTCTTCCATCAAGCCGACTAGCTAGTAAGGTGTTGTTGCCTTCTGCCACTTACGTAGTAATACGATCACTTCATGATATCTGTTGTGATTCGTAACCCTAGGGGTACGAAAAGCCCTTGTTTGATACAAGGCAAATTTTGGAGTCCTCGGACTTGCTTGAATACATTTACTGGCCTTCGGGCATTATGCTTCAACTATCCTTCGGGAATTGTGCTTCAACTGGCCTTCGGGTTTTGTGCTTCAACTGGCCTTCGGGCTTTGTGCTTCAACTGTCCTTCGGGAATTGTGCTTCAACTGGCCTTCGGGCTTTGTGCTTCAACTGTCCTTCGGGAATTGTGCTTCAACTGGCCTTCGGGCTTTGTGCTTCAACTGTCCTTCGGGAATTGTGCTTCAACTCGCCTTCGGGCTTTGTGCTTCAACTGGCCTTCGGGCATTGTGCTTCATTGTATATTATAAGTATTCTGAGTATAGTAGTAATCGCTAAGTACTATGAATTATAATTCTCCGAAGTCAGCCGAACGATTACTACGAACGCCGAAGTCAGCCGAACGCTGAATACGAGTACCAGAAGCCGAACTATAGCTGAAGTCAGCCGAATACGACAACACGATTGCCGAAAACCCGAATGTAGCCGAAGACCGCCGAACGATTACTACAAACGCCGAAGTCAGCCGAACGCTGAATGCGAGCTCCAGAAGCCGAACTATAGCTGAAGTCAGCCGAATACGACAACACGATTGCCGAAAACCCGAATGTAGCCGAAGTCAGCCGAAGACAAAATAATAAGATAAAGCAACGAATATAAACCGAGGCTTCATCAATGGCCATAATCGACCGTATATCTAACTCACCGAGGCTCCATCAGTAGCCACCGCTTAATTCACCAAGGTATCCCGAATACTCAAATCACCGAGGCTTTATCAATAGCCATAATCAGCCGCATATCTAAATCACCGAGGCTTCATCAGTAGCCATAATCAGCCGCATATCCAAATCACCGAGGCTTCATCAATAGCCGTAATCAGCCGCATATCTAAATCACCAAGGCACCATCATTAGCCACCGCTTAATTCACCGAGGTATCCCGAATACTAAAATCACCGAGGCTTTATCAATGGCCATAATCGACCGTATATCTAACTCACCGAGGCTTCATCAGTAGCCACCGTTTAATTCACCAAGGTATCCCGAATACTCAAACCACCGAGGCTTTATCAACAGCCATAACCGACAGCAGGAAACCATTCGCCGACGCTTGCATGCCAAGAACTTCGACTATTTATCGTCGTCGTCTACCATCGTCGCATCAAAGTATACCATTTGTGCCTTACGAAGGCACCCCCAAACGACAGCATCCGAATACATCCCACCAGCGCAGCAGTCGCTTATCCATCTACTTATACTTATATCTATATATATCTATCAGCTAACTAGTGTGTAAGGAAAAGAAATCTGAATAAATACATATATCTATTATACATATACCCGTATATCGCATTCTTTTCCTGCCGAAGGTAATTGGTCCTTCGACGAATTCTGGATAACCGTGAGTCATACCTCAGCCTTCGACAAAACCATACAAAGATGGCTTCAAACAGGGACCTGTCTCCAATTCGAACTGTGCAAAACCAACAAACAGCACCAACGATTTAGGAGCAGGGAAAACACACACTACGCAAACGCTTACGACTGACTCGCTGGGATGGATATATGTATTACGAAAGGATCAGCTGATCAATGAAAGCAAAAGAATGGGTCTGGAGGTCAGCGGCCGCACAGTGGAGGAGTTGCGCCGCGAATTAAGCAATTTCGTTAAAACTAAACGGAGCCGGAAGTCTACCGAAAATCTGTTAAAGGAACTAGAAAAGGAAGTAGAAGGAGAGGAAAAGGAAATCATCGTGGAATCAACGCCGGGGAAAATCGCTGTCTCGACTCCTGCAACTCCACAAGATCAAAACATTGCTGGAAAAGCAAATAGTTCACCTCAACCCGGGCATCTCGCCGACAAAGAAGTAATGAAAACAATAAGGCGCTGGAATATGCACTATGACGGCAGTGATAATCTACCCGACTTTTTAGAGAGATGCGAAGAGCTGGCTGAAAGTCACCACCTATCGCCCGATCGGCTGATACCAGCCCTGCTGGAAGTCTTACAAGGCAGAGCACTGCAATGGTATCGCATAAAACGAAGTGAAATCACATCGTGGTCGACATTCAGAACCGAAGCCGAACGATTCTTCCTGCCTACGCGTCATCTCGCGCAATTGGAAGAGACCATTCACCACCGAAAACAAATGGCCAGAGAAACGGCCAAAGACTATGTTATTGCTGTGCTAACCCTGATACGGCGGCATCCACAGCTCAAATCGGTAGACTATACTTATATGATCTACGACAGGTTGCGAGTGGAATATCGGCATTATATCAAAAGATCGGATTTCCGAACCATAGACGAGATGATGGAAATGTCCGAAAACTTCGAGTTATTAAGAAGAGATGATGCCCGAAATATTCGCCCAACAAACCATTGCTTAACCAGAGCTGACTTGCCGCCCTATAATAGAGACCCACATTGCTGGCGCTGCAAGCAATTCGGTCATCGAAGGTGGCAGTGCACAGGTCGGCCGAAGTTGTTTTGTTCCCGATGCGGAAAGTTGGGACGGCTATCCAGAGAATGCTGCTGTGAAACCGCACCCCCGTCAAAATTCGAAGACGACAACCGCAACTATATTGATGTTTTTGTAAATAACTGTAACGTAAAAGCACTTATAGACACAGGTGCAACATCAAGCTACATCGGTGAAAGGGTTCGAGATTACATAGAACGATGTGGCATCCGACCGCAATCATTCGCACAGGACATACAACTAGCCGACAGCTCATATGTTACAAGTACCGACGAATATCTGGTACCGATTACATTTCGGGGCCGCACCACACCGGTGCTCATACCAATGTTTCCGTCACTATCACAAGAAATGATACTAGGCATGGATTTTCTACAACAACGAGGACTTAAAATTAGCTTGGGCAAAGAAGTTATCTCGCCAACAGTGCTGAATTCAGCCTGTGACGATCGCCCACGGCTACATCGTCTAGTTACCTGTACAATCGTTCGAAACAAACAGAAAATCGACAAATTCAGAGAGAAAATATCAATCACCGAACATATAAACCGAGAAAAACCCGATAATCCGATTAACGAAGAACAGTGTATTAAAGATGCACTCCGAAGCAAATATCCGACAACGAATGCTCCTGCACCACGGAAGCGATCAACCACCCGAACACGAATTATATGTCATACGTCCAATACTCCCACCAAAACTATTGCGAACCAGCTATCACATCCGCAACAAAACAATGATGAAATACTCAGACGCACATGGAGAGCAAAATTTCGTTCCGAAACCAGAAACACTTTTTTCCCTGCAGCTGTGAAAACAGAGACGGATTTTTACCGAAGGGGGGAAATGGGGGGCAAAATTTTTTTATGAAAAAAAATGGAGCAAAATAAAAAAAAAATAATAAAAAAAAAATAAAAAAATTAAAATTTAAAAAAAAATAGAGGAAAAAAATGATTAGCAAACAAAAAAAAAAGGAGATAAAAGAAATAAATGCAAACACAAATACAACAAAATATATATACATTAAAAAAAAAAATTATGTTAGCTTCACATTTAAAATTAAATATTAGTAATAAGCTCAGAAATCTTTCCATACACGCCCATTTGCCTTGTATAGTACAATTTCTTTCCGAAGAAGGGGGGTACTGTAACGTTGCAAAAGTTACAATAATACTATTTTATATTCATAAGTAAATACCGTGAATACCCCTAATAACCTTAATTCTATATTCAATTCATATTTTTATATAACCCGAGAACACCCCTAATATCCGTTGCATTAAAAATTATATTATTAATATTACAAATATTTTTAAGTCCCACCACTGCTTTCAACACGCACCTGCCTTACTTTTGCATACTGAACGCTGATTGGCCAAAGCGTGCCCATAAGGAATACACTGAATAATAGTTTTCGTTCAGTGACTTGAAAGCGTCGATTTGAATATTAGAGTGTGATGCAATTCTCAATAAGATTATGGTAGGCGCCACATAAGTAGTCACTGTTTGGCAGAAGAAAAGTGAGATTTGGTGGAAGTTTATTTCTTCCATCAAGCCGACTAGCTAGTATGGTGTTGTTGCCTTCTGCCACTTACGTAGTAATACGATCACTTCATGATATCTGTTGTGATTCATATGAAAAGTAAGTCGTAACCCTAGGGGTACGAAAAGCCCTTGTTTGATACAAGGCAAATTTTGGAGTCCTCGGACTTGCTTGAATACATTGACTGGCCGTCGGGCATTGTGTTTTAACTCGCCTTCGGGCTTTGTGCTTCAACTATCCTTCGGGAATTGTGCTTCAACTGGCCTTCGGGTTTTGTGCTTCAACTGGCCTTCGGGCTTTGTGCTTCAACTGTCCTTCGTGAATTGTGCTTCAACTGGCCTTCGGGCTTTGTGCTTCAACTGTCCTTCGGGAATTGTGCTTCAACTCGCCTTCGGACTTTGTGCTTCAACTGTCCTTCGGGAATTGTGCTTCAACTGGCCTTCGGGCTTTGTGCTTCAACTGTCCTTCGGGAATTGTGCTTCAACTCGCCTTCGGGCTTTGTGCTTCAACTGTCCGTCGGGGATTGTGCTTCAACTCGCCTTCGGGCTTTGTGCTTCAACTGGCCTTCGGGCATTGTGCTTCATTGTATATTATAAGTAATCTGAGTATAGTAGTAATCGCTAAGTATTATGAATTATAATTCTCCGAAGTCAGCCGAACGATTACTACGAACGCCGAAGTCAGCCGAGCGCTGAATACGAAAACCAGCCGAATACGACAACACGATTGCCGAAAACCCGAATGTAGCCGAAGTCAGCCGAAGACAAAATAATAAGATAAAGCAACGAATATAAACCGAGGCTTCATCAATGGCCATAATCGACCGTATATCTAACTCACCGAGGCTTCATCAGTAGCCACCGCTTAATTCACCAAGGTATCCCGAATACTCAAATCACCGAGGCTTTATCAATGGCCATAATCAGCCGCATATCCAAATCACCGAGGCTTCATCAGTAGCCATAATCAGCCGCATATCCAAATCACCGAGGCTTCATCAATAGCCGTAATCAGCCGCATATCTAAATCACCAAGGCACCATCATTAGCCACCGTTTAATTCACCGAGGTATCCCGAATACTAAAATCACCGAGGCTTTATCAATGGCCATAATCGACCGTATATCTAACTCACCGAGGCTTCATCAGTAGCCACCGTTTAATTCACCAAGGTATCCCGAATACTCAAATCACCGAGGCTTTATCAATAGCCATAATCAGGCGCATATCCAAATCACCGAGGCTTCATCGTTAGCCACGCTTAATTCACCGAGGTATCCCGAATACTCAAACCACCGAGGCATTATCAGCAGCCATAACCGACAGCAGGAAACCATTCGCCGACGCTTGTATGCCAAGAACTTCGACTATTTATCGTCGTCGTCTACCATCGTCGCATCAAAGTATACCATTTGTACCTTACGAAGACACCCCCAAACGACAGCATCCGAATACATCCCACCACCGCAGCAGTCGCTTATCCATCTACTTATACTTATATTTATATATATCTATCAGCTAACTAGTGTGTAAGGAAAAGAAATCTGAATAAATACATATATCTATTATACATATACCTGTATATCGCATTCTTTTCCTGCCGAAGGTAATTGGTCCTTCGGCGAATTCTGGATAACCGTGAGTCATACCTCAGCCTTCGACAAAACCATACAAAGATGGCTTCAAACGAAGACGACATCACAAGCAAATAAAATGTTACCATCTAATTCAAAAAACATATCACTCTCTCCCATAATGGATAACATGGAAATTATTAGAGTTGGGGGGAGAATTCAAAAAAGTCGCAGTTAAATCAGTGAAGAAACATTTCCACAGAGCTGTGGAAGGCATTATGACCTTTGAAGAATTCTGTACCTTGATGGCACAGATAGAAGCAATTTTGAATTCAAGACCAGTTATGCCATTGTCGGAAGATCCGAATGATTTCCAAATTTTAACTCCGGGTCATTTTCTAATTGGAGAATCCTTTTCAACGTTTGTTGATAGAAGTGATAATCAATGTTATCACGGGCTGCGGGATCACTGGAAAGCAGTGCAAAACAATACCCAAGAGTTTTGGAAAATATGGTCAAACGAATATTTAAGTGAGTTACAAAAACGATACAAATGGCAGCGTCCGTCCGTAAACATTGAAGTGGGTAGTCTGGTTCTTTTGAAGGAAGAAAATCTAGGCAAGATGAATTGGAGAAGGGGACGTATTATTAAAACAATCTGTGGAGCTGACGGATTGTGTCGAATGGTAGATGTAAGGACCAGCACTGGTGTTTCGAAACGATCGGTACACAATGTTTGTCCTTTTCCTACGGAAGATAATGAAAATGATAACGAGAAAACTAAACAAGATATTGAAAATAAAGACTCCAAATTAGGTATAAGAAAATCAAAGAGATTAAAGAATAAAAATGTCATGTTAACCATTTTAAGTTTTTTATGTATTATGTCTATAATAAAGGCTCAAGTAGAAGTATTTCCTATAAAGGATTTATCAGGACTATTTTTTGAAGAAATAGGGCAAGTCGGCCTGACGACGACGGCGTGGAACATCGTAGTGCACATTGACATAAAAGCCTACTGGAACCATAAGGAGAATCTCGACAATGTAATGCTGAGGATTCAGCATCTTAATACAACGTTGAGCGACGAGCCATATCTAGCTGAATCCGCAAATCAGCTTAATGAACGATATTCTCGCATCAAACAAAAGCACGATATCATCGTTTACAACTACGAGAAGAAGGTATCCAGAGCCCGGCGAGCGCCACTAAAATTTGTGGGCAAGATCTTCAACACACTATTTGGAATGATGGATGAAGACCATGTTGACGAACTGGTACATAAGATAAAGCAGAGTAGTACGAACGAAGAATATTTATTGGCTTTGGCACGCAACCAGTCATCACTTCAAGATATGACCAACGAGGTGCTAAAGGGTCACAACGAAGTTGTTTGGAAGAATTTTAAGTTTATAAACAATTCCATTCACACCCTGGCTGAAGCCGCTAATAAGCACACCGATAGTGAAGCACTTATCAGTGCTATCTCTAACACACTACTTGCTATGGAATCGTTTGAAGAAATCCAAAATAGATGTAATCTGGAATTCGAAGGGCAACTTCCTGGAAAAAGTGCTGTCGTTACAGAAATTCGAGCAGCAAATCGCGATGATAATACCAAATTTAAATGAGCATTTAATGCTACCTGAAACTAATCCCATTGAATTATCTAAAGTAGCAAGTACAACGACCAGGACAACTGCAGAGTTCATCTTATTCAACATCCGTATCCCACTGATCAGCAAGGAGAAGCTTCAAGCCTACGCAATTTACGCTTATCCAACTTTGCATGATGATTTCTTCGTTAGTATTCGTCCTACGTTCAAATATATTCTTCTGGACGACCGAAAAACTATGTATTATGGTCTAACAGACAACAACTTTAATCATTGTCAGCTCATGTCAACGCTGATGTTATGCCCACAAACACACCCGTTGTACAACATCGGACCAGCATCGAAATGTGAGGTGCAACTATTTTTGCGACAACGGGAAATACCGAGAAATTGCGATGTCAACATTATGGCATTGCATAACTTCTGGTCTCAACTCCATGCTACCAACACCTGGATATTTTCTATGAGTGAAGAATCAGCGGTAGAGATTAGTTGCAACAAAAAACGCATAATTCAACAACTTCGCGGAACAGGCATGCTCAAGTTAATGCCGGATTGTCATCTTCAAGATTTGGATGTCAACTTATGGGCTTATAATGCTTATTCCTCCGAAGTAAAGTTCGTGCTTCCTTATTGTAAGAAATAATTTAAAGCTCAGTAAATATTATGCCAATAAGTAATTAGTTGAAAGCCTGTAATGTTTCAATTATTCAAACAGTGCCAAGAGAAAATTCGTTCTTTATCAATCGCACATTTGGTGCATGTTATTTTATGATTTATGTCGGTCGTTCCTTTTTCGAACTGATTAGAATTCCGCTTGGCCACTGATAGTTGTAAGATGATACGATGGTCGTTCCTTCTATGAAGAGATTCGAATTACCGCTCGGCCACTGATAGTGCCAGTTTTTAGGGCGGTCCTTCCTTCTATGGTGTGAAATTCCGTTGCATGCTATCTTTACATAGATAATAATGTATACACAAGATGCGTACTTCGTACGTATCATGTATTTAAGTAGTTTTTAAAATGTTATAAATAAAGGCTTTGGGCAACCGGAGCGTCACTTGTTCTCAAACCACCAACGCGTCTCTTTTATGTTTTAACACGCTTAATTAGCTGTTATTTAAGTTACGTGTGTGTGGGCTGTGCCACGCCCCTTTTACAATTATGCTCATATTTGGCATGAACCTTGGAAAAGTTATTATTATGTGTTTGGCAACCCTGTTCAACTATATCATAAGTGAATTTTTGCTGCGATTTTAATAAATATTTTTAAATAGTTATACCGTGTTAATTATTTTGAAAACCTTTTAAATAAATTAAATAAATTAAATTCTGGCTAAGTGTAATAAGTTTTGTGCAAATAACAAAGTTTTGTGCTATATTTCCGTGAATTCCTGTCAGCTAAGTATCACTACAACAAAAATTGCAAATTTTTTTTGTTTTTGCTTATACTGTCCACTTTGACATTTCTTGTGTCACCAGCTTTATATAGATTCCACATTCTCAGACTGATCATATTTTCAGAGCATACTTTCAGGCACTTGTTTTAATATAATTTGAAAGTGCCTTTTCCCAGTCAACATTTTGTCTCGTTACAATTTACACTTTTTTACACTTTTTGTATTTTATTTTTTATAAATATTGCATTTAAATATGACTTGCTCTTTCCGTAAGTGTGCCATTAAAGTCGATAATGAACGCATGGTCTCTTGTTGGCTATGTGATATCTTTTATCACGTCAAATGTGCATCCCTTACTGGTAGAGTAGTCGATCTGATCGAGGGTAAAAAAGGTCTTCGTTGGTCCTGCGAAGATTGACGCGATACAGAGCTGGACATCTGTAAATTGGTACGTCAAGCCCGAAAGGGATTTAATGATGTATCAAAGGACTTAGCAGCTGCCCAGTCTAAACTGAAGGAGTACGAAATTAACTTTCAGAAGTATAAATGTTTGGATGAAACAGCTCCGAAACAAAATACTTCTGTTGGGCTTTTACCACCTACCCCAAAGCCAATTTCAACTCCGACAACTCCATCCTTTTCCGATATGTTTGCTTCACCAGTTACATTTTATTCTCCTGATCCTGCGGTTTTGGAAACGAGGGTAGATGACGCTCCTGAGAAAAATATGAATGGAATCTCAAATATTGATAAAAATGTTTGTCCTTCCATAAATATTATTTCTCCAAAGGATTGTTTGCGGGAAGTACAAGAAACGAGAACCCCAAAAAGGCTTGTTGTTGTGCAACCTAAAAAATCTATTTTCGTGTCCAGATTTGCACCAGACACATTAACTGAAGATATTATATTTTATATCGATTCTAAACTCAATAAAACCGGTAATAATATAAATGCTTTTAAATTCAACTTTTCATACGCTAGAAACATTTCATCTTTCAAATTATCTGTTCCTGCAGAATTGTTTGATGAGATTGTAAATAAAAATTTTTGGCCGGATAAAACTTTAGTTCGTGAATTTGTTTATAAAGAGAAATCAAATCTAGTAAATCCAGTTCAACTTCCTCAAAGAAAATTAAATTCTAATCAAAAAAACTAAATAAAATCCCGAATAATGTTGTTTGTCTTCTGTACCAAAATGTTCGAGGGCTAAATACAAAGTTGAACGATATTTATATTAAAAGTTTCGATTGTAGTCATAATGTCTTGGTATTTACCGAAACTTGGCTTAAACCAAATATTTTTGATTCAGAAATTCTGTGTGCTGGGTATCAAATTTTTCGGAGGGATCGTAAATGCAGGACTGGTGGTGGAGTCCTCATTGCAGTAAAAAACCTTTTTTCATCTGAGGAAGTCATACTTTCAGATGTCTCTGACTTGGAATTTATTTGTGTACGAATTCGAGTTTTTGGTATCGATATTTTCGTTACTTGCTCGTATATCCCACCGAATTCCGATATTACCGTTTATCTAAGACATGTGTCGCTTATATCATTGGTTTACTCAAATGTTAAACCTGCCGATTCCATTGTTGTTTTTGGAGACTTTAATTTACCGAATATATCTTGGAATTTATTTGGCGATTCAAACCAGTTTCTTCCGTATTCTTCTCGTGACTGTTTAAATGACTTTCTGGATTCATTTTCAGATATGAGTTTACAACAAGTAAACGGGATTGAAAATAAGAATAGTAGAATTTTGGATTTAATTTATGTTGATGACTCTTCGAAGTTTTCAGTGCAACGCTGTGATGCTTTTGCATGTCCAGAAGATAACCATCACCCAACACTTGAATTATCTTTCGAATTTGTTCAAAACAACTTAGAACCAGTTTCTACACCGTTGAAGTCATTTTTTTGCTTCAAGAATACAAATTTTGTTAAAATGAACCAACTCTTATCTGAAACTAGTTGGGACATGAACTTTGAAGATGTTGACGACTGTGTATCAATTTTCAATTGTACGCTCAGCAAAATCTTCGAGATATGTGTTCCAAAGAACATTAAAAAGAATTCGAATGAACTTGGTGCTGTATGGTTTACAAAAGAATTGAGGAAACTAAAAACTTCGAAAACTCGGGCATTTAAAACATATAAAAGAACTTTAAACCTTCAAGATTATTCAAAATATTCGCTTCTGAGACATAAATATCAAGTACTTAATAAAAAATGCTATGATGAATATTTGAACGATTTGAAATCCAAAATCAAATACGATTCTAAAACTTTTTATAACTTTGTAAATTCAAAAAGGAACAACACTGGTTTTCCAACTACAATGAAATGGAATGATCGTGAGTCCAACAATCCTACTGAGATTTCCAATATGTTTGCTGACTTCTTCAAAACGACATATTCTGATAATACTTATGGCAACACATCGTATCCATATAACATCCCCACTTATAATTCCATTCTCAATCCTGTTATAGAATCTGATGATGTTTTACAACACTTAAAATCGTTGAAATATTCATATAGTACTGGTCCAGATAATATTCCTAGCTGTATTTTGAAAGTTTGTGCAGAAAATTTATACATTCCACTTTCAAATATATTTAATGCCTCTATTGAAAGAGGTTATTTTCCGAATTCATGGAAAGAGTCATACATTATTCCTCTTTATAAAAGTGGAACCAAATCATTCGTATCTAACTATAGAGGTATTGCTAAACTTAGCACAATACCAAAGTTATTTGAACAAGTTGTCACAAAGCAATTGGTTCACTCGGTCACAACTTTAATATCTCCTTCACAGCATGGTTTTCTGAGAGGTAGATCAACATCTACAAATTTATTGGAATTTTCTTCATTAACAATAAAGGGATTTTCAAAGAATCTTCAAACAGATGTCATATATACTGATTTTAGTAAAGCTTTTGATAAAGTTAATCATTATTTGTTGATTGAAAAGCTTAAAAGATACGGATTCCCAGATCTTCTTTTAAAATGGGTAGGATCGTATCTGACAAATCGGAAGCAACAGGTGTTATTCGAATCATCAACATCAAAAACTATAGATGTCACCTCTGGAGTTCCTCAAGGAAGTCACTTAGGTCCTATTCTGTTTAATCTTTTTATAAATGACCTTCCTTTTGTCATTAAACATTCGAATGTACTGTTGTATGCTGATGACGTTAAATTGTTTCTATCCTATGACATCTTAGATCAACATAAGTTGTTACAATCAGATCTGACCAGTATAGCTATCTGGTGTGATAATAACTTAATGGAACTGAACCTGAAAAAATGTAAATTTATGACATTTGCTAGAAGACACCAACTTTCATCGCTGTATCATATAAATAACTGTAATCTAGAAAAGGTTTTTACTTTCGTGGACCTGGGTGTTACTATGGATCCAAAACTTCGCTTTCATCTACATATTGACTTATGTGTGAATAAGGCGAGGGGTGTTCTAGGTTTCATTAAAAGATGGTCAAAAGAATTTAATGACCCATTCGTTACCAAAAGTCTTTACATATCACTTGTAAGACCAATTTTGGAATATGCATCAGTCTTGTGGAATCCACAATACAACTGCCACTCTGATAGAATTGAATCGGTTCAAATACAATTTTTATTATTTGCTTTAAGAAACCTTCGCTGGAATCCGAATCAGAACCTACCTCCATACGAAAATCGTTTAAAACTCTTGGACATCCCTACTCTAAAAAATAGAAGAACGATGCTTAACGTAACATTTTTGATTAAATTGATAAATGGCTCTCTGAATTCTACATTTTTGCTTCAAGAAATTGATTTTAATATCCCAACCCGTCGTTCCAGATCTTTCATTCCTTTGATATTAAGTATGTGCCGCTCTAATTACGCGCAGAATGAACCTTTTCGTTGTATTTGTAGCGATTTTAATAGCCTGTATTCTGTCTTTGACCTGTCAGATTCACTTAATAAAACTAAAACTTTTATTTTAAATGCACTTGATCACACTTAAGCCTTTGTTGCTCTTTGAGTTTTTGGACAGTGTTGTATTTTTGTTGTATTTTATATTTATATTTCAGCAGAATTTTGTTTTTTACTGTATATTGTATACAAATAAAACAAAATTTTTAGCTGAATTCACATTCGTTCCGTTACTGTTTACTTAACTGTTCTATTTGTATTTGATTTTTTATATTTCGTATAAAAAAACAAAATACTAAAATTAATATTTGTAATCTTTGTCGCGTAAATTAACTGTTTGGATTGTTTTGTCTTTGTATTTTTGTTAAGTCTAATATCGTAAAGTAGGCAAAAATTATATTTGATCAAATTCATATTCGTCGCATGAATTCTGATGCTTCATAATATTTTCTTTTAATTCTATTGTTTATTATCACGTTAATCTTATATTATGTTATGTTTGGAAGAATTCTCTCTTGCATTCATAACCTAATTCGCGTTTTATTAATATGCGTTTTATCAGCTGATGATTTTAATCTGTAGCTGAAACGAATTTCCAAATATGTTTACCCGCGATCGGTTACACAGCGTAATCCGGATTACGGCTGTTCGGTCACCAAATCCGTGCGTCATGCGGATGTGCCCCTCGGTCGGTTGGGCGGGTTAGTGGGACCGTTGGGATTCGTCGTCAAAAAACTCCGTGCCAAATTTCGTCTTTATATATTCAATATTCAATTCAAATTCAATTCAATAGTTACTAAATTATCTTGTAGGCATATTTTGTGTTGTATGGGAGGTGCCACGCCCCTTTGTCTAATGCCAACCACATATACCCTATGTTACATGTCGATACCTATAGAATTTATTCTGAAAGTTTCAAGGTATAGCCGTTTAGCCGTGATGCTCGGACAAACATACAAACAGACATACACACAATCAGTTTTATAATATATATAGGGATAAATAAATTGTTTCATACACAAAATTTCGCTTTTGATAAAAATTTTGATAATTTATTTTAAAGAAAATTTGCATATAGAAACCGGGAAAAAGGTTCTCTGAGTGCAGGCATTCAATTAAATATAGTTAAAATGTTTTTTTGTTTTCTATAGAAAATTTAACTATTTAATTTAACTTTTAACGAAGATAACTTTTCGCAGAAATAAACTTTTTAATTTAACGAAGTTAAATTTTTGATTAACTTTTACTGGGTTAACGAAGTTAAATTCTCGATTAACTATGCCCAGCTTTGCTGATACTTTACTTTGACACAGCGAAATTCAATATTTACAGCATCATGTAAAATAACTTCTTCTGAAAAATAAGTGGATCGAATGGCAATCAAACAACCACCTCCAATTGCAGTATTATTTAGTATTGTATTACGATCTTTCCGGAAAATAAAATATTTATTACATAAAATTGCAGTGTTTAGTGTTACGGGTTTTAACCACGTTTCAGTAAAAATTAATATATCATATTCTAAATCAAAACTAGTTACAAAACAGATCTTTAATTTTAGAGTTAAGACCGCGAACGTTTTGATACAAAATAGAACAAGAATTTGAAGAATTCCTTGGGTGCACGAGGCAAACGTGCCGTTTTAGATGCTGGGCTATAAACGCATTTGGAGGCCAAAAGCTAGGGTTCAATGCATTTTCAAATAAATCTTCAGGAATCATAATTTTAAAGCTGCTGTAGGGAGCAGCTGTATTTGAAGCCACATTAGCGGACGGAGTTATCAAGTCGACGTTGTTTTTAGAACAGTCGCTGACTTGATTATAGGAAGTAGGCGATATTTTTTTCCACACACACTGTGGCAGTGTATACTAACTTTGACACAACATTTGTAACGCCCATAAGGAGGCGTGTCCGGTATATAGTATATGTGAAATTATGAACACGTTAAATCTGCGGCGCGAAAGATTTAATTTATGGCATGTCATTAGACATGTCACTTATTCATAATGAGCTAATTTAAGGAATCTCATTTGTAAAGGGTTTTCCCTCAATATTGTCTACAATTTAGTGAATGACAATTTAATGATCGATTCTAAGAAGTACACAAATACATCCCAACAATGTAACAGTTCGAGGAAGTACAATGATGAATGTTTCATCCCCTATTTTAAGTATTTCTAAGAAGGATATTGTAAGGAGTCGTACTTCCGCTAAATACAGTGACAAGCAGGTACACGAGGTACGCCGAATGACGAGCGTTCATAGGATACCTACGTGAGATATAGTTTTAAGAAATAGTTTTAAGCTTGTATATAAACCCAAATTTTAATCATACAAATACTCAGCCGAAGCTGATATTTATTTCTCTTTGGTGGATAGAATTTACAAATCTATTCACTGTGGTCGTTCCAGGTTATATCTTTAGCATTCCCCACCAGCGGTAAGAAGCTCAAAGATCTCGAACAAGTGAAGTGGAGAAAAACACAAAAATTGAATTGTGTCTAGCGTAAACTTGGTGGATTTGATTGGAAATTTTTAGAAACGGATTTTGGACATGGTCCGGACTTAAAAACCACCTATAATTGCCTCAAAATAGGTTCTTGAGACCACATTTTTTTATGTTCGAGGTACTTCTTCCTACTGTGTGGTGGTATTTCAGCTTCGGTATAGCCGAAGATAGTCCACTCTCTACTTTTTTTTTGTTTTACTCGTGGTAAAGCACATTACATTCCAGAATGTTTAGTATTGTTTAGTTCTGAAAATGTCTTGTACTTTGAAAAACTGCAAATTTGGTGCTGTGATTTTTATATTCGTTGTTGGATTTGCGAAGATGAATATCATTCCAAATGTGCAGGTATATCTGTTTGGGTTTCTGATGCTATAAGCGAGCGGAAGGGCATTCGTTGGTCCTGTGAAAAATGTAGGACTGTTGAGGCTGAAATGTAGAAAGAGCTAACAGAACTTGTATGAAAATGAATTAAAAAATGTTCTGTTTTTAATGTTTCTGAGGTTTCTCTAAAACTCAAAAAGACTCTTCGTAGCAAGAAAAACAAAAAAAAATACTGTGAATGATCTTGCAACCCCAGTAGCAGCTACTGTTCCTTTGTTTGATACTCCTAAAACTATTGATAAAATAATAAAAATAATGTTGAAATTGTAAATATGGATGTTGAAAACAAGCATTTTTCTGAACTTCCTAACATCGTTTTAGCATCGGAGACTACGGAAACTGCTTCTAATGCCGAACATAAGGATTTAGTTGCTGTTGCTTCTCGAAAATCTGTGTTTGTGTACATGATTGTCTTCAGATACCACTGAAAATTATGTTTTATTTTACATAAAATTTAGGATTGGTGTCGCTATTTCTAATATTTCTAATATTAATGTTACAAAATTTGAATTCGCCAGTGATAGACCAATTTCTTCATTTAAAATTTTTGCTTCGCTGGAATTGTTGGACAAAATAGTTGATGAATCTTTTTGTACATGAATATATTTTCAAAAAGAAACGAAATGCGGCTAATACTATTCAACTTCCAAAAAACGAATGGATGATGTTGTTAGTGAACTCTCTTTAGCTTATCAAAATGTAAGAGGTTTTAATTCCAAATTGAAAAGATTATATCTGAATAGCTTTTCGTTCAACTATAGTGTCATTACTGAAACCTGGTTAAAACTGAAACCTGGTTAAAACCTAGAATCTTAGATTCTGAATTCTTCTGTTCTTCGTTCACTGTTCATAGGCGTGATCGCGCAAATTATGGCTGTGGAATTCTAATTGTTTCTATAACTAAGCTTAATGTTAAATAGAAGTGCACACACAATCTTACACATAGAATTACGTTAATGACAATTGAAGTATGGCCAGTGTTACCATATTTTGTTCACCAAAATTTGTAATTTCCAAGAAAAAAAATTTTTTTTTAAAAAAAACTAGAGAGTGGACTATATTCGGCTATGCCGAAGCTGAAATACCCCCACACAGTAGGAAGAAGTACCTCGAACATAAAATGATTTGGTCTCAAGACAATAAGATAAAATCGAATTTTTTAGTTTTCAAACCCCCAATCTGTTCATTTCCTTTACGGTTTCAGAAGAAAACGGCGCTAGCCTAATTTTTATACCCTACACCTCATGAGGTATGGGTATATTCACTTTGGTCTGATGTTTGTAACACCAAGAAGGAGGCGTGTCCGGTACGGAAAAGTATATATATTCTTTATCAGCGTCACCTCCTGAGTTGATTTTGCCCTATCCGTCTGTCCGGCCTCTTTTCTTGTAAACACGATTGCAGGAGCTAGAAGAAAGCTAGGGATCACAAATGTTGTATTTATCCTTCTTAGGCCCTAGAAGGAGTTGGTATTGAAAATGGGCGGAATCGGTCGACTGCCACGCGTACATCCTTGTCTGCCCGTCTGTCCGTCCTCTTTTCTTGTAAACACGATTGCAGAAGCTAGAAGAAAGCTAGGGATCCCAAATTTTGTATTTATCCTTTTTAGGCCCTAGAAGGAGCGACCCCAAAAACCCCCCTATACAAAATTTCATACTGTTTTGATGAAATCTTAAAATTTCGGCAGCCATATTGGAATTTTTAAATTCCGACATCAAATTCGAAATCAGCGACCCCGAAAACCCCACTATACAAAATTTCATACTGTTTTGATGAAATCTTAAAATTTCGGTAAAAACACGATTTTCACATATATGGGAGGTAGGCGTGGCAGTCGACAGATTCCGCCCATTTTCAATACCAACGCCTTCTAGGGCCTAAGAAGGGTAAATATAAAATTTGGGATCCCTAGCTTTCTTCTAGCTCCTGCAATCGCGTTTAAAAGAAAAGAGGACGGGCAGACGGACAGACGGATAGGGCTAAATCAACTCAGGAGGTGACGCTGATCAAGAACATACCGGACACTTCTCCTTCTTGGTGTTACAAACGTCAGACCAAAGTGAATATACCCCTACCTCATGAGGTGCAGGGTATGAATATTGGTAATCGAATATGAAACATTAAACGTTTTTGATTCGACCTTGTAGCCGTGCCCGGTTGTTATAGGGTATTCTCGTATAGTGTCTTTGGGGTTCGAGAATACATGGTAGGGTGGGCATAATGGATCGTAACAGCTGATCCTACGTCACAATTATTCGGATATTGTTGTGGTTGTTATAGATGCAGCTTATATTTTATACGGGGTATACTTAATTCCATAGATATTTTGGTTGTTCCTTTTAGAGCTCCTTTTTGCAGAGCACGTAGATTTTTATACCCTGCACACTAGTGTCCAACGGTATATTGTTTTTGTCACACCGTTTGTAACGCCCATAAGGAGGCGTGTCCAGTATGGAAAAGTATATATATTCTTGATCAGCATCACCTCCTGAGTCGATTAGTCCATGTCCGTCTGTCCGTCTGTCTGTCATTTCGCACGATAACTGCATATTTTGGGATTCCTCTTATTTTGGCGAATGATTGGACGGTATTGAAAATGGGCAACATCGGATAAGAGCCACGCCTACCTCCCATACAAAATGGCCGCCAAATTTGTATTATTTTCGTTTATAGGAATCGGTTACCATAATTTCCAGGAACCGATTCCTTCCTATAAGTCGCGCTATTTACTGATCGATTTGAAATCGTTAATTAGCAGACGCATTATTAATTCATTGGTGTTTGTCTATGATATCATTTGTGGCAATATCGATTGCTCAATGTTGCTAAGCCAAATTAATTTTTTTGTTCCATTCAGAACTACTCGTCAGAATAAGATATTTTCTATTAAACTCTATAAAACAAATTATGCTGTAAATCAACCTCTTATCAGATCTCTTATTGCATTTAATGAGGCAGCTACATGTATACAAATCGATTTTTCTTTGCCAAAACTCATGTTTTAGAGCTTGTAAATAATATTTTCTATTAGTTTTATATATTTTTCTTTTTTAAATTTTAAGTGTTATATACTCTATATTGTTTTAATCTAGCCTGTAGATACCAAATTGTCATTGGCTTAATAAATAAATAAATAAATAAATACTCAACAGATTTGGATGCGGAATGAAACGGGAACGAAATGGAATTGGACCGGAACAAAATGGAATTGGAACAAAATTTTTAAATGGATAAGGAAACTAAAATTATCGATAAATATTGGAAAATTATCGATAAAATATCTATAACATATCGAAAAATTATCGATAAAAAATTGATAAATTATCGAAAAATTATCGATACATTATCGAAAAATTAACGATAAAAATCGATAAATTATCGAAAAATTATGAATAAAATATGCATAAAATATCGAAAAACTATCAATAAAATACCGATTTTCGATAAAATTACTAACATGTGGTCTCAGCAAAATACGGAAATATAAGGTTTTTGTGGTCGTTTTCCCCTTATTTTGAAGTGAGTGTATAAGGGACCGCAGAAACATACGCCACAATTGCTGAAAACACGTGCTCTTCGGACTCTGTCTGTGGGTAGGTTGCCCATCTGTTGTTGGCAGAAACGTGAACGAATTTTGGCACAGATAACGCAGTTTACCACAACCGATCTGGCCTTGGAGAATCCAGTACTGCTTTGTCACAAAACTGTTTGCTGGTAGTAATGATAAGTGTTTTGAATTACGCCCGATATCGTTGCTTGTAATCTCCCACCGACTCTGAGAAGTCCTTGGTCATCGATGAATGGAGCTAAAGGTCCTAGTTTGCTTGAGTTGGCAATTTGTCCTGACACTCGAAGCTGTTTTATGTCATCGCTGAAGCTTACTCGTTGCACCCCCTTGATGATTTCGTTGGTAGCTTCTTCCAACTCTCTTGGTGATAGCCAGGGCTAATTTTTATATATATATAAAATATTTAAATCCATATTTTTAACATTTTTAGGCAAAAATCCATATTTTTAATATTTTTATTTTTCATCCATATTTTCTGATTTTTGTATTTTTCATCCATATTTTCGCATTTTTTTTAATTTTTCATATATATTTTATAAAAAATTAAATACATACATCATGGCAATGGTCAATGTGGACCACTAAAAGAATAAACAACACATCAAAATTAACAAACTTCCACTCAAAGAATTAATATGTTTGGAGAACGTTTGCTTCAAATATACTAGTTTTAAATACGAAGTTTTAAACGAAAAAACAAACAAAAAACATTTGTTCCAAATTAAGTCATTTTGCTGCAAATAATAAATAAGTTTGCATCAATTTAAAAAAGTTTCCAATAAAAGTATTCCATTTTACTTTTATTGGAAACATTTTTAAATTGCTGCAAATTAAAAACTAATCTCTTACTTATATAAAATTCTTTGTGAGTAGGTTTGTAGGTTTGTAGGTTTGTATGTATGTATGTATGTATGAATGTATGTATGTTTGTTCCCTTTTAACTCAAGAAATACTTGACCGATTTTAATGAAACACATACCCAAATGTAGGTAATTTCATTGATTTCATCATAGGCTATTTCATTAAATTTTGGGCGTTCGAGGTGGGCGTGGCAAATATTATTCTAAAATGCTATAATTTATGCAGTGTTTAACCGATTTCGCTGAAATTTTATATGTGGTTTTGGGTAATGAATTGGTAATATGTTGATTCTGAAAATTTGCAGTCCGCCCACTGCCACGCCTTAAAATTTCTAAAGCTCTGTAACTTGGGTCCTATTCAAGGGATTTCGCTGAAATTTTGGATTTGGTGCTGGGAGGTGAATGGGCAGAGGGATGACTATTGAAATTTAATATCCGCCCACAGCCACGCCCTAAAATTTTTAAAGCTCTGTAACTCGGCTCCTATTCAAGTGATTTCGGTGAAATTTTGGATTTGGTGCTGGGAGGTGAATGGGCAGAGGGATGACTTGCAAAATCTATTTTTATTTCAGTTGCTTAAATAATGCATATAACATTTCTACGTTAACATGAAATTACAAAATTATTGCGAGCGAAGCTGTGGGTATAAGCTAGTTTCTAATAAATATTAACATTGTTAAAGTCGAATTCGATATAAGCTTTGTTTGTATCGACCAGAACGAAAGTAGCTCAGTGGCACAGCGTGTACACCCAGAGAAAAAACAACCTAAAATCAAAAATAACCACCTTAAAACAAGTAGAAACGTTATTGAAAATCTGGTAAAGTTGGAAATTTTAGAAACAACTACGAACAAGCTTTTTTTCAATTTAAAACTTAAATTCAAAAATAAACAAACTTATTTTAAAATTATTTTCCGATTATTTCAAAAATTTTCCAATTTATATTAAGTTTGCCAGACCTTGATTTAAAATCGCTTTATTCAACGTTGACAACAGTTATTTTAAGTATTTTTCACTTCATTTCAACTTTGCAACTTTGTTTCAACGTTGACAATAGTTATTTTAAGTATTTTTCTCTTTATTTCAAAGTTGTTTCCATTAAGTTGAAAAAATGAAGGAGTAAATACGATCGTACTTGATTTTACTATGTTTTTTTTCCCTGAGTGTATGTGCGCAGCTTATAAACTTACATCCCGCGTTCAAATCCTGGCTTAGCTGAAAATTTTTTTTCGTGTATCAAACGTTGGTTTGCAATCCCCGAACCCGGGATTGCAAAAAAATAAATCTCGGGATTGCCAAAACCGTTCAGGATTCAATTCTCAAGCTGGTACCTATACTCACTAGCTACTAACTTATCCAATTCAAGAAAAGTAGTTACTCAATTTAGTAAGAATATCAAAATGATAAGTTTCTAAATTGAAAAATTTTTTAAAACCCCCGAAAAAAAATTCTGGTTGCGCCAATGCATAAAACATTTTATTTATAGTTGTCCAAATATGACACTTGTACATGTGGTAGTTTACATTTCTAATACTATCTATAATTATCTCTAGAAATAAAAAATTTCAAACAGAAGATGTGACTCACACATCGTAATCTATGTTTAGTAACACTCAGTTTGAGTTGAGGCTGTGTGGCCATTTACAATTCTAATGTATTCTATTATTGTCGCTATTAAGAAAAGTACACACACAAGTAATAAATAGTTTATAGCCTGTGCGGGGATCGCTTATCGTGCCTCTGCTGATGATGTTCTAATTCCGTCTAGTTTTAAGTGATTTTTTGTGCCTATATATTTAGGTATTTTATTAAAATAAAATCAGTACAAACACTCAAACGACGCGAATATCAATTCGTGCATTGGTCCTTCGAAGATTTCTATAAATGTGCAGTCGTATGCGTTAAGCGGCTTTAAACGTGATATTTCGCAGGAATTGTCGTTAGCCTCAATCCATGCTCAGCTGTTTTCGCAGACGAGATGTTGGTCCTTCGAGGAAACGAGCTAGTGAAATTGGAAACACAGTCGTTGTAAAATTTTTAAAATTGTCTAACTCGCTAAAGTGCGAACGAAATTTTAAAATTTTAAATAAGTGGCGTTTCTCACGGCCTAAACAGCGGTTGTATACAGTTAACTAATACAAGTTTTTATTTTCGAATACAAAATGTCGAATGAAAAGCGAAAATTGTTGGAACGCCAAAAGGAGATTAACGAGATGATCATCGTCATGAATGATAAGGTGCAGCAAAAAAAGCTGCGTCAAACTACGTTGGATGAGACAACTTCCCACTTGGAAAAAATCTGGGATGAGTTCCAGAGGATCAACTGTCGATGGGAATAACAGATGAAAGTTATTTTGAGAGCAGATATTTCGAAGAGATTGAAAAAATAGTGTACGGAATTCGTACACACATAAAAAATGCAGATGTCGACCTTACTATGCCGAAGCAGGCAACTGAGGCAGCTGGGTCTAGTGAAGGTCATCGGCAAGAAGCAGGGGCTAAGAGCACACAGCGGCAAGAAGGGCACAAGAGGGAACATCTGGAAGTCAAGCCGGCAGACATTCCGATAAGAAAATTTTTCCGTCAAGTGAACAACATGAAATTATTGTTGGATGAAGGCATAGAAGATGATGCCGGCAGAGCGGAATTGGAATGTTGTTGGGAGCAGAAAATGCAACTCATAAATGCAATTTATACAAAATTGACATTTGATATGGGAGAGGACGATGACGATGTAGAAAAGCAAAAAGACCAAGTGCACAGGTCGTATAACGATGCTTCAGTGGACTTAGCAAAGAAGATGCAGTCACTGGAGATAGTGAAAAGGCCAGCAACTCTTAAGCTGGAGGATATCAAAATCCCAACATTTTTTGGGGATATAAACGAATGGTCCTCTTTTTACGATATATTCAAAAAATTTATACATGAGGTCAGCCATTATTCAAATGTTGAAAAAATGTACCGATTGAAGTCGTTGGTAAAGGGAGAAGCTGGAAGGCTAATTCAACATTTCAATGTTGTTAATGCAAGTTATGATGCAGCGTGGGAACCGTCGGTTGCTGTTTACAAAGTTGGTGGACAAAATGTTGGACCAGCCAGAAGTCAACAGCGAGGCAGCATCGAGTAGAAAGCAGCTTCTCGATACAACAAATGAATGTGTTCATGCTCTGAAAGGGATGAATATCAAATTGGATGATGCGGAGCCACTAATTGCCCGTATCATCATAAGAAAGCTGGACAGAGACGGGCTGCGGTTATATGAGCAGAACGTGAAGAAAACTAGGGAGATACAGACTCTGAGCGATGTGATGCAGTTTTTGGAGCTGCAGTATCAAGCGTTAGAAGGTGTAAAAGGAAAGAAGCTGATTGGAAATAGTGGAAGCAGTAGGCAAAGAAGCAATCAACAATCTACGAATTCGTTTTATACGGGACAACTAAGCTGCGCATATTGTAACACAGTAGGACATAGTGTGAACAATTGCAGGAAATTCCTTGCGCTTTCAGTGGCAGATTGACACAACTGGGCAAAGAAAATCAACGCGTGTTATGTATGTCTATACCATAATATAGACAAGAAATGCAGTAATGGAGCTTCCAAATGCAAAAAGTGTGGTAAAAATCATCACATTCTGCTGCGTTGGGAAACAACGTATGGTTTAAATAAAACAAAAATGAACCAAGGCAGGAGTCAGCGACGTCAATAATGACAAAGGACAATGCATCACCGGCTGTACTTTTGGCAACGGCACAGGTACGAGTAAAAGCAGCGTATGGAGAATTTCTGGCCTTGAGAGCACTAATTGACCAAGGGTCACAAAAAACCGCATTGTCAGAAGAAGCTACGCAAATATTGAATTTACCAAAGAAGAAGGTGAATTTGAAACTAGTTGGTCTTGGAAGCGGTAGTTGGAGTAGCAAAGTCGAAAGTAAATTTGGAAATCCGACCAAGGTTTATGAGCGACGAATTGTTCGTAATTGAGGCATTAGTATTGCCAAAGCTGGCCAAGGCGCATCCGGACACATCATTTAAGTATGATATCAATCAATTTTAACAAATCAGACCGAATTGATATAGTTATCGTATAGTATAGTATCCAGAGATCTTAGAGGAAGGCATATTGAAAATGGACAAAATCCTGGGTCAATCTACAAAGCTTTGGATATTATACGGAGTACTCGACGTAGAAAGTAGGAGTAAACAATTAACAGCAGCCGTAACAACTCGGTTGGAGCGATTTTGGGAGTTGGAGGAGATAAATGATTCGGTAATTCCTTCAGATGATGATAATTTATGTCTACGGCAATACAAAGCTACAACGAAACCAGATAGAGATGGCATATTCATCGTTAACTTGTCGTTTAAAGAAGATAACGCCCTCGGAGATTCTCGAAAGCGAGCAATGGCGAGATTCCTGAATTTGGAGAAAAAGTTACAGGCAAATAATGCATTAAAAACGGAATATGTTAAATTCATGCGGGAGTACCAACACCTCGGTCATATGGAAGAAGTCAACGACAATCTGCGTGGAAAATATTATCTTCCTCATCAAGCGGTGGTTCGTGAGAGCAGTATTACGACTAAGGTTAGAGTTGTTTTTGATGCTTCGGCGAAAACATCAAATGGCAAAAGCCTCAACGATGTGTTACATGTGGGGCCAAGGCTACAGAAAGATATATTTGATTTCATAGTGAAGTGGCGAGTTTGGAAAAATATAATGATGGCAGACGTAGACAAAATGTACCGTCAGGTAAAAGTCGCGAAAGAAGACCAGAGTTACCAATACATACTTTGGAGAGAGAATAAGGCGGAACCGATAAAGCAGTATGAACTAACAACTGTCACCTATGGAACAACTTCAGCACCATTCCTTGCCATTAGAACATTGCACGAGATAGCAAATCAATACGAGATAGCAAATCAATGCAGACATCTGATGACTGGAGCAGATACTATCGAAGAGTGCAGGCGAATTCGTGGTAAATTTTCACATCAATTGGATAAATTTGGATTCCATTAGAGAAAATGGAGTTCTAATACCGAAGACATTATCGCTGACATTCCTAATACCAGTGAAAATGAAGTTCTGCAGATTCAAGAGGACGAGACGATAAAAACTCTGGGTTTACAATGGAGTCCAAAAACCGACGAGTTTATGTTTAGCATAGCTACTACCGAAGGAAGAACAGTGACAAAACGGCAAGCATTATCTTATCTTGCTCGAATATTTGATCCATTGGGCTGGTTGGCACCTATAACAATCGTTTCCAAGTTGTTTATACAAAACTTTTAGACGACGTATCGACGAAGGAATGGAATAACTTCATACAACATTTGTCAGAAATAAAACGATTAGAATTTCTCGATGGATGTTCCTGACGAAGAATGCAACGTTCCAGCGACACGGATTTGCAGACGCATCGGAGAAAGCATATGCAGCGGTGGTTTATGTGAAGGAAGGTTCCTCGGTAGAAATTGTAGCAGCAAAAAGTAAAGTCAATCCAGTAAAAAATAAAAAGACGCTGCCAAAATTAGAACTGTGTGCGGCTCATTTGTTGGCAAGGTTGTTGAACAAAGTCACAGACATCATCAAACGAAACTGCCAGATTTACGCTTGGAGCGATTCGATGATAACATTGGGCTGGATTAGAAATAAAAGAAGTAAGGATAAATTCGTGAGAACAAGGACAACGGAAATTGGCGCTTTGATTCCCACAGCTATATGGAATCATGTCAGTAGAAAAGAGAACCCAGCTGACATCGCATCAAGAGGAATTTCACCATCTAAGCTAGAACAAAATATTTTATGGTGGAGAGGTCCAGCATGGTTGGTGCAAGATGAATATGATTGGTTTAAAGGAGTATTGAAAGGAGAAAAGTTTCCGGTATATTTAACGGCAGACGAACTGCGAGCAGCCGAAACAATGTTAATAAAAAATTGGCAACTTGCAGAGTTTTCAGGCGAAATACGGTTATTGAAGAACAACAAACTTGTGGATCAAAGAAGTAAAATATCGAATTTGAATCCACTGCTTGATAGCAAAGGGATTTTAAGAGTTGGAGGTCGCTGTTCCTTACTATCAAAAACATCCTATAATTCTTGGCAAATCCAGGTTGACGACTTTAATAATTCAAGACATTCACGTCAACACGTTACATGGCGGAAATCGTCTGATGGAGAGCTCGATTAGAAGAAAGTACTGGATTATTGGACTAAAACACATGATTAAGCAACGCGTGCGTGCATGTGTAAAATGCATTCGATACAGGAATGATACGGCTAAGCAAATTATGGGGAATTTGCCTGAGAGCCGTACATCTATTAATCACCCATTTACACATACTGGCGTCGATTATGCTGGTCCTATTCAAATAAGATGTTCTTAAGGAAGGGGACAAAAGTCATATAAAGGATATGTAGCAGTGTTTGTATGCATGGCAACTAAAGCTATTCATTTAGAAGCAGTAAGTGATCTAACGACGGATTCATTCTTAGCAGCGTTGCGATGGTTTTTCGCAAGAAGAGGCAAAAGTCAACATATATATTCAGATAATGGATCAAACTTCGTGGGAGCAGCGAGAAAGTTATATGCCGATTTTAAGCAAGCAATTAAAAATAATTCGGAAGTGATTACTGTTTTGGAAGCAGATAAAGTTCAATGGCATTTTATTCCCCCGGCAGGCCCTCACTTTGGAGGGATTTGGGAGGCTAGCGTCAAGTCGATGAAGCACCATCTAAAAAGGGTGATTGGAGAAACTAAACTAACATACGAGGAACTGAGTACTCTTTTAGCTCAGATTGAAACGGTTCTCAATTCAAGGCCACTCCACGCGATTGGCAATAATACAGACGAAGTTGACACGTTAACACAAGGACATTTTCTGTTTGGCCAGCCGATTATTGGAACAACAGAAGCGGTAGATTACCGTTCAATTGGATCTTTGGATCGTTGGAAATTAATACAAAAAAATGAAGAAAGACTTTTGGAAAAGATGGAAGGAGGAATATCTTTCAACTTTGCAACAGCGGTATAAATGGCAGAAGCCGCAGCTAAATCTGCCTGAAGGCCAAATTGTCATTATCAAAAATGAAGATACGCATCCGGCAAGATGGCCCCTTGTGCGAATTATAGAAACTCACCTAGGATCTGACGGGAAGGTGCGAGTAGTCACAATGAAGATTCAGGATGGAATCTTAAAACGCCCAATTCATAAAGTTTGTCCATTGGAAACAAAAGAAGAAGATACGAAAACTTCAGTGGAACGAAGCAAAAGCTATTTAACTATGCTGAGTTATGCCAAAGAGCCGAAAAAGTTAAAACTGATAAATATAATATGGCTTCTGATGCTGCTGCTAGCAAGAAAGGGAGTTTGTGCACAACCTTTAAGTGAACAGGATGCTTCTGGTGGATCGGTTCTAGAGTTGAAAAATAATACAGCGATATATTTGGATCATATCGGGATAATGGAGGTCGTAGCTTCATCTTGGAATTTAATGACTTATTACGACATGCACACATTCTTCAAAGTAGTGGATCATGCTGACACGTTTTCAAAGAAAATTAGAAAAAGTTGTGACAAATTGCAAGCGTTTGAAGAGCAATGCAACACAATCATCGACAATATTGAAATCGAAATAAACAAGGTAAAGGGCACAAATAAATATCTGTTTGTACGAAAGGATAAAAGGAGAAAGAGAGCGCCGTTTAAATTTGTTGGATCTATGTCCCATATTATGTTCGGAATGATGAATGCGGATGACCGTGAATATATGGAAAGCAATATGAAGAACTTGTTAGACAACCAACATGATCTGCAGCATTTGATAAAGAGCCAAACTTCCGTTGTCGATTCAATAGTTAATATTCTTAAACGCACTACGGACGAAGTAAATCTGCATCTTAACCCATTAATGACGAGAGCGAAATTTTCGGAATTTTTTCAAGATTTTTTCAGGAATACCTAAAAATGACCTAAGAAACGAATTTCTAACTTTTTTTTTTTGGACCGCTTACCGTTTGCCTAGCCCTGGCCGTTATCATATGGTAGCACTCGTCACAACCCTAGCATAATTACCTAATTTAAGATATTATTGTTTAAAACTACTTTTTTTTTAATTCTTGAAAGTTTAACAATGTTTTAAGATTTAATTTGTAAAAAAAATTTTTATCGACCAATTTTTTTAAATCTCAAAGTTTTTAAAAAAAAAAATTTTGTTAAAAAAATTCTATGAATTTAGGAGCATTTTTGATCACAAAAGTTTCTTCAGCAAAGTAATTTCTTTTTAAAAAACGCACATTTTTCCATAAAAAAAAATGTTATAGCCCTCAGGAAAAAAGTTAGAAAAGTAGGTCAGTTTTCAAATATGATTTTCTTGATAAATGTCCTGGTAGTCATCATAGAATGGGGTCCAATAGACCTTTTCAATAGTAATCAAGTTGATATTCTTAAAATTTTGGTGGTCACTCAAAATTACTACAAAAGGCTGTCGCTAATTATCTGTCCGCCACTATATATAATATGTATCTACTAGGCATGTCAATCCCGGGATCCCGCCTCTTTGTTAGTCCCGCAAATCCCGGGATTCGCACTGACTAATCCCGGGATTTTCGGGACAAGTTTTATGAGCAATTTTTTCAAAAATATTCCTTTTTTAATGGGAAAAAATTAATCAATTAAATTCTATTTGTTTAGAAAAAATTTCAAAATTCAGTTTTAGCAAGGGCCAAACTTCGAAAAGCCGGATATTTTTTGGAAATTTCATGTCATTTGCTTTTATTTGTTTGGAAAAATTATTTATTTTGTTTTAAAGAAAAAAAAAATTAAATAAAATTGCCGAAAGGTTTTTTTATGTACACGTACATAAAAAAAATAGTTCCAAACTGTTTGCAAATTAGTAGACTATAAAGCACTCAAATCCATTTTGTTTAAATGGAAATCGGATCAAAAAATACATCGAACATCGTTCGGGACATGAAATACAAATTCCAATTCCGTACATTAAAATGTGCGACAAAATGTTCAGGTCAAGAGTTGTTCGAGAAATGTGGATCAAACGACACATTTTTAAAATGATCTTATTCTGACCGGAAACCAAAGATTCCAAAGACCAAATCTATTCAAATTAGTATTTTATTCTACATATTTTAAAGTTATTCAAATTTTTTTCTATTATTCCAAATCATAGGTGTGATAAATTCAATTTAAAAAAAAATACAATAAAAACCTTGAATATTGTTAGATTATTTGCGCAATTTCCAAAATATTATAGTATGGGTACTTTAAAAGCAATTCAATTCGATTTAATATAACATTTTTCTACTGAATTTTGGTTGAATTGAAAAAAATCCAAATCTCGGGATCCCGGGATTGCATTTTTCAATCCCGAAAATCCCGGGATTGGCAAAGGTCTCGAAAATTGACATCCCTAGTATCTACACCTACACCAAAATACTGCTTAGGTTTTCAATAACATAAGAGATATCTCCATATGAACTGAAATTGGAAAGGTCCTCGTCATCATTTCATTTGACATACACAACTTACATGGAAGTACCTCCTTCATCTTCCTCCTAATCATCTTGTCCAGCCGGATAAAATTATGCTCCCCTAAATGTCTTCATCGTAATGTAAATTAGTTAAAAAACAATTGAGTAAGTTTCAAACGGTCGAAGTAAACCTATATATACCATGCACCCTTCCATCTGAGACCTGGTCGCCATCTTCCGCTCATTCCACCGACGGTACTCACATGTGCTCCATTTAGTAGTATTTTTTTACATTCATCAGCTCGGCATGACCTAGCCATCTTAGACGTGGATTTTGTATGCGTCATAATGTCCTGTCATGATCAGGGTATTGCTCATATAGCTTTTGCGGCACTCACCATCGATGCCAAGCGGACAATATATCTTACGGAGATATATTGTTACCACAATTCCCGTGAAATTGGGTAACATTTGTTACAAAACTCGATTTTTACTTGTATGGATGGTAGGCGTGGCAGTTGATCGATTTCGTCCATTTGCAATACCAACTTTTTCTAGGACCTCCAAAGGATAAATTCAATGTTTGGACCGCCTAGCTTTCATTTAGCTCCGTCAATAGCCCATACCAATCAGAATAACGGACAAACATACGGATATGTCTAACTCAACTTAAGAGTATACCAAGTACATAACCACACTTTAAAGACAATTTATAGATAAAATATATTTAGCTTTATATGAAGAAAGCTAAAAAAATATATATTTCCAACCAATATATAGATAAAATTTACTTCATTTTACAAAAAATACTCAAATATGTACGCAAATATGTATATAAACACGTACAAAAAATTATTTTAAATCTGAATATTAAAAAAAAAATTTGTAATAATTATATTAAGTACACAAACACACTTTCAAATCAATATACAAATAAAATATATTTAATTTTACATAAAAAAAGCTCATACAAACAATTTCAGTAAGAAAATTGGAATTTGCTAGGGTTGCGACGAGCGTGCCCATATGGTAACAGCAAAATTCAAAATGATAAAAAGGTAACACAGAAGTTATAAATAATTTTATTTTATACGGTTTCTAATACTTTGATATTCTACCCAAATGCCAAAAAAAAAATATTCAAAATGTATAACTTTTTATGGCAATGAAAAATATTCTTCCTGGAAAGGTGGTGACTTTTCGCTGTTTTTGCACACTTTTTAAAAACACTACTTTTCAATTATCCGCCCCGACCGCTACTGACGAGCGATTGCTTAGAGTTATATATCAAAAGAAAGATCAAAGTATGCTTTATTAACATCAAAAAACGGATTAGTAATATTCGTTCAAATATTTTTTAATTGCACATACCGTAGAGCGCTATCAGCGTTACCATATGGGCACGCTCGTCATAAATGGGTTAAGGAGTTACAGATGAGAGTAGACAATATCACTTCAACCATGGAACAGAACTACTACGTATACCAAGAATCTGTTAAGTTCTTTATGATGACGAAACAGCTGAGCAACATAGTCGAAGAGAGCGAAACAATACAGTCTGAAGTTATCGAACTTTTAATTGACACCAATCACGGAGAACTAAACCCAGACTTGATCACACCTCCGCAGCTGATATCGGAGGTCCAAAAAATAAGAGAACATCTTCCAGAAAAACTGAAATTACGACAATCGAACGAGCTGCAAGCTATCTATAAATTGTTGACAGCAAGATACGAGATAAAATGGTAATCAGAGTTACGATACCGCTGCTTAACAGTTATTCGTCGCAACTATACAAAATTATTCCAATGCCGATTGAGAGAGTTGGTGAGAGAATGATCTCTGCTATACGATCTGAATTCATAATCTACAATTTTGAAATAGACTCATATCATGACACTTGTACATTAAACCGCCTCACGTTGTATGGACGACAAAAAAGTGTCCCGGGAAATAAGGGACTTGTGTGGGTTTGTGCAGTTTTTCAATGTCTATTATTTCATAAAATTTATTTGACCCTAAACAATATAAAGAAATACGTGCATGTAAAAAACATGATTTATAGAGGTTTTTTGTAAATTGTCCAGCTCACTGATTACAGTTGCTAGAGCCGAAATATTTTGGGAATCACTATAAAATAGACCAAAGTACATTTCCAGGGGGTGACCCGAGCAACTTTTTTTTTCGAGGCGGATTAATGTACATAATAATACAGTACATACATCAACAAAACAAACACCGTTCCGAACATTATACGGGTTTGACTCCGAAATGCCAAACAACCTGAAAAAAATATGCACCCTAATACAACATAGATGATCCATCAAATGTATTAAAATACCAGTTGCAAAGAACTCATGAGATAGTTCGACAAAATCAAGAGAAAGCCAAGGAGCTCTCGAAGAAGACCTATGATGCCGCATTAAATCACGTAGAATTTAGAGCAGGTGACATGAAAACCAAAATAAGAAAACAAAATTTTCTCCCATTTGGATTGGACCCTTTGAGGTAATCACCGCTAACGGTCCAGTAACCACAATCCTTTCTATTAGAAATAAACAAAAACAAAAACACAATAACTTGTTAAAGTTGTAGAACTAAAGTTATTGTCGCTTACCTTTAACAATGTATACATTAATAGGCTTAAACATTTATATTGAAAATATATTCCTTAGCATTCCCAAAATTAATATTTAGTTCTTGTAAATGTCCTCGTTCACCTACATCAATTGTTGTATCAGTTTTTCGAAGGGTTTAGTCTGGAAACGGTCATGGAAGGTCTATATTGTCTCTTTTAGTTGTCCACGTTTACAGTTGTGGGCAACCTACTAACAGGACCGGTCCTTGCCACGGGCGCCAGTTAAGTTTTTCATGCCAGGCCCAAAAATATAGCCTGTACATAAATTTATATATATGTACAGAAATTGATTTGGTTTGGAACGGAAAGCCAGAGTCCAGTGCCCACACAATGTACTCATCGGAGGTTTACTAAATTGTGCAACGCTAAATAGTATCCTAGCTCGCATATACTTGTTCCACGCTAAAAGTTGACGATCACTTTGGCGCCCAACGTGGTCCAGCGCTTAGCGATCCACTGAGTTTTTCCGGGTCATTATCGACATTATCGGAGCTCACGTTCACGTTTTTAATTCTATCGCAATTAAAACAGTGTTAATAATTATCGACGCGAAGTCAATTTCTGGTTCAAGTGCCAGAAGTAGAAATTTAATAAACTTATACTAAAATATGAAAATCTAATTCAAGTGCCGGATATGACTGTACATCCTCGAAAATGTCGTTGGTAAAGCCCTCGTCTAGGGTGGTGTTTATTTCTAAGCTACACTCAGAAAAAAAACACATAGTAAAATCAAGTACGATCGTATTTACTCCTTCATTTTTTCAACTTAATGAAAAAAACTTTGAAATAAAGTTGAAAAAACTTAAAATAACTATTGTCAACTTTGAAACAAAGTAGCAAAGTTGAAATAAAGTGAAAAAAACTTAGAATAACTATTGTCAACGTTGAAACAAAGTTGAACGATTTTAAATCAAGGTCTGGCAAACTTAATATAAATTGGAAAAATTTTGAAATAATCGGAAAACAACTTTAAATAAGTTTGTTTATTTTTGAATTTAAGTTGAAAATTGGAAATAAGTTTGTTCGTAGTTGTTTTTAAAATTTCCAACTTTACCAGACTTTCATTAACGTTTCTACTTGTTTTAAGGTGGTTTTATTTGATTTTAGGTGGTTTTTTCTCTGGCACAGCCCTCGTCCAGGGTGGTGTTTATTTCGAAGCTAGTGCCGCTGACAATGAGGTCCCTCCATGAAAGCGGGTCGTTCAGCAATTTGCACTCTTAAAATTATTTTTATAATTCTAATTATGTTTCTTTTCACTGCTTCGCGAAAACCATTTTATTAGAGGAATATTTTGTTGAATATTCTAATTCTTTTAATTTTTCAGCTTTATCAGCGTTCCGCAATGAGCACCGGTCGTACTTCACTCGAGCGTTAAGTATTGATAATACTCAACGTCATTGCACTCATTCTCTAAGGCATTGTACAAGTATTATCTAAACTTTAAAAAAAACTCTCAAACCAAAAATCCCCACGCGATAATTAAATTCCCTATTTGCCCGAATAGCACAGTCGCGAAGCGTGGGATTAAAGCCAACCCTCGCGGAATGGTATCCCCGACCGAACGAAACACACGAATACGCGAAAACCCGATAACTAAACTTTTCAAATCCTACTCTGAAATATACACGTATATGGAAACCGCAACAAACCGAACGTGAAATGGAAACGAAAACCCACTGACACACAAAACGGAAATCTGTCAAACGAGAGTATTTTAGAAAAAAAATACTAATGACAAAAATCAAGTTATTATGTGCACCTGGTTCACGGGACCACTCACTGACACACAAAACGGAAATTTGTCAAACGAGAGCATTTTAGAAAAAAAAACACTAATGACAAAAATTATGTTTTTATGTTCACTTGATTTACGGGACCAGACCGACCTGCCTGAAATCTCTCGCACGATTCTTTACAGAATCAATTCACCAGCTGGACTTCGAAAAAATCGTTGTCCAGCAACAACTTGGCTCAGGTGCGGGACGCCACAACAAAAACTGCTCCACCATCCGACAAGGTACTCAGCAAACACCAAAAACACAATTTAAAAATCAAATTTAAAAAATTTACAAAACAATCCTTTTTTTCTAAACACTACTCGAAAATTAAAATTAAAATTAAAAAAAGAAAACGCCAGTCCACTAAATCTGTTCGCACTCTTTTCCCTGCCTAAAAAGAACTAAAGAATCTTGTCTATATGACCGCATATATGGCGCTCACTTTCCATTTCTCTAACATTTCCCCCCCCCCCCCCCCCACACATGAGCGCGACCTACGCAGAAGCCAGTATTCGCAATCGGGGCTTTGCCCACACCTATATGTGAAAGATCTTCTCAGATTTTTCTAGAGTGTGTTTGGCAAATTTACATATACACCCTCGCACCCACCAAAATGAAAATACTCAAATTGGCGGCTCTCGTGTATGTATAGGCGAAAGCATAAATGTCGACAGATTCCCCTCCCAAAACAGGTTTAGAGTACAAAAAGCTTTAGTCTAGTTTTTTTTCATCGTAATGTAAATTAGTTAAAAAACAATTGAGTAAGTTTCAAACGGTCGAAGTAAACCTATATATACCATGCACCCTTCCATCTGAGACCTGGTCGCCATCTTCCGCTCATTCCACCGACGGTACTCACATGTGCTCCATTTAGTGGTATTTTTTTACATTCATCAGCTCGGCATGACCTAGCCATCTTAGACGTGGATTTTGTATGCGTCATAATGTCCTGTAATGATCAGGGTATTGCTCATATAGCTTTTGCGGCACTCACCATCGATGCCAAGCGGACAATATATCTTACGGAGAATTTTCCTACCACAATTCCCGTGAAATTGGGTAACATTTGTTACAAAACTCGATTTTTACTTGTATGGATGGTAGGCGTGGCAGTTGATCGATTTCGTCCATTTGCAATACCAACTTTTTCTAGGACCTCCAAAGGATAAATTCAATGTTTGGACCGCCTAGCTTTCATTTAGCTCCGTCAATAGCCCATACCAATCAGAATAACGGACAAACATACGGATATGTCTAACTCAACTTAAGAGTATACCAAGTACATAACCACACTTTAAAGACAATTTATAGATAAAATATATTTAGCTTTATATGAAGAAAGCTAAAAAAATATATATTTCCAACCAATATATAGATAAAATTTACTTCATTTTACAAAAAATACTCAAATATGTACGCAAATATGTATATAAACACGTACAAAAAATTATTTTAAATCTGAATATTAAAAAAAAAATTTGTAATAATTATATTAAGTACACAAACACACTTTCAAATCAATATACAAATAAAATATATTTAATTTTACATAAAAAAAGCTCATACAAACAATTTCAGTAAGAAAATTGGAATTTGCTAGGGTTGCGACGAGCGTGCCCATATGGTAACAGCAAAATTCAAAATGATAAAAAGGTAACACAGAAGTTATAAATAATTTTATTTTATACGGTTTCTAATACTTTGATATTCTACCCAAATGCCAAAAAAAAAATATTCAAAATGTATAACTTTTTATGGCAATGAAAAATATTCTTCCTGGAAAGGTGGTGACTTTTCGCTGTTTTTGCACACTTTTTAAAAACACTACTTTTCAATTATCCGCCCCGACCGCTACTGACGAGCGATTGCTTAGAGTTATATATCAAAAGAAAGATCAAAGTATGCTTTATTAACATCAAAAAACGGATTAGTAATATTCGTTCAAATATTTTTTAATTGCACATACCGTAGAGCGCTATCAGCGTTACCATATGGGCACGCTCGTCATAAATGGGTTAAGGAGTTACAGATGAGAGTAGACAATATCACTTCAACCATGGAACAGAACTACTACGTATACCAAGAATCTGTTAAGTTCTTTATGATGACGAAACAGCTGAGCAACATAGTCGAAGAGAGCGAAACAATACAGTCTGAAGTTATCGAACTTTTAATTGACACCAATCACGGAGAACTAAACCCAGACTTGATCACACCTCCGCAGCTGATATCGGAGGTCCAAAAAATAAGAGAACATCTTCCAGAAAAACTGAAATTACGACAATCGAACGAGCTGCAAGCTATCTATAAATTGTTGACAGCAAGATACGAGATAAAATGGTAATCAGAGTTACGATACCGCTGCTTAACAGTTATTCGTCGCAACTATACAAAATTATTCCAATGCCGATTGAGAGAGTTGGTGAGAGAATGATCTCTGCTATACGATCTGAATTCATAATCTACAATTTTGAAATAGACTCATATCATGACACTTGTACATTAAACCGCCTCACGTTGTATGGACGACAAAAAAGTGTCCCGGGAAATAAGGGACTTGTGTGGGTTTGTGCAGTTTTTCAATGTCTATTATTTCATAAAATTTATTTGACCCTAAACAATATAAAGAAATACGTGCATGTAAAAAACATGATTTATAGAGGTTTTTTGTAAATTGTCCAGCTCACTGATTACAGTTGCTAGAGCCGAAATATTTTGGGAATCACTATAAAATAGACCAAAGTACATTTCCAGGGGGTGACCCGAGCAACTTTTTTTTTCGAGGCGGATTAATGTACATAATAATACAGTACATACATCAACAAAACAAACACCGTTCCGAACATTATACGGGTTTGACTCCGAAATGCCAAACAACCTGAAAAAAATATGCACCCTAATACAACATAGATGATCCATCAAATGTATTAAAATACCAGTTGCAAAGAACTCATGAGATAGTTCGACAAAATCAAGAGAAAGCCAAGGAGCTCTCGAAGAAGACCTATGATGCCGCATTAAATCACGTAGAATTTAGAGCAGGTGACATGAAAACCAAAATAAGAAAACAAAATTTTCTCCCATTTGGATTGGACCCTTTGAGGTAATCACCGCTAACGGTCCAGTAACCACAATCCTTTCTATTAGAAATAAACAAAAACAAAAACACAATAACTTGTTAAAGTTGTAGAACTAAAGTTATTGTCGCTTACCTTTAACAATGTATACATTAATAGGCTTAAACATTTATATTGAAAATATATTCCTTAGCATTCCCAAAATTAATATTTAGTTCTTGTAAATGTCCTCGTTCACCTACATCAATTGTTGTATCAGTTTTTCGAAGGGTTTAGTCTGGAAACGGTCATGGAAGGTCTATATTGTCTCTTTTAGTTGTCCACGTTTACAGTTGTGGGCAACCTACTAACAGGACCGGTCCTTGCCACGGGCGCCAGTTAAGTTTTTCATGCCAGGCCCAAAAATATAGCCTGTACATAAATTTATATATATGTACAGAAATTGATTTGGTTTGGAACGGAAAGCCAGAGTCCAGTGCCCACACAATGTACTCATCGGAGGTTTACTAAATTGTGCAACGCTAAATAGTATCCTAGCTCGCATATACTTGTTCCACGCTAAAAGTTGACGATCACTTTGGCGCCCAACGTGGTCCAGCGCTTAGCGATCCACTGAGTTTTCCCGGGTCATTATCGACATTATCGGAGCTCACGTTCACGTTTTTAATTCTATCGCAATTAAAACAGTGTTAATAATTATCGACGCGAAGTCAATTTCTGGTTCAAGTGCCAGAAGTAGAAATTTAATAAACTTATACTAAAATATGAAAATCTAATTCAAGTGCCGGATATGACTGTACATCCTCGAAAATGTCGTTGGTAAAGCCCTCGTCTAGGGTGGTGTTTATTTCTAAGCTACACTCAGAAAAAAAACACATAGTAAAATCAAGTACGATCGTATTTACTCCTTCATTTTTTCAACTTAATGAAAAAAACTTTGAAATAAAGTTGAAAAAACTTAAAATAACTATTGTCAACTTTGAAACAAAGTAGCAAAGTTGAAATAAAGTGAAAAAAACTTAGAATAACTATTGTCAACGTTGAAACAAAGTTGAACGATTTTAAATCAAGGTCTGGCAAACTTAATATAAATTGGAAAAATTTTGAAATAATCGGAAAACAATTTTAAATAAGTTTGTTTATTTTTGAATTTAAGTTGAAAATTGGAAATAAGTTTGTTCGTAGTTGTTTTTAAAATTTCCAACTTTACCAGACTTTCATTAACGTTTCTACTTGTTTTAAGGTGGTTTTATTTGATTTTAGGTGGTTTTTTCTCTGGCACAGCCCTCGTCCAGGGTGGTGTTTATTTCGAAGCTAGTGCCGCTGACAATGAGGTCCCTCCATGAAAGCGGGTCGTTCAGCAATTTGCACTCTTAAAATTATTTTTATAATTCTAATTATGTTTCTTTTCACTGCTTCGCGAAAACCATTTTATTAGAGGAATATTTTGTTGAATATTCTAATTCTTTTAATTTTTCAGCTTTATCAGCGTTCCGCAATGAGCACCGGTCGTACTTCACTTGAGCGTTAAGTATTGATAATACTCAACGTCATTGCACTCATTCTCTAAGGCATTGTACAAGTATTATCTAAACTTTAAAAAAAACTCTCAAACCAAAAATCCCCACGCGATAATTAAATTCCCTATTTGCCCGAATAGCACAGTCGCGAAGCGTGGGATTAAAGCCAACCCTCGCGGAATGGTATCCCCGACCGAACGAAACACACGAATACGCGAAAACCCGATAACTAAACTTTTCAAATCCTACTCTGAAATATACACGTATATGGAAACCGCAACAAACCGAACGTGAAATGGAAACGAAAACCCACTGACACACAAAACGGAAATCTGTCAAACGAGAGTATTTTAGAAAAAAAATACTAATGACAAAAATCAAGTTATTATGTGCACCTGGTTCACGGGACCACTCACTGACACACAAAACGGAAATTTGTCAAACGAGAGCATTTTAGAAAAAAAAACACTAATGACAAAAATTATGTTTTTATGTTCACTTGATTTACGGGACCAGACCGACCTGCCTGAAATCTCTCGCACGATTCTTTACAGAATCAATTCACCAGCTGGACTTCGAAAAAATCGTTGTCCAGCGACAACTTGGCTCAGGTGCGGGACGCCACAACAAAAACTGCTCCACCATCCGACAAGGTACTCAGCAAACACCAAAAACACAATTTAAAAATCAAATTTAAAAAATTTACAAAACAATCCTTTTTTTCTAAACACTACTCGAAAATTAAAATTAAAATTAAAAAAAGAAAACGCCAGTCCACTAAATCTGTTCGCACTCTTTTCCCTGCCTAAAAAGAACTAAAGAATCTTGTCTATATGACCGCATATATGGCGCTCACTTTCCATTTCTCTAACATTACCCCCCCCCCCCCCACATGAGCGCGACCTACGCAGAAGCCAGTATTCGCAATCGGGGCTTTGCCCACACCTATATGTGAAAGATCTTCTCAGATTTTTCTAGAGTGTGTTTGGCAAATTTACATATACACCCTCGCACCCACCAAAATGAAAATACTCAAATTGGCGGCTCTCATGTATGTATAGGCGAAAGCATAAATGTCGACAGATTCCCCTCCCAAAACAGGTTTAGAGTACAAAAAGCTTTAGTCTAGTTTTTTTTCTTCGTCTCGTAAGTATAGTTTCGCGCAATGCCTTCCCCAACATCGGATCGTAAAAGCTCATCAACAAACTTCTAAAACGAAGTCGTAACAAAAGGGAATAAGAGATCTTGACAGCTGTTGTCAATTCTCCTCCCGGCTGCATTCCACCCGCGAGTGTCAAATTTGGTTTAATTAAACCAAAATAATATAAATAAAAAAGAACAATATAATAAAAAAGAACAATGTAATAAAAAGTGTCGTGCGCGCTTTCGGTTTGTGTTTTCCCCTTCGGTTTTGTTCACCCGCCGCCCCGAACAAATTGAAAACACAAAACAAGAACAAAAAAACTGTAGTATGCAACGTAGTAAGAAAGAAGGGTATGTTTGTGCAAGTGATAGGAAGCGGATGCATGACTGATTTCCGGCTCTAGCTCGTCGGCTAATGGGGTAGGATCTTGCATCCTATAACCTGGTGAACACGCAACACTACAGCAATAATTATTTAGTTGTGCATGCATCTAATGGATGGTAAACAAAGAAGAAGGAAAATTGAAACTATATCGGTAAATCGAAATCAAGCACTTTGGTGTAACCTTGGTGTTATTAGCTACACTTGCCCACCCATCCATGATCAACAAAATGGAAACCATCCTAAATAAAAATATTTTATTGATCCCTATCCATACCACAGCACAATTTACGACCACATGCTAGAAATCAGAACCACCAACAAATTTAGGGATTCATTACACAAAATTGTTTATTCACAAATAAATGCATTATAAAAATTTTAAAGAAAATTATCTGTTATAAAAATAGCTCAACTTAAATTCAGTTGAAGTGACCAACCAAAATAACAACTCCAATAGAAGTTCCATACTCTAACAATTTTCTTAACAACCATAATATACTAAAATAAAAAAATTATATAAACCACAATTTGGCTAAAAGTATCTATAAAATACGTAGCTAAAAAAAAACTAGAAAAAATCAAGAAAATAACAAAATCAGAAAAAAAATTGAAAAGAATGTACTATTGCAACTTTATACATGCATGCAGAAATTATCGAATCTTTGTTCGTTTCTTTGTTTTGTTCTTTTAGTCTCTATGTAGTGTTACCATACCAAAAAAATAAAAATTGTATTTAATTTACAACATTTTAATTAAAATCGAAATTATTATATTTAATTTAGGTTTTAAAAGTCGTATCGTTTCAAAAATCAAATTATTAAATTGTTTATGTTTTACTCGACATTTTATTTGAATTTAGTTTTAAAACATCATAAGAAATAATAGCAAAACCAAAAATAAACTCAAGCTCATTATTAGCAATTAACCAAAAGCAAAAGAAAACAAAAGAGAGACTTACTTATCGATTACTCCCACGATGAAAGATCTTTCATTGTTGTTGTATGAGTCGATGAGCTGAAAGCAAGAACTTTTGGTTTCGGTTGTGTGAGCGGGAGAGACAAAAGCTTTAAATAACGATTTGTAAGAATTACGACATCCTGACACTCGATAAAAAAAATTTTGTTATGATATGCTCTTTATAACATTTTTGAATTCTTTTTATAATTATTCTTTATCACTATAACCGATTTAACTCGAATAAAAATACTAATATTACTAATCATAACACTTCATAACTCTAGCTATGGAAAAGCAAAAATTAAAAACAAATAATTCACGTATTTTTTCCCAACGTTTGCTCTCCCATACTGAGTATTTCCATTAACACGAGAGAATAGGAATTTTTATGGATAATAACATAACCTCAATTCACATACATGCATGGATTTAAATTTTTCTTTTTTTTATTTAAATAGACCACATATCCTTTATATGCAATTGATTGCTTTTTTTTTTTAATTAGATTATGAATTTAAAATGGAAAATAAGGCACTTTAAGGATACTACATAAGGTAGATTTTCGCGCACGGGGCTTTTAATTTATGGGGTGATTCTTAATTTTTTCTCATTTTCACAACACAGACTTTCCTTTTCGTAGGGGTTTGAGTTTTTTTTTTTTTAAAGGGGTTTCGGTTTTTCACTAGGAAATATTAAATATAAGATTTCCCCATCATTTTTAGTTCTTTTTGTCTTATTTTAATTCACAAACACGCCGAGTCGAAATGAGGCGATGCGTTGCTTCGCTTCCGATTGCCAAATTTTACTGCTAGCTCTAGAACATCTTCACTTAGTAAAGGCCTGGAAAGCGGCGGTCAATGTCAATTCAATGACAAAGGAAAGAGTACAGCCTGTACAATATTGCCAATTCAATATAATTTAGGTGCCAAATCTAGAGAGGATCATTATATTAATGATACATAAATTTGATTTGATTAGATATGAAAAATTGAGATTTACCTTTTCAGAAGTTGGCACCAATAAACAATAAAAAAAACAATTTGTCCGAATTCGCCAGTCAATTGCTCGACAATCAAAATAGCCAAAAAAAATCTATAAAATGAATAAAACAGACTTTTCCGATATTCTACTTCTTTCTCTTTTTGGGTGTAGCTTCCAAATTTCCACTTACGTTTTTGAGAGAAATGATTACGAAATTGCCAAATTGAATTTCTAAAGGGATTTGTAACTCATTGTTATTACAAAAAACGTATTTCAGAAAAAAAATTAGGTGTTTCTGAAGAATTAATAAAATTAAGAAATGTAAAAATTAATAAAATATTTCAAATTTTGGGAAAAATGTAAAGTTTTAGAAATGTTTTTGACATACTTTATGTGAAAACGACTGAATAGAAAAATTTCTTAGGTATTTAAACAAATTTGATAGATTATAAAGAATTTATTTTAACTGCAAATTTGTAAACTGATAATGGCTGAATAACTTTGATTTAGCCGAATTTGACAATTGAACTTAATGTGGCGACGATTGAATAGGAAAAGACCGAGCTGGTTAGCTTCGCTGAGCAGGAAAGGTCGATTTTTAAGGTTGGCCTGCAGAATTTGTATCAAATTCCCACTAATTAAATGGCGCGTAGGAAATAGATTTCTCTAGTACAATTGTGACACTGAATTTTTATGGAGTTCTGACACACAGATGGCGCAGATTGTGTATGACAAATATTTTATTTAAATTTTAAAAAGGAATAAAAAAATTGAAATCCTGTAGCTACAAGCACCCCTACATTTCCCCCCAACCAAAATCAGATTTTGTGGGTTGGAAACTCGCAAAAACTGATACCACTTGTAGCACAAGGATTTCAGTGAGTTTGTTTATTGACGGATGTCCTTAGCGTGGTACGTCCCTAAAATTCGTCCTTGTAGATTTTCTAACTCATAGTAGCAGTTACCCAATTTTCTACGAACTCGGGCCTTGATAAAAGTAGGTCCTAATTTGGCGTTGAATCCTTTCTCGAAGTTACTTTGTTGGAAATTTCTTCTGAAGACTTCTTGACCAATATCATAAGATACGATTCGTGAACGTAGATTATATGCTCGCTCATTTCTCTCTTGTTGCTTTCTCATTAGCGTGCCTGCCTTATTTCGAACTAGGTCAAATGTATCGTCTCGACCAAAAGAAATTGCTCTGTCATCCAGCATTTGTAATTTGCGCAGTAATGCATATGTAGAACCATTTGTGATCATATGTTGACCGAATGACATAAAATATGGAGAAGTTCCAATTGCGGTATGTACACCAAATACTACTAAGATGTTCATCCCAATCCTTTTGGTCAGGTTTCACATACGCCTTGATACCTGAAATTATGGAACGATTTACGCGTTCGGAAGCATTTGCTTGTGGCGCATGCACCGCGGTATATACGTGGTTTATTCCATAACGCTGGAGTAATTCATTAAATTGTTTGGATTTAAATTGAGATCCATTGTCCGATACGATGGTCTCGGGTACACCAAATGTATGAAAGAGATCTTGTTCGAGATATTTTATCACCACGTCAGAAGTAAATTTCTTAACTGGTTTCAGGAAGGGATTTTTCGAAAAATGATCTAGAGTAATAAAAATTCCGATATTACCAGAACGTGATCTGGGATATGGCCCTAAAAAGTCCACGTAAAGCTTTTGGAAAAATCTTTGCGTTTCCGAAGTTTTACCCATGGGTGGTCTCAAGACATGGTTAGGAGGTTTTGTACATTTGCAAACTTCGCAAGCATTTACATATTTCTTTACGTCGTTTACCAAACCTGGCCAAAAATAATAGCGTCGAATTCGCTCAAGAGTTTTTAGTATGCCCCCATGCGATGACAATTGATCGTCATGTGCTTTTCTAAGAATATCCTCAACTACACCTCGCGGAATCCACAATTTCCGTTATACTCGTCCGATTGAAAGTGTTGTGATTTTAAATCCACGAAAATCCCATTGTCATTATCTATAGCGGACAGATCTTCGGTATTTACTCTGGACAGCGCATCAGGAACTACGTTCTGACTACCTTTCCTATGTTGAATTTGAAAATTAAAGCCCTGAAGTTTTAAAGCCCATCGAGCCAAACGAGAATTTAAGTCAGTTTGGGACATGAGCCACTTTAATGATGCATGATCGGTTATCACCGTGAACTCATGCCCTTCCACATACGCACGAAATTTTTTGATGCTTAGCATTGCTGCTAAACATTCCTGTTCGGTCACGGAATAATTGCGTTGGGCTTGGTTGAGTTTCTTAGACATAAACGCTATAGGAACCTCTTCACCCTCTTCAGTTATTTGTACCAGTACACTTCCTATGCCTGTTTTGCTAGCATCACAGTGTATATAAAAAGGCTGTGAAAAGTTCGCACTATGCAAAACAGGGGCGGTGCTCAAGATGGTTTTTAATTCCTCAAATGCTTTTTGCGCTTCATCATTCCATGAGAATTTTTTACTGGTTTTTAACAAGTCTGTTAAAGGTGAGGTAACCGAAGCATAGCTCCTAACAAACTTCCGATACCAACCTGACATTCCTAAAAATCGTCTGAGTTGCTTAACGGATCGTGGCGTCGGAAATTCGGTAACGGCGGACACTTTTTCTGGATCCGTGCGAATAATCCCATTCCCAACAGCGTGACCCAAGTAACGGACTTCTTTCAGACAAAATTTACTTTTTGCTACATTGATGGTTAATCCTGCTAAACGTAAGTGTTGCGCGATTTCTCTAAGGACGGACAGGTGTTTTTGAAAACTGTCTGATATGATCAACAGATCGTCTAAATATACAAAAACTTCAGAACGAAGAGGAGCGGGAACGACTTTGTCCATTAGGCGAGACATAGTCTGCGGAGCGTTACAGAGACCGAACGGCATAACTTTGTAGTGATACAGTGGCCTGCCAGGGACTGTAAATGCTGTTTTATCTCTTGATGCAGCATCAAGAGGTATTTGCCAAAAGGCGTCTTTCAAGTCTAAACTAGATATAAACTCGGCTTTGGGAAGTCTGCTTAAAATACCGTCAATGTTTGGTAATGGGTAAGCGTCTTTCACGGTTACGGCATTCAGTTTACGACTATCCAGGCATAATCGTACTGTGCCTGGTTTACGAACCAGAACTATTGGTGACGACCACGCACTGTCAGATTCTTCGATGACTCCTTGTTCAATCATCCTATCAATTTCCTCGTACATTAGCTTTTCTATTGCCGGTGATACAGGGAAGTGGCGTTGTTTGATGGCTTTAGAATCACCTACATCAATCATGTGTGACAGGACCTTGGTTTTTCCAAGTCCTTCTTTGGAAAAAGATGGAAATGAATTTATAACCAGTTGAAGTTGAGTTTTCTGAATTTCAGTTAAGGAGTACATGTCAGAGATATTTGGAGTAACAGTTGAACTGAGTTCGCTTAGTAACCCTGTAGGTAAAAGATCGTACAATTTCCAGAAATCGATTCCTAAGAATAAATTCTGCGATAAACTTGGTATAATAAAAATAGTAATTTGTTTCGAAATTCCTCGAAAAATTATTTTCGTATCTACGCTACCTAGGACAATCTGAGATTTTCCATCAGCTGTACGGACGAAAGATTTAAATTTATTGTAAGGGATATTTGATGCAATAAAATTAATAGCGGTTTGTGCACCAATGCAACTAATCGAAGCGCAAGTATCCAGTAAGCCATTCACAGGTTTACCAAAAAAATTGATTTCAGCGTAGGGACGTATGTCGTTTGGCTTGTCAAACACTGCACTTAAAAATTTCTTTCGATTGGACTTTACTTTTTGCCAGAAAGAGCGTAATCTTAAACTTGAGCGCGATGGTGAATTTTGTGGAACAAAATCACTAAAGATCCGTTTCCGGGCCTCAATGTATTCGTTTAAACGTACATGAAATGGTTTAAATTTTGATATAGGAAAATTTTTATCTGAGTTAGAATTAGTAGATGTGCTCAATTCTGAGTTACTGTTTACAACAGAATTGATTGGTTGAAGAACACTTATTGTTCTGTGCTGGTCGATTGATGTTTGAAAGGATTCGTTGGTTTGCGTGCACCTTTCAACGCACTTTGCGGAAAGTTTTTTGATTCAGCACATTTTCTACAATTAGGCTTATATATATGAGGGATGCCACAACCGTAGCAAAACACTTTTCGTTCGCCTACGCAATCTTGGTAACGATGACCAGTTATGCCACAATTCCAACATGTCAAAGAAATGGCTGAGATAGAATTATCATCCTCAATAGTGACGGACGAAGCGTCATCAACATGGTCAATTTCCGAAACATGTCGACGTTGCGGAAGTGGTTTCGAATAACGATGATCTCGTTTTACATCAAGAAAAAAAAATTCGCGCTTTCTACATAAATCGCGAAGATGTGCTATGGAATAAATTGTTAAATTTAAAAGCTCGTGTTGAATTTCAGGGAGCAAGTTCCTGCGTAAAATTTCAACAAGCGAATTTTCCGGTAGCTGTTCAGCTAGCCTATCAGTTAGTTCCAAAATTGACTCGTAAAATGTATCGAAACTTTCGTTGTTCTTCTGTTTACAGTCTCGAATTAACTCGCGATAATCAAGATCAGTTCTGGAGTCGTTGTATTGTCTTTTCAAAGCAACACATAAGTCATTCCAGCGTATTTCGCGTACTGACTTGTGATACCTCCAAAACCAATCGCTGGCTTTGAGGTCAAAAAGCGATCCTGCATTACTACAAAGCAGATCAAAGTTTCCACCTAACGTTTGATTCGTTAGTGCCTCTACTCGGTAAATGAAATTTTCTACAGAAATGCCTTCAGATCCACCAGAAAATTTTAATTTCCAGTTATAAATTATATGACTGACTTTATCTGGACGAGAAATTATATCTGAATTCGTATGAACGCTACGAGACGAAGGAGAGTTGTGACCAACATTTGGACCAGTGAGGTTGTGTCTATGATTTGGATTTACAGCTTCACTCGGAGGTAATCCTAGAAGGTCTTCAATCGATTGCTGTTCGACTGCTGTCGGAGGTTGACTTTGCAAAGTTGGATTTTGAAAAGTTGCAGGAAGGAGTTGGTTTTGGTGTGAATGTAAATTATCTGTTTGTGTGTTTGAATTAATAAAGGGAGTAGTACTTGTGTTGGGCCGGGATTGTTGCAAAGATAAATTCTGAAATCCTGTCTCTATATTATTTTTAATCAGCTGTCTTAATTGTTGACTAAGACTGGACAACATTTGAGCTTGTTGTGCACCAACAGCAGCTGTCACTAAATTTCTGATTGTTCGGCCGAATAGTTGCCGGGTGTAGGAGAATCTAGCTGAACTGGATTTTCAGTGGCCTTATCAGGAACACTTACAGTCGCCTGATTTGACTGTGCAGTCTGTCTGGTATTGTAACCATGATCAGAGGTCTTACTTGGTGTTTGCGATGAGCCTGTACCTGTTTCAGATGCACATAGAGTACCACAGACTGGACATGACTTTTTCTTTTGCACGTGTTTTGAAATGCATGTTTTATGAAACATATGCCCGCAAATAGTTTTCAATAAATAATTTGGGTCACTTATGACATGCGTGCATATTTCGCAACATATCGCACTTGCGTTTAAATTTTCTGTGCTGCGCGCAAGCGACATAACGGAATATAAATTCAATAAAAAGATAGGTTAAAAAAAAATTAAAGAAAATAACGTCGATACTAAATACCGAATAATTTCGCGATAATAACGTTTCCAAATTTAGAAACAAAGAAAATCTTTCTTGTAAGGTAAATTTTGGTTTGGTCTGATTTCTGCACATTTTTGGTCGATTTTGGCTGTGATAAATGTACTCGCTTTCAAAATGAACCGATACAGTATGCACTGAAACTAATGTAAAAAAAAAATTTTAATATAAAAACTGAAATTCGTGGGATAATTGGCGACGGAATTTGAGTCATCAATTATGGTTCCGCACGACCCTAAAGACGGATGAAAATTTCACTCTCTCACAAACATACTGCGGCCAGATCGTAGCAAATTTGTCCACGAAAATCTGTATTTCCATTCAGAATGACTATAAGTAGCAAAATTCCATAAAGAGGTTTAAAGAGTTTGATTGAAAATAAGTATACCGGTTGGATGTCAATATTTTAAGACTTTACCAAAATTCCATGCATATCAAAATCAATCAAAAAAAGTTAAAGATAAAAAAAATAAAAATTTATTAATTAAGAAATGAAAAAAAAATTAGTAAACGGAGCCGAAAAAATTTAATTGGGAGCCACACCTGAATTATTCTAGAAATATTTAAAAAATAATTAAGAAAAGATGTTAATAAATGAGATAACTGTGTGGGCCTCACACGTTGGGCGCCAAAAATAATATTCTATGTAGTATGCAACGTAGTAAGAAAGAAGGGTATGTTTGTGCAAGTGATAGGAAGCGGATGCATGACTGATTTCCGGCTCTAGCTCGTCGGCTAATGGGGTAGGATCTTGCATCCTATAACCTGGTGAACACGCAACACTACAGCAATAATTATTTAGTTGTGCATGCATCTAATGGATGGTAAACAAAGAAGAAGGAAAATTGAAACTATATCGGTAAATCGAAATCAAGCACTTTGGTGTAACCTTGGTGTTATTAGCTACACTTGCCCACCCATCCATGATCAACAAAATGGAAACCATCCTAAATAAAAATATTTTATTGATCCCTATCCATACCACAGCACAATTTACGACCACATGCTAGAAATCAGAACCACCAACAAATTTAGGGATTCATTACACAAAATTGTTTATTCACAAATAAATGCATTATAAAAATTTTAAAGAAAATTATCTGTTATAAAAATAGCTCAACTTAAATTCAGTTGAAGTGACCAACCAAAATAACAACTCCAATAGAAGTTCCATACTCTAACAATTTTCTTAACAACCATAATATACTAAAATAAAAAAATTATATAAACCACAATTTGGCTAAAAGTATCTATAAAATACGTAGCTAAAAAAAAACTAGAAAAAATCAAGAAAATAACAAAATCAGAAAAAAAATTGAAAAGAATGTACTATTGCAACTTTATACATGCATGCAGAAATTATCGAATCTTTGTTCGTTTCTTTGTTTTGTTCTTTTAGTCTCTATGTAGTGTTACCATACCAAAAAAATAAAAATTGTATTTAATTTACATCATTTTAATTAAAATCGAAATTATTATATTTAATTTAGGTTTTAAAAGTCGTATCGTTTCAAAAATCAAATTATTAAATTGTTTATGTTTTACTCGACATTTTATTTGAATTTAGTTTTAAAACATCATAAGAAATAATAGCAAAACCAAAAATAAACTTAAGCTCATTATTAGCAATTAACCAAAAGCAAAAGAAAACAAAAGAGAGACTTACTTATCGATTACTCCCACGATGAAAGATCTTTCATTGTTGTTGTATGAGTCGATGAGCTGAAAGCAAGAACTTTTGGTTTCGGTTGTGTGAGCGGGAGAGACAAAAGCTTTAAATAACGATTTGTAAGAATTACGACATCCTGACACTCGATAAAAAAAATTTTGTTATGATATGCTCTTTATAACATTTTTGAATTCTTTTTATAATTATTCTTTATCACTATAACCGATTTAACTCGAATAAAAATACTTATATTACTAATCATAACACTTCATAACTCTAGCTATGGAAAAGCAAAAATTAAAAACAAATAATTCACGTATTTTTTCCCAACGTTTGCTCTCCCATACTGAGTATTTCCATTAACACGAGAGAATAGGAATTTTTATGGATAATAACATAACCTCAAAAATTTAAATCCATGCATGTATGTGAACATGCATGGATTTAAATTTTTCTTTTTTTTATTTAAATAGACCACATATCCTTTATATGCAATTGATTGCTTTTTTTTTTTAATTAGATTATGAATTTAAAATGGAAAATAAGGCACTTTAAGGATACTACATAAGGTAGATTTTCGCGCACGGGGCTTTTAATTTATGGGGTGATTCTTAATTTTTTCTCATTTTCACAACACAGACTTTCCTTTTCGTAGGGGTTTGAGTTTTTTTTTTTTTAAAGGGGTTTCGGTTTTTCACTAGGAAATATTAAATATAAGATTTCCCCATCATTTTTAGTTCTTTTTGTCTTATTTTAATTCACAAACACGCCGAGTCGAAATGAGGCGATGCGTTGCTTCGCTTCCGATTGCCAAATTTTACTGCTAGCTCTAGAACATCTTCACTTAGTAAAGGCCTGGAAAGCGGCGGTCAATGTCAATTCAATGACAAAGGAAAGAGTACAGCCTGTACAATATTGCCAATTCAATATAAATTAGGTGCCAAATCTAGAGAGGATCATTATATTAATGATACATAAATTTGATTTGATTAGATATGAAAAATTGAGATTTACCTTTTCAGAAGTTGGCACCAATAAACAATAAAAAAACAATTTGTCCGAATTCGCCAGTCAATTGCTCGACAATCAAAATAGCCAAAAAAAATCTATAAAATGAATAAAACAGACTTTTCCGATATTCTACTTCTTTCTCTTTTTGGGTGTAGCTTCCAAATTTCCACTTACGTTTTTGAGAGAAATGATTACGAAATTGCCAAATTGAATTTCTAAAGGGATTTGTAACTCATTGTTATTACAAAAAACGTATTTCAGAAAAAAAATTAGGTGTTTCTGAAGAATTAATAAAATTAAGAAATGTAAAAATTAATAAAATATTTAAAATTTTGGGAAAAATGTAAAGTTTTAGAAATGTTTTTGACATACTTTATGTGAAAACGACTGAATAGAAAAATTTCTTAGGTATTTAAACAAATTTGATAGATTATAAAGAATTTATTTTAACTGCAAATTTGTAAACTGATAATGGCTGAATAACTTTGATTTAGCCGAATTTGACAATTGAACTTAATGTGGCGACGATTGAATAGGAAAAGACCGAGCTGGTTAGCTTCGCTGAGCAGGAAAGGTCGATTTTTAAGGTTGGCCTGCAGAATTTGTATCAAATTCCCACTAATTAAATGGCGCGTAGGAAATAGATTTCTCTAGTACAATTGTGACACTGAATTTTTATGGAGTTCTGACACACAGATGGCGCAGATTGTGTATGACAAATATTTTATTTAAATTTTATAAAAGGAATAAAAAAATTGAAATCCTGTAGCTACAAGCACCCCTACAAAACAACAATAACAACAAACAAAATTCTGCGGCCGGTGTAGGTGGCCTATTTCTATATATATAACGTTTAAACACTTATGGATTTATAAGTTTAAACATTTAACATTTATAATACATTTAGGCATTACCCGACGCGTGACACGATTGTTTTTATCAGAATCATCAGGTTAAAGTATTCTAAATATCTGTTCCAATCGACCGTAACATATCAGTGGTAACCAAACTATTTGGTATCCAGGATATCGTTGGGTTTTCTCAAACCATCTGAGTATTGGGGAAAATTCCGGAAAGAGTTTAGAATCTTTCGGAATTTTTCCAAATTACTCTATGAGAAATATTCCCTGGGCAATCGAGTTTACATGGAATTTTCGCACAATATTTATAGTATTTGTCGGATATTTCCATAGTACACTCGATTTGACAATTTAAGTGGAATTATCCACACAGTCTGTTAATATCTGCAGGATGAAAGGTTAATTATCTTTTTCTTTACAGATGGACCCAAGTAGCAGTTCAATAATTCTTTAATGCCACGATTACATCGTTATAATATTTTGTATGACAGCCAAACTTCTTCAAAGTTTGAAATAAGAATTTTACATTCATGCTAAACTGGTTAAATTCACAATGGAGTTTAACCAGAAAAGCATGGTATTAAATGCAATTCAAGATGCCTGAGCAGTTACGGTATTTCTACCTAAGTTCCGGCATACATACATACATATAATGGCGCTATAGATTTATATGACGGATAACAAACTTAAGCCGTATATTCTTGGGACTATTCTTAGGCCATCTTCAAATGTTGAATCGTGGGACGATAAGGATGCAGAGGCACAAGCTTTTATCATGCGGAGTTTGGAGTTGGATCAGCTAAAGTATTTAACCGACTGCTCGACTGCAGCCCAAATGTGGTCAAGGCTGAAGACTGTTCACTCTGAAAGAAGCGAGCAATCCGCGCAGGTGCTTTTGGAGAAATGTATAAACTGTAAACTAAATGAAGATGAAAGCATGGCAAATTTTGTTGCGAAATTGATATCACTGGCACAGAGGCTAAAGGACATGAATCTAGAGCAAAAGGAGCCAATGATTATAGCAAATATTTTAGGTAGCCTGCCTGCCAAATTCGGTCACGTACGAACAGCATGGTACGCGGTACCCCGAGCCGATCAAAACATCGAACGTTTGACAGACCATTTAGTCAACGAAGAAGCATTGATTAGCTTTCGAACAAATGAAATTCACACCAACAACAACGTCGCATCTAAGGCAGCGTATTCGGCTTATAGCAATAAATCCAGGGGGCCGAATAACAAAAGCGACAGTGGCAAACGAACTGGTAAATGTAATTATTGCAGCAAGCCAGGACATTGGGCTAGGGAATGTTTCAAACGACAAAGAGACCAGCAAAGCAGAAATGGAAATAAGAACAACTCAAGAAGAGGAGACACGACCGAGCGACACTTACTGATGATTGAGAGGGACACAAGCCGAGGAACTCAGCCGAAAACAAGGGTGGTTGATGACAGTTCGCATTTATTTATGCTACAATCAACAATGGCACAAAATAAAATTAAAAATATTTGGTATGCAGATTCTGGTGCAACTGACCACATGTCAGAGGGAGTGCTTCAAAAATTTTGTGCCATTCTCTATTGACACATGCCAGGTGCGCGTTGGAGATGGACGAAAACTCTCTGTAACAGCAATTGGCGATATCGAAGTTCAAATGTTCAACGTGAAAGAGTCTGGTCCCATCCATGTCATCAAAGATGTTTTATTAGTTCCTGACCTTGATCGCAATTTCATTTCTGTTTCTAGATCGACTGAGAAAGGTATGACAGTAATTTTTGAGGAAGGCGCTCATCGAGTAAGTTTTGTAAAGGATGGCATAGTTATTGCCGATGGCGTGCGAGACAACAGGTTGTACAAAATGAATTTGGAACCAGTGATGACTACAGAGTTGAACGTTGCATCATCAGGATCACTTAAGCTGTGGCATGAGCGTCTAGGCCACGTAAATTTCAAGACACTTAAAGAGATGATTACCAAAGCCAAAGTCGTTAATGACCTGCGAATCGATAAGTCGTCTGAGGAGATTCCATTTTGCGAGGGATGTGCGTATGGAAAGCAACATCGTCTAAGTTTTCCCAAGTCTGGAGCAAAGCGAGCATTGTCAGCGGGTGAGACGTTTCATGTAGACCTGTGTGGCAAAATAAGTACATCGTCTATTGGCGGTGCAAATTATTTTATGTTACTCAAAGATGATTTTTCCAGATACTGTTTTGTTTATTTCTTGAAGAATAAAACTGACGTATTAGAAAGTCTGATGAAATTCTATGCTGAGGTGGAAGCTGATGGTCACAAAGTTAAAAGATTGAGATCTGATGGTGGCCTAGAATTTTGCAATGAATCTGTAAGGCGTTTTCTTTTATCGAAAGGAATCAAACACGAGGTTACGACACCAAGAGCGCCTGAGCAGAATGGTTTCATCGAAAGGCAAAATAGAACAGTCGTCGAGAGTGCTAAGGCTATGTTACACGAAAGGCAGTTAGCGTTGTTTCTATGGGCAGAAGCCACGCACACAGCTGCTTATCTGAAGAATCGAACTGCGTTCAATGTGATTGATGGCGTCACTCCTTACGAGAAATGGTTTGGCAGGAAGCCTTCAGTTGGACATCTTCGAATTTTCGGAAGTGATGCTTACGTCCACATTCCGAAAGAGCAACGCACCAAATGGCAGAAAAATTCTATGAAATGTATCATGATCGGATATAATGATGACAGCAAGGCCTACAGAATCTACGACTTGAGCGGTAGAAAAATATTAATCAGAAGAGATGTGATTTTCAATGAAGTACGCGAAAGTCTTCATGAGGTGACAGAAACAAAAATCCCGAATGATCTCCAGAGTGACGAGGTATTTGAAGAAGAGCCTAGCACACCAGAGAAAGAACAAGAAACTTTTGAGAGTGACAAACTTAAGCGAGTATACAAGAATCCACGTTTGCCCATACCACGAAGTCCGTACCATACCAGAAAAATTTCAAAATCGATTGAAGATGACTCGGAGGATACTGTTATATTGGCTGAAGTCTGCGTGGCTGAATTAGAGCCTACAAGTCTTGAAGATGTCATGAAAAGACAAGATTCGCGAAATTGGTTGGCGGCAATTAATGATGAAATCGATTCTCTCTATAAAAATGAAACCTGGGATCTAGTTCCACGAACTGAAGCTAAGCACGTTCTCACAAATCGTTGGATTTTCAAGAAGAAATATAAGGCTGATGGTGACATCGATAAGTATAAAGCAAGACTCGTCGCACGAGGTTGTACCACAGGGATTAGCGGAAACGCCAAACAGCCACCAAATCTGCACGATAGTATGAAAGAGTATATTTTTTATAATTATTTAATTCCTAAAATCCAGTTGGTTTCAAAAAAATTATGAAAGCAAAAAAATGATGAAAAAGAAACCAACGGAAAATATTATTAATATTAATTTTAACTCTAGTTTATAATTTGTTCTTTTAGTTTTAAATTATTTAGTATTATTGTACAATCATCAAAAATTTAATGGTTTAGTACAATCTTAAAATAATTAATGGTTTAGTAATAATTTTTCAATTATTATATTTAATTAAATTATATTAAATTGGTACTGTTTTAAAAATTTCACAGATCTTGTAAAATTTACTTTAGAATTAATGTTATAATTTTGGTAATTAAAATTTGGTTGTAGTCCTACTTTCATGTAATAGAAAATAAATATATTTTAATAATTTCACAGATCTTGTAAAATTTACTTTAGAATTAATTTTATAATTTTGGTAATTAAAATTTGATTGTAGTCCTACTTCCATGTAATAAAAAATAAAAAAAAAATAAAAAAATAAAAAAATTTAAATAATAATGAAAAAGAGAAAAAAAAATAAAAATAAAAAGAAAACAACATCCAAAAAAAATAAATACAAAAAAATATTTGAAAGACAAACCTTATTAAAAGTAGTACTAAAATAGTTTAAAGAGAATACTATTAAAATAGATAATAGAAAATATTGGTATTGACAAATTGAAAATTTGTCTATACTAATTTTTTCTTTCCTTAAGGGTTAGGGAATTTGTGAGTTAATACAGGGTGCGGAGAGCTATCAAAATAGAATTGTTCTCACAACTAATCGCACCAATAATTCGTTGCTTTCAATAACTCTTGAGTGAAAAAGTTACGGGGGGAACAAAAGCATTTACGATCGCTCGCAACCGAAAGAAATGCTCGTAAATATCACGAACGAAAAATCCTTACTGCAAGCGTCGGCGATTAGTTCACTCGTTGATCCGTGGTAATGTTTGAATCGCGAATAAATCGTATTTTTGCAGTGAACATTTTGTATCCTCAACGACTTGTTTTCAAAGCAGGCAAGTTATAAAGACGCTTGAGGGTTTTTATAATATTATTTTTATTAATAAAATAAAATAATTTAAAAAATTCACTATTAAAAAAAAAATTACTTCAAATTAAAGATAAAAGTTTAAAAATAAAAAAAGGATAAAAGGTTAAACAATAACAAAAAAAGGGTTTTTGTTAAGAATTACGCTTTCATACTTTCAAACGACAGATCATTGTGAATGCACCGTCATCATCTTCTATCTATGTAAACGTCATTCGCAACTACTAATTTTATCTACTTGCTTAAATTCTTTTTCTTCCTACCTTCCTTCTTGTTTTTTACATCGCCAAGAGCACATGTGGTTTTTCATGTATTAATTTCATTTTTGTAATCTTAATTTTTTACTTAAATCTTATTACAAGCATCTTTCTTTCAATAAACGTAATTACTGTGTTTACGTCAAAACACCCTGTTTGCCACCCTGTATACGGAATTGTACGGCAACCAACTTTATACCATTAAACCTACTGGAACACCGCTTAACATTCTGTTAAGCTGTGTCCCAAAACTGGTTTGATTCGGTATGACGGCCTTCTGTCATTTCCGTAACTTTAACTTCCTTCTTCTTGTATCAGCATCGAACGAGTCAACCACGTATATTTTTACGCTCCTGCAACATCGTGCTGCAGTGCTTTTTATTTATATAAAGCTTACTTTTTGGTATCCTACGACATCCGTCTCAAGTAAGCAACCTTTGTGTTCCTTTATCAATAAAACATACTTAAAAACCTACATCCTACACGCCTTTCATTATATTTTGCTAATTCTCCATTTCCACCCCCTTTTTTTTTTTTATATCGTTTGGCCACTTTACGAGTGAGCCAAACATTTGATCCAATCGAACCGGATTCGATTTTGAGAACGACATCCGTCGTAAAAATTAGCTTCAGCACTTCCGCATATTTAGGCAGCATCTTCCGCTCCAAGCTCCGCCGAGGTTTCAACTTTTCCAGCGTTTACGAGCGCATCTTCTCCGAAGGAACGGTGGAAAAGCCGACGGCAAACAGCAAAAATACAACATTCAACATTACAACAAAAATTCAAGGTACGTGTAGTTTGTATAAAAGCATAGTTTTTTTTGTATGTACAAAAAAAAGAGCAATTCTTCCGACACTTAGTCGAGAAATACAACAACAATAAAAACACAATAATCTTTCTCTGCGTTAATTTGTTCACTTTCGTGGAACGTGCGGAAAGACACAAAAGAAAGGCCCAAAGCACCAATGAGAAATAAAATTACCACAAAGTGAACAAAAGCAGAATAAATACAAAAACGACACAATACTCCGATTGTGCATCGTCCCTAATTCGTCGTTAAAACCGAACCTTAACATATCAAAGAATAACTTAAAACGTTTTTAAATCTATTAAAATTCTCTAATTTTCAATTAGAAAATAACTTTTACTTTCAATTGGAAAATTTGTTGGCAACCCTTATTGCCTCTTCTCGTTGTAATACGATCCACAACCAAAAGCTTTTGGCTCTCAGCCCTTCCACTACATAGTTTGACAGTTGTCATTATTCCTTTGCTTTTTAGTTTTTGGTCCGAATACAGAACTACATAAATTATAAATATAAATTATATTTAAATACATAAAAATAAAAAGTGAAAAAAGAACAAAGTGAGCAAACATAGGAACAAAAAGTTACATTAGACGGATGAAGCACAAATAAAATCGAAAGTGAAACACAGAGACCTAAACAAAACAGAATGGAATATACAAACAACTAAACCAAAAGGAAAAACGACAATAACAAGTGAGTTATTTTTTAAAGTTTTTATTGTTTTTAGAGTGTATATTTTCTAAAAAAATTTCATTTTCTTGTTTATTTGTGCTCCTTTTCAATACGCTCCGCGCAATTGTACGCTCCTCTTAAATTACTTTGCCACTAAAGTTTGGCCAATGATTTTTTGTTTATTTCGCTTCTGTCGGTTAAGTGATCGTATTATTTCATGTGCACTACTTTAGTGTGCAATTACTTTCATCGCTTCTGTGAAAATTTTCGAAGCTTTTATACGTTTTTAATATTTGTTCCAACATTCTGTGCACACGGCCCTTTTTTACCAATCCCTCCTTGGGTACATATTAAATTGAAATTGGCTTTCAATATCTTTTTCAAATTTTAACATTGAATAAAAGTGCCAATTAAATAGAAATTACATTAAAATTATTTTTAACTTAAAAAATTTATTTTTGTCGTTTGTACACACTAGTACTACACGCCAAATTCCTTTTTTGAATTCTTAATATTCACATCAGGGCACAATCTCAAGTACTTATACCGAGGGTACTTTTGCATTGAACATTTTTATTGAATTAAAATTTTTTATTCAAGTGATCTTTTGATCTAAGTTCTTCAAAACCTTGAGTGTCACCCCTAAGTGTCTCGGGTATTCATCTTCGATGATTTTTTCACCTCTCAACTCGAGCAAATTATTGCTTTTTTATTTACAGTTTTTTGATTTTTCATTAAAAACATGACTGTTTTTGAGACTTTTATTCTCGCTGCTGACCAATTGGTCAAATTTGAAGCAGCTTTTGCGGACTTACCGCCAGCAACACACACCCAAGTCAATTTGAGCACTCAAAGTGAAAAAATAAAATCACTTTGGGCTGCAGCTAAGGCCTCATATCATCCGTGTTTAACGTACATTGCATCTGATGCTGATGCAGGTGAGAGCCCGGATGCCAACGCTTTCGTCAAGTCAAAATACAAGCGTTCTTATTATAGCTATGTGAAGACTTTGGCTAAAATTAATGAACTACTGCACGATATTGGCAGTACAGCTTCACCTCCGACTTTTCAGTTTTCTACCAATGATTTGAAACCAATTAGCACATATAACATCAATGCGTCTTCTAACCTTTGTGGGCTTTGTCCCCGACGACAGCATTCGTTGCGCACCTGTCAGCGTTTTCTGACCATGAGTGTCGCCGATCGTAATTTAAATATAAATCGCCTTAAATATTGCATCAATTGTTTAAGCAAAAATCATGAGGTTGAAGGTTGTAAGAGCACTTCTGTTTGCTCCAGCTGTCAGAAGCGCCATCATACGCTTCTACATAGCGATGTGCCTGCTCCGCAGCCATCACCCAGTGAACACTTTTCTTTAGGGCCCCGTCCTATAGAAAATAATGTTTCACAATTTCAGCCTTCAACCAAGGAAACTTTTCCTTCAGGGCCCCACCCTATTGAACATATTCTTTCTCCATGTGCACAATTTTTAGTCAATGGTACTTTTCCTTCAGGGTTACGCCCTATCGAAATGAATGATTTGCAATCAACTTTCCCATTCTACGATGGAAGTTTTCCTCCATGGTCCCGCCCTTCTGGAAACTGTCATCGACAAACACTTCACCAATCAATACAGTCCTCTTCTCTCCAAGCTGAGCCAATTCTTGGTATTCAGAAATGCTTCACTTTTAGCGCTACTTATGTACTCTTCGGTACAGCCGATGTGAACATTTGCCACTTGGGCACCGTCTACTCAGCAAGTGCGCTGATAGACTCTGCGTCAGAAACTAGGTTTATTTCTGATCGCACGAGGAAGTTATTGAAACTTCCTTCGATACCGACTGAATCCAGAATTATAGAGAGTATTCAATCTGGTGCTGCTACTCCTAGCCAGCAGTGTTGCATTACTCTCGATTCTCCTATCGATTTGCAGAGAAAAAGCGAGGCAGCGACCCTCGTACTACCAACCAATTTTCCAAAATTTACAATTGCATCACTTCGTGATCATCAAAGGCCATACCATGCATTGGCATATGCCACTTACTGTCAAAGCTCGCCGATGTATATCCCTATCGGCGTCGCTTTTCATCGAAACCTTTTATTAGATAAAATTCAATGTGATATTTTTAGTCAAATTTCCCGTAAATTACATAAGAAAAAGTTTATGACTGCTGCGGCTAAGTTTTTTGACACCCGCTTCGTCAATTCTACCCAGCGTGACCAATTCAAATTTTACGTCATAGCTCTTGCCATTAAATCGAAATTTCAATTAGATATTCGACATAACTCTTTACGCAAATTAGCATCTAGACTTTTTCTCCAACATAACTTCAATACATATTTGGAATTAAAAATATATAATCTGGTATTAATGTTACGCTTAATATATCGCCGCGCTCGTGTTCGGTTTCGACGTGTATTCGAAGACTGTGCTGGTTGGATTTATTTGAAATCCTGGGGTTCCTTTTTACCCAAGCACAGCCTTCGGCAGGGTCCTTTCTGGCTCAGATCTCGCATGAGAGATCCGGGGTCCCTTATGACCCACGTCGTGTGAAAGATCCGTTGCGGCCCCTATTTGGCCCTCGCTACCTTTTTAGCGATAATTCTACGAATAAATTACTTTTTCTAAATAAATAAACTTTTAAAATAATTTTTTTTTATATGCTCGATGTCACTATGCTTTTATACCATACAAACTACATGTACTAATCTACAATTTTTTTGCAGCGTTAGTTACTGCAAGGTGGGCGGAATGTTTACGTCAAAACACCCTGTTTGCCACCCTGTATACGGAATTGTACGGCAACCAACTTTATACCATTAAACCTACTGGAACACCGCTTAACATTCTGTTAAGCTGTGTCCCAAAACTGGTTTGATTCGGTATGACGGCCTTCTGTCATTTCCGTAACTTTAACTTCCTTCTTCTTGTATCAGCATCGAACGAGTCAACCACGTATATTTTTACGCTCCTGCAACATCGTGCTGCAGTGCTTTTTATTTATATAAAGCTTACTTTTTGGTATCCTACGTCATCCGTCTCAAGTAAGCAACCTTTGTGCTCCTTTATCAATAAAACATACTTAAAAACCTACATCCTACACGCCTTTCATTATATTTTGCTAATTCTCCATTTCCACCCCCTTTTTTCTTTTTTATATCGTTTGGCCACTTTACGAGTGAGCCAAACAACTGCATTATAGCAATATATTTCAATATTCTATAATTTATTTAATCGAAAGCTACGCCTGTGTTAAAATCACATCAGGTTATGGGCCCAGGCACATGCTCGATTATAAAGGTTAATGGAATAATTGCATAATTGTATTACATGAACGAATCTAAAACTGCTGCTGATAATATTGTGGATGATTCTGCAATTGTGGACGAAACGTATACGGCTCAAGATAACTCCGAGACTGTCGTTGAAAGGCCTTCGGTACTGAGGATGTCCGAATCAAGAGTATATCAACTGCATCGTTTCAATGGGCAGAACTATCAGCTATGGCGTCGTCAAATGGAGATTTATATGACGGATAACAAACTTAAGCCGTATATTCTTGGGACTATTCTTAGGCCATCTTCAAATGTTGCATCGTGGGACGATAAGGATGCAGAGGCACAAGCTTTTATCATGCGGGGTTTGGAGTTGGATCAGCTAAAGTATTTAACCGACTGCTCGACTGCAGCCCAAATGTGGTCAAGGCTGAAGACTGTTCACTCTGAAAGAAGCGAGCAATCCGCGCAGGTGCTTTTGGAGAAATGTATAAACTGTAAACTAGATGAAGATGAAAGCATGGCAAATTTTGTTGCGAAATTGATATCACTGGCACAGAGGCTAAAGGACATGAATCTAGAGCAAAAGGAGCCAATGATTATAGCAAATATTTTAGGTAGCCTGCCTGCCAAATTCGGTCACGTACGAACAGCATGGTACGCGGTACCCCGAGCCGATCAAAACATCGAACGTTTGACAGACCATTTAGTCAACGAAGAAGCATTGATTAGCTTTCGAACAAATGAAATTCACACCAACAACAACGTCGCATCTAAGGCAGCGTATTCGGCTTATAGCAATAAATCCAGGGGGCCGAATAACAAAAGCGACAGTGGCAAACGAACTGGTAAATGTAATTATTGCAGCAAGCCAGGGCATTGGGCTAGGGAATGTTTCAAACGACAAAGAGACCAGCAAAGCAGAAATGGAAATAAGAACAACTCAAGAAGAGGAGACACGACCGAGCGACACTCACTGATGATTGAGAGGGACACAAGCCGAGGAACTCAGCAGAAAACAAGGGTGGTTGATGACAGTTCGCATTTATTTATGCTACAATCAACAATGGCACAATATAAAATTAAAAATATTTGGTATGCAGATTCTGGTGCAACTGACCACATGTCATTTTAGTGGGAGTGCTTCAAAAATTTTGTGCCATTCTCTATTGACACATGCTAGGTGCGCGTTGGATATGGACGAAAACTCTCTGTAACAGGAATTGGCGCTATCGAAGTTCAAATGTTCAACGTGAAAGAGTCTGGTCCCATCCATGTCATCAAAGATGTTTTATTAGTTCCTGACCTTGATCGCAATTTCATTTCTGTTTCTAGATCGACTGAGAAAGGTATGACAGTAATTTTTGAGGAAGGCGCTCATCGAGTAAGTTTTGTAAAGGATGGCATAGTTATTGCCGATGGCGTGCGAGACAACAGGTTGTACAAAATGAATTTGGAACCAGTGATGACTACAGAGTTGAACGTTGCATCATCAGGATCACTGATGATGCAACGTTCACGCATGAGCGTCTAGGCCACGTAAATTTCAAGACACTTAAAGAGATGATTACCAAAGCCGTCGTTAATGACCTGCGAATCGATAAGTCGTCTGAGGAGATTCCATTTTGCGAGGGATGTGCGTATGGAAAGCACCATCGTCTAAGTTTTCCCAAGTCTGGAGCAAAGCGAGCATTGTCAGCGGGTGAGACGTTTCATGTAGACCTGTGTGGCAAAATGAGTACATCGTCTATTGGCGGTGCAAATTATTTTATGTTACTCAAAGATGATTTTTCCAGATACTGTTTTGTTTATTTCTTGAAGAATAAAACTGACGTATTAGAAAGTTTGATGAAATTCTATGCTGAGGTGGAAGCTGATGGTCACAAAGTTAAAAGATTGAGATCTGATGGTGGCCTAGAATTTTGCAATGAATCTGTAAGGCGTTTTCTTTTATCGAAAGGAATCAAACACGAGGTTACGACACCAAGAGCGCCTGAGCAGAATGGTTTCATCGAAAGGCAAAATAGAACAGTCGTCGAGAGTGCTAAGGCTATGTTACACGAAAGGCAGTTAGCGTTGTTTCTATGGGCAGAAGCCACGCACACAGCTGTTTATCTGAAGAATCGAACTGCGTTCAATGTGATTGATGGCGTCACTCCTTACGAGAAATGGTTTGGCAGGAAGCCTTCAGTTGGACATCTTCGAATTTTCGGAAGTGATGCTTACGTCCACATTCCGAAAGAGCAACGCACCAAATGGCAGAAAAATTCTATGAAATGTATCATGATCGGATATAATGATGACAGCAAGGCCTACAGAATCTACGACTTGAGCGGTAGAAAAATATTAATCAGAAGAGATGTAATTTTCAATGAAGTACGCGAAAGTCTTCATGAGGTGACAGAAACAAAAATCCCGAATGATCTCCAGAGTGACGAGGTATTTGAAGAGGAGCCTAGCACACCAGAGAAAGAACAAGAAACTTTTGAGAGTGACAAACTTAAGCGAGTATACAAGAATCCACGTTTGCCCATACCACGAAGTCCGTACCATACCAGAAAAGTTTCAAAATCGATTGAAGATGACTCGGAGGATACTGTTATATTGGCTGAAGTCTGCGTGGCTGAATTAGAGCCTACAAGTCTTGAAGATGCCATGAAAAGACAAGATTCGCGAAATTGGTTGGCGGCAATTAATGATGAAATCGATTCTCTCTATAAAAATGAAACCTGGGATCTAGTTCCACGAACTGAAGCTAAGCACGTTCTCACAAATCGTTGGATTTTCAAGAAGAAATATAAGGCTGATGGTGACATCGATAAGTATAAAGCCAGACTCGTCGCACGAGGTTGTTCGCAGAAGTTTGGCATAGCCTATGGAGACATTTTTGCACCAGTGGTAAGATACGAATAGGTCAGAACGATATTAGCGATTGCTGCAGCGCACGACATGGAGATTTACCAATTTGACGTCAAGACAGCTTACCTTCATGGCAACATCGAAGAAAATATCTATATGGAGCAGCCATATGGTTTTGCTGAAGATGACCGAGTCTGTTTGCTGAAAAAGGGGTTGTATGGTCTTAAACAAGCCTCTAGGCAGTGGAATAAAAAGATAGCAGCTGATACATGCATTTTTGTTTTACAATCTGAAAAATCTATTATGTATTTAGCTCTCTATGTTGATGATGGACTTATATGCGGAAACGATTTGCAATTCATCAAGAAAATATTGAACGATCTACACAAGGCTTTCGAGATAACTTTTAAAGAGGCCGAATTTTTCGTTGGAATCCAGATCAAGAGAGACCGGGAGAATCGAAAACTCAAAATCTATCAAAGCGTGTATATGCTGAAAATTTTGGAGAAATTTAATCACGTCAATTGCTCACCAAAGTCTACACCTGCAGAGCCAGGAATCAAATTTTCAAGGTATGAAGAAGTATCACAAGAAACAAAAATATTTCCATATAGAGAAGCAATTGGGTCGTTTATGTATCTTATGGTATGTACAAGACCTGATATTGCCTATATAGTTGGTGTTCTTAGTCGATATATGGAGACGCCAACAAACATGCACTGGCAAGGAGTTAAACGAGTATTAAAGTTTTTAAAAGGAACTGTTAATCGAGGAATTACTTTTGATCTCAATTCGAGTCGCATTCAATTGACAGCTTTCTGCGATGCAGACTGGGCAGGAGACGTGGATACGAGGCAAAGCACAACTGGATGGATATCATTTTTAAATGGAGGACCAATCGCGTGGAGCTCAAGAAAACAGACGGTAACCGCAACATCAACAACAGAAGCAGAGTTCGTGGCCCTATGCGCAGCAACAAAAGCAGTCATTTGGTTACGAAAACTGATGTCCGACATAAATCAAATACAAAAACAACCAACGGAGATCGGATGTGACAACCAACGAGCAATCACTCTTGTTAAGAATCCGGAATCGTCAAAGAGAACCAAACATATTGATGCACAATATTTTTATACTTGTGACATGCAGCGAAATGGAGATATCAATGTTGAATATATATCAACTAATCATCAACTTGCAGACGCGCTCACTAAAGCTTTGCCAAAAGAGAAATTCAAGTTCTTAATGGAGCAATATGCATTGTACGATAACTAATGCTTAATGAAAACGAGAGGGAGTGTTAAGAATTACGCTTTCATACTTTCAAACGACTGATCATTGTGAATGCACCGTCATCATCTTCTATCTATGTAAACGTCATTCGCAACTACTAATTTTCTCTACTTGCTTAAATTCTTTTTCTTCCTTCTTGTTTTTTACATCGCCAAGAGCACAAGTTGTTTTTCATATATTAATTTAATTTTTGTAATCTTAATTTTTTACTTAAATCTTATTTCAAGCTTTCTTTCAATAAACGTAATTACTTCATTATAGCAATATATTTCAATATTCTATAATTTATTTAATCGAAAGCTACGCCTGTGTTAAAATCACATCAGTTTTCAATTTAAAAATTTACTTTTTCGATTAAATTGTTGTTTAGCTTAACTATTAACAAATTGTTAATGTTATCACTGCTTAAGCGGGAACGTTGTTTCGTTACAATTATAGATAGTGCGCTGAATGCTCTTTCTACGGAAACTTGACTAGATGGGACAGCTAAAATTACTTCAGCAAGCTTAAACAACTCTATTTCTGTAATAGATATATTTTTCCAATATTGGAGTATATCAGTTGTGAATGGCATTCTTTGGCCGTATGCTAAGCAGGCCCTGCTCTAAGCATTTTGGCGCCCGGGGCAAATATTTCATTTTCCGCCTCTTCTAAGTAGTTAATATGGAAAATATTTGTATTTAGATTAAATTTATTCAGTGCATTTATTTATGCATATATTTTATAAGGCAAATGATTAACGGGGAAGATATTTCTAAGAGCGACAATATAAAAATATACATATGTATTATTGTTTTGGTATTGAATCGGCCTTTAATAAATACAAAAATTGCTCTAATAAGAAAGCTCAAGATAATAAAGAATCCCTTAGGATTCATAGCTCTTAAGCTATGGAAACATTCGGGGTAATAGAACTGCATGTTACATATTACAATGTTGACTTGACAGTCGGAGTTATTGTTTGGGTTTATGCTGACCGGTGGAGCTTCCCCGACGTGAATTGCCACAATGTTTGGGTTTATGCTGACCGGTGGAGAATCCTTGACGTAATTTGGAAAAATGTTATCTTGTGGATGTTGGGTATAGAAGAACTTCGTAGCTGCATTATTGCAAGAGGTATAGTATAAAAACGGCGTAAAGACCGGATTTCGCATTTTTGCAATTACTCAAGAAACCTGACGTAATGGCGAAAAACTGAGAACGCCATTGTGATAAGCATGATCCATTTACCATGTCGGCTTGTGTTATGTATGAACTTTTTTTGAAAAAATATTTTTCAAATGCATTTACCAATTTTTTATCTTTTTGGATATACACTGCACGAAGTAATGATAAGACCAACATCAAAATGTTAAAAATCTTTTATTGCATTACTGATACAGGGCATATTTATTGCCAAATATTAAGTTGTACTAACAATTAAATAAATTAACTTAAAGAAGACTAAATTCATGCACTCAAATATTTTTGATAAATAAATACAAAATCATTTCATACGAACAAATGATAAGACCAAACTATAAAAATTTCGGAAATATTATAAATAATTTTTTTTTTTAATTGTTAGTAGTTAGTATATGAACCCTTTTTAATTATAGCATGTTGAAGACGCCGTGGCATTGAGTTAATTAAAGACTTAATACAATTTTCTTCAATTTTGTTTCATTCAGCAGTAATGGCACTTTTAAGGCATTTTACATTGTCAAATTGTCTCCCATTCTTGAAAATCCACTTGGATAATATTGCCCACATGTTCCCAATGGGGTTTAGACCGGGGCTGCAAGCGGGCCAGCCCAAAACAGGTATGTTCCGCGTACTCAAGAACCGTTTTGTTGCCTTGGATGAATGAATTGCAGCATTATCTCCACTCGCCTGCAGCCGCTTCATCACCCAAACTCAAAAGAACTTCATCAAGTACCTCTATGTACATAGGGCTGTCCATTTTGGTCGAAAAAAAAACAAATCAGGGTCTTTTCAACTACCCACACCCCCATATGGTGTGGGATCCCACACCGCCAAAGTTACGCTTATCGTGCCAAGATTGACATTCGTGACAGTTTTGGGAAGAAAAGTGGTCCAAAATTATTTGTTCTGATGAAAAAAATTTAATTTGGATGGTCCTGATGGTTTTTAAATGTACTGGCACGATAAGCGGCAAAATAAGAAATTAAAAAGGAATGGCTCGTAACTTTGGCGGTGGATCCCATATGGTGTGGATTGTTGGTGTTCAAAATACTTATGAACACTTTACATTGCAACTATCGTCTTTTCTGTCCCCCGGCAGAATGTTCAAAATACTTATGAACACTTTTACATTTCAAATATTATCTATAATTATCGCTAGTAATAAAAAATGTCAAACAGAAGATGTTTCTCACACATCATAATCTATGTTTAGTAACACTCAGTTTGAGTTGAGGCTGTGTGGCCATTTACAATTCTAATGTATTCTATTATTATCGCTATTTAGAAAAGTACACACACAAGTAATAAATAGTTTATAGCCTATGCGGGGTCGCTTATCGTGCCTCTGCTGATAATATTCTAATTCTGTCTAGTTTAAGTGATGTTTTGTGCCTATATATTTAGGTGTTTTATTAAAATAAAATTAGTACCTTACAAATACTCAAACGACGCGAACATCAGTTCGTACATTGGTCCTTCGAACCTTCGAGTATCATACAAATACTTAATTCGAGAGTATCTCAGAAGTATAGAATGGTATAGTGGTATAGAAAGGCCAAAGCGAGTTGAAATATATTCGTACATTGGTCCTTCGAGGAAACGAGCTAGTGCAATTGGAAACACAGTCGTTGTAAAATTTTTAAAATTGTCTAACTCGCTAAAGTGCGAACGAAATTTAAAAATTTTAAATAAGTGGCGTTTCTCACGGCCTAAACAGTGAGATAAGCGTAACCGAGGCTTAAACAGCGGTTGTATACAGTTAACTAATACAAGTTTTTATTTTCGAATACACCCAGAGAAATCTTCATGTATTTTAATTAACACTATTCATGTTATATTTACATGAAAAACATTTATACGCAAAACAAAAACAATTCCAAAAAACTACAACTACATTGACAAAAATCGAAGCAAAACGCACACATTCACAGAAATGAGAAAAAATTTCCGAAGCAAAACGCACACATTTACACAAATGAGAAATTTTTTTTCGAAAATAAAAATATATTCGACTATTCTGTCAAATGGAAAATTTGAAAATAAACAGAAGAAATTTTTGAATTTCAAAACAAATTTGTTTTGTCGACCTGAACGAAAGAAGCTCAGTGGCACAGCGTGTAGATGCGGAACTTATAAACATTAGGTCCCGTGTTCAAATCTCGTCTGAGTTGAAAAAAGTTTTTTTAAATAGAAATTTTTAGATTTCAAATTCAGATTGGTCTTTGGACGACATGAATTTATGAAGCGCAGTAGCACAGAGGGTAAAGTGATAAACTCAAGATCCGAAGGTCCAGCGTTCAAATCCAGTTCAGTGTGAAAAGGTATCTATTCGAAATGGTAATGTTAATTTGAAAATAAGTTAAAGAATGGTAAATAAGGAGGAACTGTGGTTTACAATTTTATAAAAAAAATTTAACTAAAAAAACTTTTTCCGGAACGGGGACTCGATCCCCGTACTTCCGTTTATGAGGCCGACTGCCTAACCCCTGAGCTACCGGCAATGATTTGAATGAACGCATATTTACCAGTTTTCCCCAGTTCATCAACAAACCTCTTCACACGTACACGTACACATACAGGAGAGTGTCATTTTTAACAATAGCATCTTGTTAAAACAACCTGGAAAATCGGTTTGAAAAATATTAACCACAAAATTGGTTAAAAATTGGTTAATTTAACACGATTTTTTCTCTGGGTGTACAAAATGTCGAATGAAAAGCGAAAATTGTTGAAACGCCAAAATGAGATTGGCGAGATGATCATCGTCATGAATGATAAGATGCAGCAGAAAAAGCTGCGTCAAGCTACGTTGGATGAGACAACTTCCCACTTGGAAAAAATCTGGGATGAGTTCCAGAGGATCAACTTGAAACTGCTGTCGATGGGAATAACAGATGAAAGTTATTTTGAGAGCAGATATTTCGAAGAGATTGAGAAAATAGTGTACGGAATTCGTACACACATACAAAATGCAGATGTCGACCTTACTATGCCGAAGCAAGCAACTGAGGCAGCTGGGTCTAGTGAAGGACAGCAGCAAGAAGGGCACAAGAGGGAACATCTGGAAGGCAAGCCGGCAGACATTCTGATAAGAAAATTTTTCCGTCAAGTGAACAACATGAAATTATTGTTAGATGAAGGCATAGAAGATGATGCCGGCAGAGCGGAATTGGAATGCAGAAAATCTTGTTGGGAGCAGAAAATGCAACTCATAAATGCAATTTATACAAAATTGACATTTGATATGGGAGAGGACGATGACGATGTAGAAGAGCAAAAAGACCAAGTGGACAGGTCGTATAACGATGCTTCAATGGACTTAGCAAAGAAGATGCAGTCACTGGAGATAGTGAAAAGGCCATAAACTCTTAAACTGGAGGATATCAAAATCCCAACATTTTTTGGTGATATACACTCTAAAAAGTGCATGTAAAAATGCTATACTACTGTGTTTATTTTTCAACAGAAAAGTGTGTAAATATGTGCAAAAAATGTTTGAAATTGGACTTTGAACATCAGGTGTTTAACATTGCAGAATTTTTTGATAAAATTACAAACTTTGGTCGTTTTTAAATACATTTAGTGTAAATTAAAACCAAAAAAGTAAAATTAAACATACATCGCGTAAATTTCTTTGAAATTTACTATCAGAGTATGTAGCTTCGCAAACAACAGCATGTAAAAACTTGAAAAGACACCACCCGTGAAATCGTGAAAAATTGCAGCAGTCGCATAAATTCTTCATTCGGCATTAATTAAACAATTTAATACATTTCATATAATCCGGAGGATCTTCGTCAGCAGTTAATTATTCTAGTGCAAGTAATAAGTTATTATAACAAATAGCGTTTAAGCGCAATGCATAAATGCGAAATATGTGGAATAAAATTAAAAGAATTAAAATTGTATTAGAAGCATTTATACAACATGCATAAAAACAAAAAAAAATGTAGATTTTAAGTGTTTGTACGAGTACGAGTGCTCGGCATGCATTTTTCAATCGGAAAATGTACCAAAAATTGGTTGTTTGATTTTTTTCTTCATTATATATTTTTAAATGTTCACGTATCTATATATAAGATTATTTAAGTTACAAAATGTATCAATTGGAAAAACAAATAAAGACAAAGTCCAAGTACTTTAAAGTAAACTACTTTGAATTAATTTAGCTAGGGTTGGATTTAAAATTACACATCCAAAGAGTACTTCTCAAGGTAAATTTAAACATTTGGTTCTTAGCTTTACACACATAACGTTTCCACTATTTAAGCATTTGGTGTGGAAGTTTACACATAACGAATACACATATGATGTGTACAATTAACATGTGTGTAAAATTACACACATTAAACTAGGTTATTAGTTGCCTAGTTTAATGAGTGCAAAATTACACAAATATTTCTAAGAGTGTAAACGAATGGTCCTCTTTTTACGATATTTTCAAAAAATTGGTACATTAGGTCAGCCATTATTCAAATGTTGAGAAAATGTACCGATTGAAGTCATTAGTAAAGGGAGAAGCTGGAAGGCTAATTCAACATTTCAATGTTGTTGATCCAAGTTATGATGCAGCGTGGGAAATGTTAACACATCGGTACGCTAACCGGCGGTTGCTGTTTACAAAGTTGGTGGACAAAATGTTGGACCAGCCTGAAGTCAACAGCGAGGCAGCATCGAGTATAAAGCAGCTTCTCGATACATCAAATGAATGTGTTCATGCTCTGAAAGGGATGAATATCAAATTGGATGATGCGGAGCCACTAATTGCTCGTATCATCATAAGAAAGCTGGACAGAGACGGTCTGCGGTTACATGAGCAGAACGTGAAGAAAACTAGGGAGATACAAACTCTGAGCGGTGATGCAGTTTTTGGAGCTGCAATATCAAGCGTTAGAAGCTGTAAAAGGAAAGAAGCTGATTGGAAATAGTGGAAGCAGTAGGCAACGAAGCAATCAGCAATCTACAAATTCATTTTATACGGGACAACTAAGCTGCGCATATTGTAACACAGTAGGACATAGTGTGAACAATTGCAGGAAATTCCTTGCGCTATCAGTGGCAGATCGACACAGCTGGGCAAAGAAAAGCAACGCGTGTTATGTATGTCTATACCATAAGATGGACAAGAAATGCAGCAATGGAGCTTCCAAATGCAAAAAGTGTGGTAAAAATCATCACATTCTGCTGCATTGGGAAACAACGTATGGTTTAAATAAAACAAAAAATGAACCAAGGCAGGAGTCAGCGACTTCAGTGATGACAAAGGACGATGCATCACCGGCTTTACTTTTGGCACAGGTACGAGTAAAAACAGCGAATGGAGAATTTCTGACCTTGAGAGCACTAATTGACCAAGGGTCACAAAAAACCGCATTGTCAGAAGAAGCTGCGCAAATATTGAATTTACCAAAGAAGAAGGTGATGATAGAACTAGTTGGTCTTGGAAGCACGGTGGTTGGAGTAGCAAAGTCGAAAGTAAAGTTGGAAATCCGACCAAGGTTTATGAGCGACGAATTGTTAGTAATTGAGGCATTAGTATTGCCAAAGCTTGCCAAGGCGCATCCGGACACATCATTTAAGTATGATATCAATCAGTTGAAAAATCATACGTTGGCCGATCCTAATTTTAACAAATCAGACCGAATTGATATAGTAATCGGCGGCGACTTGTATCCAGAGATCTTAGAGGAAGGCATTGTTGTGGCCCATTAAACACATGAGCCACGCATTTCAACATCACCCTGTAGCATGTTTGTCAGCCAAGCAAAACCTGACACAATTAAGTCTCCAATTGCAAATGAGCGATTGAGGGTTTTGACTCGATCGAGGTGCAATGCACTTGCGAGATTGTTGGGTCAGCACTTTTGCTTGGTTGGCAGCAACTGAAATAAAATACTAATTGTTAGTTAATAAAGTGACATAAAAGCGAACAGTCGCCGTTTTAATTTAACATTGGCGCAGCCGGGTAGTTTTTAATCCTCATTCAAGTTGACTTAAAATTTTAAATTCACGCAATTACCAACAAATATCCACTCAGATAAGTATACTTTCCTTTTCTTTTTAAAATTTTGGTTTGAGTGTTGTGGTCACTAAATTTTAGATAGCTATTTTTGATTTTCTTTTGATTTGTGGTTGTTTTTTTTTTTTGAGTGGCAGCAGGTTACCATCAAGGGAGTATTTTTCCGCTCCAGTGTAATATTATCAGCTTGTCGTTTTTGTGTTTTTTGATGGCAGTTAGTTTTTTTTTTTCAATTTAATAATTTGTGTCTGGTAGTGTTCGGTCCAAATTGGACTTGTGAAGTGTTTTTCGTCGACCATTGTAAAGTCGTGATTTTCTTTGAGATGTTGTTTGGTCGTTTCCCCCCCTTTTTCCTCATTTCCAATTTTTGTTTGTGGCGCCCTGCACCTGAGTTGATTAATGGCGAAATCTAGTGATGCGAAAGTAGAGCTAGAACGGTTAAGTGCTGAGGCAGAGAGATTTGTTCAAAAGTTGTGGGCAACTTTGAAATTATTCTGCGGGTCTAAGGAACAGTATATTCTTATCAAGGATAAGGTAGAGGGATACTTAGGAAATCTTACGGCGCTAGAAGTAGCGGATTCGATTCTCGAGGAACTTTTGCGTATTGTAGAAACACATTGGAAAGACTCGGACGAGAGAATTGAGGGTTTGAGAAAAGAAATAGAACAGCTGAAAAGGAGCTACAAGTCATTGAATAGTCAGTTGGATAGCAGTTTGAGGAGTGGGGAGGAAATTGAGTTGGAAAACGAGAATTTAAGAAAACAGCTTAGGGTGCGGAATATATCGGAAGAGAGTATACAGAAAGCAATAAGTCAAAGAAGTAGAGAGGAGTTCCATACCTTGGGCAGAGCAAATCGTAAGATCGAAGATTTAGAGACAGAGAACAGACTTTTGAAACAGGAGTTGACGATAGCGCATGATAATTCGTTTGAGCACAAAGAGGCAACAATTCCCGACTCCCGAGAATTACATAGTACGCGACAGTTTCCGGAATATAAAATCAAGATGAATGTGCATGAGATAGCTAAACTAGTCAACAGTGTGGTACCGTTGTTTGCGGGAGTAGAAACGCCAGACCTACAGGCGGAAGTGCACAAATTTATTCAAGGGAGTGAGTTAGCTAGGAAGGGAGTGAAGGACGAGGAGTTTCAAGATTTTATGGCATGCGTCAAACAGAGGTTGTACGGCGATGCATTTAATTTAAAAAGCTCTCAGCAGTTTACTACATTAGAGGAGTTGCACCACTTGATTAGAAATACATACCTGAAAACACAGTCTTTGGATAGCGTACTTCAGGAGATAGGGCAGACTTTCCAACGACCGGGGGAGGAAATAAGGCCATATGCCAGGCGACTGGGGGCGCTGAGAGCAGTAGCACAGGGAATAATAAGGGGAAAATATTCAGGGGACAGTAATAAGGGTCTTTTGGAAGAGTTGGATAGGTCAGTGTGTACGACATTTAGAGTGGGTATGCAGGACCCTACTTTGAAAATATTTTTGTTGGGTATCACATCCGGTACCTTGGATGACCTTGTGGGGAAGGTAATTGTAGCTGAGGCCACGTTGCAGAAGGGACAGATGTCATTGCCAGCGAGGAATGCAGCGAGCATTTCTTACATTGGCATGAGCACAGAAGGGGGTCTATATGGGATAAACGTTTCAACGGCACTACCTCATAAGGGTGGTCAGGTAGCAAATTCGAGTAATCCTTTTAGAACAGCACAATTTAATGCAGATGCGGTTGGAAAACAGAGTCTAGAAGATAGTTGGACGGGATCAAGGAGGCCGACATGTTCGTTTTGTAGGAAATTTGGGCATACAAGGGACGAGTGTTTTACAAGAAAAAATACACCTTATTGCGAAAGCTGCGGAGCTTATGGTCACGATGTTAGTTGGAAGTGCTCTGAGCGGGGGAGACAGTCAAACGAAGGTAGTGGGTACCAAGGGAGCGGACAGGCTGGGAGCAGACAGGAGGAAAATGTGGCTCGGAATAGAAATGGAAACGACAGAAGCGGAGCAAGTGGGGATTTCAGCCGTGGTAACACTCGGATTAAATGTTTTTGGTGTGAGAAACAGGGACATAGGGTTGCGGATTGTGACGCGAAGAAGAATTATTTGAGGGACCAGGGAAACTCCGGGGGGCCCACTCCACGCCAATAGGATGGGAACCCCAAAATAGCGGAAAAAGTGGTCAAGGGGGGAAGCTGGTAGTGGGTCCAACGTCGGTAGCGTCTGTGGGCACATTGGGACTCCAAAACTGTAAGATATCGAAGGAAATTAAGGCAGGAGGAATTGAGGAGAGGGAGACAGAGAAAGGTACAAATGCGGTAGACCACACGAGTACGAGTGAAGCTATGGGCGTAGTTGGTGTCGCATGGGCGAAAATGATGATAATATTATACGTGTGGCAATGCATAATATTATATATGGGTGATAAAATAAGTGTGCTGACTGAGAAGGGGGAGTCTATGGCAAATAGGAGCAAGAGTTTCGTGTTGGGAAAATTAGCACATGAAATGGGTTTGAAAATAGGGAAGTTCCAAGCAGTTTGCGTTAGGGTGGTGGAGAAATTAAGGAGAAGGATAGCGGGATTTTACGATCACAACATTTCGGGTGGTACAGCGACGACTCAGAGAGTGGTATGGAACAGACAAGGAGTACTAGGAGTAAATGATGTTTTCGTGAAAATCCCTTGCAAAGAAGCCAAGAACGAGATGCTTATATTATTGGTGGATTCAGGAGCTGAAACGAGCCTCGTAAAAAGGAGCGCAATGGTGGAATTCCCGGAGTTGAACGAGGGCAATACAAAGGATTTAAGTGGGGCTTTTGGTGGGTATGTGACAACATTGGGCTCCACTAGAATAGTGCATAGCCAAGTGAGAAATCTGAGTTTTACGATGCACGTCGTATCATCAGAACAGGGTGTGCCAGCAGATGGCATAATAGGGAGGGATAACCTGTGGAACCATTCAGTAATTAATGCGCTCGATAAGGAAATAATTTTTTTTAACAACTTAAAGCAAAGAATTTTGAAGTTGCCTCTAAGATCTATGGATGATTTTAATAATGTGTATTACAACAAAGAAGTAACAGTAGGGAAGCGAACAATCGTAATAGTACCTCTAAAAGTTAAAACAAGAATTCCAGTTGTGGTGATACACAAACAAGAGGTATCACCAGGCGTTTACATGGCAGAAACCTTGGTGAATGTTCGTAAAAATATGGTGCACATTCCAATTTTAAATGCGACGGACCATGATTACATATTTCGACAGGATTTTACTCCAAAGTTTACTAATTTTAACCAATTCAAAATACCGAATGGCACATCTATTAATCATGTGAACGAAATAGACATTAAAGGAAGAATAGAAAAACTTTTTGGGGCTCTGAGTTTAGACCCTTCTATAAACTCGGAGGAGAGAGCATCTGTAGAAAAGGTATGTGCATCTTTCCACGACGTTTTCCTGTTGGAAGGGGACCAGAAGGGGGGCGAATTCGGTCAGAAGAAATGGAGATTGGTCATTGACTATAGGAAGCTAAACGACATTACTATAAAACAAGTTTTTCCCATTCCGCGGATAGAGGAAATATTGGATCAACTAGGTAGAAGCAGGTATTTCACAACTTTAGATCTGGCTAGTGGGTATCATCAAGTGCTGGTGAGTGAAAAGGATAGGGAAAAGACAGCTTTCAGTACCGGTCTCGGGCATTTTGAGTTTAACAGGATGCCTTTTGGATTGACGGGGGCACCTGCGACGTTCCAAAGGATTATGAACCATATCCTGACAGGACTGCAAGGGATAGACTGTTTCGTTTACCTGGACGATATTGTAATATACGGAAAGAATTTAGCTGAGCATGAGAATAAATTAGGTAAGGTACTGAATGTGCTGAGAGAACATAACTTGAAGTTGAATACAAATAAATGTCATTTCTTACGACGAGAAGTTATATATTTAGGCCATAAATGCTCTGAGTCCGGAGCGCTACCGGACCCAGGAAAGGTGGAGTGCGTAAGGAAAATCCCAACACCAAGAAATAAAAAGGAGGTTCAGGTTTTTCTAGGTCTGGCGAATTACTATAGGAAATTTATAAAGAATATGGCGTATATAGCATTGCCAATAAACAGGTTGCTGAGGAAGGGAATTAATTTTGAATGGACGGCCGACTGTCAAAAGGCATTTGACTGTCTGAAGGACGCCATCACGTCTCCGCCTGTTTTAATTTATCCAAATTTTTCGAGCCCATTTATGCTAACTACTGACGCCAGTAATGAGGCAATTGGGGCAATCTTATCCCAAGGGGAAGTAGGGGAAGACAGACCAATAGCCTTTGCTAGCAGGGCGCTAAATAATGCAGAAAAGAACTATTCGACGATCGAAAAGGAGTTTTTAGCGATAGTCTGGGCAACTAGAAATTTTAGGGCTTATCTATTGGGCCGACACTTCACCATATATACTGACCACCAACCACTACGTGGGATAGCTAACTTGAAGGATCAAACATCAAGGTTAGCTCGGTTTAGACACAAATTATCTGAATACGACTTCGATATAATCTACAAGCCCGGGAAGCGTAATTTAAATGCGGATGCATTGAGTAGGATACCAGGGGACAATTCCGGGGTTGGGGTGGTACAAACACGTTCGAAAAACAGAACTGATCTAGCAGTACCCGATTTGTCGCAATCCGTTGATAGCGAGGATGTCCCCCACGGACAACCCGACAAAGTTGCGATACTAACAGAACCAAGGGACATAGAAATTGTGTTAAAGGATTTTCACGACTCGCCATTAGGAGGTCATCAAGGCTCGAAAAAAACCTTGAGCAGAATTATGCAACAATATAAATGGAAGGGAATGAGGAAACAAATTGAGAAATATGTTAAAAATTGTTCAAAGTGTCAGGTGAACAAAAGTTCAAAGCTAACTAAAATGCCGATGATTCTTACAGACACCCCTTATCGGCCATTTGAAAAGGTATATATGGATATCGTAGGAATTTTGCCCGAGACCGTATCGGGAAATAAGTACATACTTACCTTCCAAGACGATTTCTCGAAATATTTTGTTTGTGCTGCCCTGCCAGATGGAGAGGCAAGCACAGTTGCGAAAGTTTTCTTTGACGAAATTATAACGAGATATTCGGTCCCCAAAATTTTAGTGACAGATAATGGCAGTAATTTTACATCAAAATTATTCTCCGATACATGTAAGATGCTTGGTATTAAGAAATTACACATAACACCATACCATCCACAGGCAAATGGTTCGTTAGAAAGAAGCCATCGACCGTTAGCGGAATATTTAAGGAGTTTCGCAAAGGAGGACGGGTCTAATTGGGACCAGTGGCTTACAGCAGCAATGCATGTCCACAATAACACCCGGCATACCTCTACGAAACAAACACCATTCCGAACACTCTACGGGTTCGATGTTGAAATGCCCACTAGTTTGAGCCGAAAATGTCAGCCGGTTTACAATGCAGATGATTACCCTAAGGTACTGAAATATCAGATACAGAGGACTCATGAAATAGCTAGGGAAAACCAAGAGAATGCTAAGCGGGTGTCAAAGAAAACTTACGATAATACAACACATTCCATCGTGTTTAAGGTGGGGGAAAAGGTTGTGATGAAGAATCAGCTAAGAAAAAATAAGTTTTCACCAATTTGGTCAGGGCCATATGAGGTAATTGAAGTACTTAGTCCGGTGACAACAGTGCTTTTGATGAAGGGAAAGAAAAAGAAAATTCACAACAATTTGTTGAAACTTTACCACTGTCGGAAGGGGACATACTCTTAAGGCGAAGACATGACTGAACTATTGGTACCGACGAACCGAAAATTACGGACCATAAAACTTACGGACAATAAAAAAAAAAAAAAACTAGAGAGTGGACTATCTTCGGCTATACCGAAGTTGAAATACCCCCACACAGTAGGAAGAAGTACCTCGAACATATAAAAATGTGGTCTCCAGACCCTATTTTGAGCTAATTATAGGTGGTTTTGGAGCCCGGACCATGTCCAAAATCCATTTCTAAAAATTTCCAATTAAATCCACAAAAAAAAAAAAAATTGGTCTCAAGACCCCATTTAGACCCTTATATATGTGGCTTCGGAACCTCGGACCATGTCAAAAATACGTTTCTAAACATTTCCAATCGAATACAACAATAAAAAATTTTTACCTTTTTTTTCGGTGTATGGGAGCCACGCCCAGTTTTTGTCCGATTTGGCTGATTCTCGAACTTGATCTCAGTATTCACGAGAAAAACATGTACCCAAAGTTTCAAGTCGATATCTCCAAAACTGCGACCGCTATCGTGCGGACGGACAGACGGACAGACGGACAGACGGACAGACGGACAGACGGACAGACGGACAGACGGACAGACGGACAGACGGACAGACGGACAGACAGACGGACATCGCGAAATCGACTCAGGAGGTGATACTGATCAAGAATATATATACTTTTCCATACCGGACACGCCTCCTTATGGGCGTTACAAACGTTGTGACAAAGTGAGTATACCCTGCCACAGTGAGTGTGGGGGTATAAAAAAAAAACACAAAAGAAATAATTAAATAAATAAATAAATAAAAAGAGAATACAATTTTATATAGATTTACAGAAAATAGTATGGTTTTAATCTTGTATTTACAAGATTCTAAATAAGCTTATGACAAAATAATATTGAAATAAAAGTAAAATGATAAGTACTAATTATAATATTTTGTAATATAAATTCATATATGCACACAAACTATAGTTATTTTATTTTTATATAGATACTACTTCAATTTTATTTTTGCATTAATCATTATACATAACTAGTAGTAGTCTTATTTTTATACGTAGATTATGATGAGATTTGTCGTGGTCCTGATCCTAAGCTGGGTAGCAGGTAGCGGAGCGGCGTCGGTTGAGATCTCCGAACTATCGGACACGCCGCTATTCTTTGATAATGTGGGCACCACGATATTCTACATGGACGAGTGGACAATTATGACAAAGTTCAAGCCAATTGAGCTGAAGGAATTCTTGGAGCAGATAACCAGCTTCCAGCATAAAATACAAGACATGTGCGAGAGGCTACAACCAAGCTTGTTTTTTCCTAACGTCGACTTTACAGCATCCTGCTTGGCACCACTGCAAGTGACAAACTCCATAATATCGAAGCTCCGCGATACTGAAGAGATTATTCAAAGCACGTTCAAAATTCGGCGACCTAGACGGTCATTAAACTTCATGGGAGAAATGTTCAATTGGGCATTCGGAGTCATGGATCAAAACGACGCCAATAGAATATACGGCCACCTGGATGATATCGAAGAGAGAGGCAGCGAAACGTTTGAAGTCATGAAAAGACAAGTAACGGTAATGGCCACAAATTACAAAAAGTTATCGAAGCCTTTGCTGACAACAATACGTGAAATTGAGGTGTTGCAAACCAAGCTGAACGAGACAGTCACTAAACAAGCGGCAGAGTCCAATAGCCACAACAAGAACTTTCACGAAATCGAACTATCATTGCAGATTCAAAGGATGGACGTGACATTAAACTCAAACCTGCTTGATATCCAAAGTCAACAGCAAGTAGAATTGGCGATACTGGATGACTTATATAAAGGAAGTCTACACCCAACCATACTTGACAAGGAGGACGTGGATGCGATGATAGCCCGACTCTCCGTGGATAATAAATCAAAATGGTTGCTATCCCGAAATTTCGATGTTCACCTGACCGCGAAAGTTAAGGTATTTCCAATAGATGGCGGCATGGTGATTGTGGCCAAAATACCGCTACCAGACCAAACAAAATTCACGTTATACAAGGTGTACCCGGTTCCACTTTTCCTTAATGAGCAATGGGATATAGTGACAAAGTCAACTTACGACTACATGGCAGAGTCCAAAGATCGTAGAGAGTTCATCGGCCTCTCGTTACACGAGGTTTCAAATTGTCGACAACTAGAAGTGGACGAAACAACGGAAATCACAATGTGCAAGCACCCTGGTAAAATCCTTACGCGGATGAACACAAATTGTGAGGTCAACATGATGCAGCACACCCCAGTCGGAGATGACAGATGCAAACATGTGGTGGTTCCAGCAAGCAACGGGATCCTTATAAAGACAGAAACAGCGAATAGATGGATCTTCAAATTGCGGAACAGGGAGACTTTTGATGCTGTTTGTGAGGACGATGTTACACTTTCGGGATTCGGAGAGTTAACGATAAAGGGAAAATGCAGTTTGAATAATTTACAGACTCGATTGCTGCACGAGTACTATCACGAGAGCAGGCACAACATAAGTACTCGACCAAACAACCACGCAACACTAATTGAAGGCTTGAAGCAAACTGGACGAAGTTGTTGGACGTCAACGCAACAAGAACTATTCCTACCGCCATCTTGGTATCAGATCACACGAGAATAAAGGAAATGTTATCAGATGGCGAGAGAAATTTCGACGACCTGAAGTCGGAAATGGAACAACGCCAACTATCTAACAGCATCCATTACCATCAGACTGAGGCCAGAGCAATAAGTCTATCCTTCGGACTTTCAGCTATATTACTTGTTGCAATAATAGGGATAGTAATATGCACCATACAGCACAGGAGAACTAAGCCTACGAAATTATCTGTGCACATGCCGTCCTTACCAAACGCAACGTGGCGGAGAAACAGTCCTAGGATAGTTCAAGAAAGATCGAGGCGACAGATTGAACCGACAACAGATATAGAACCAGGAAAACATACCATACAACTACAACGGAAGGCATCAGTAATATCATCAGGACCGACAATGGGAGTAGTATAGGTATCTATAAAATAAATTAGAAGATTTATGAATATTTTGCTTAAATTGTGTTTTCTCAGAACTTTAAAATTAAGTGCCAAATTGTAATAAATAAATAAATAAATCATAAAAATTGATAAACTACATATATACTAAGAGTTATGCGAATCTTATAGTAGTGGATAATAAGTTTCATTAAAATATGTAATATATAATATATACCTAGTTAAAATTTGCTAACATGCTGTCAAGAAAGGATTATTGTCGTTTCCAAAATAATCCTTTCTTTTCTGCGGGTGGTGAGGAATGTTGTGGCCCATTAAACACATGAGCCACGCATTTCAACATCACCCTGTAGCATGTTTGTCAGCCAAGCAAAACCTGACACAATTAAGTCTCCAATTGCAAATGAGCGATTGAGGGTTTTGACTCGATCGAGGTGCAATGCACTTGCGAGATTGTTGGGTCAGCACTTTTGCTTGGTTGGCAGCAACTGAAATAAAATACTAATTGTTAGTTAATAAAGTGACATAAAATCGAACAGTCGCGGTTTTAATTTAACAGCATATTGAAATTGGATAAAATCCTGGGTCAATCAACAAAGCTTGGGTGGATATTATCCGGAGTACTCAACGTAGAAAGTAGGAGTAAGCAATTAACAGCAGCCGTGACAACTGGGTTGGAGCGATTTTGGGAGTTGGAGAAGATAAATGATTCGGTTATTCCTTCAGATGATGATGATTTATGTCTACGGCAATACAAAGCTACAACGAAACCAGATAGAGATGGCAGATTCATTGTTAACTTGCCGTTTAAAGAAGATAACGCCCTCGGAGATTATCGAAAGCAAGCAATGGCGAGATTCCTGAATTTAGAAAAAAAAGTCACCGATGAATATTTCAAAAGTTTTTCAAGAAAATTGTACTCGCTCGATACAAGCGAAAAGCTCGCATATGCTATTGGATCATCATTCAAATGCGAGGCGGAAGACACCATTCACCATGGTGATGAAAAGCAGGAAGATGTGAATACAGCTGAGAAACCTGTAGATAGCGCGACGGAAGGCGACAAACGGTGGAATGAAACAGAATGCTATGAAGAGCGCGAGTTGATACCAGAGAAAAACGGTGTCGAAGAAGGAGCCAGAGTCGAGAGTCGTATTCCGGAAGAGGACAATGGCGACAACAAGTTGGTTAGCGAGGGTGAGAGCTGCATGGACATTCAAGCTAATGTGGAAGACGTTCCATTTGTAGAACATAGGCCAAATGAGTTTAAGATGAGGAGGTTCAACAAACAGCAACAACCACAAATTGAGAAAACATTTTCTGGAAAAATCCTACAACGCAGATGTTATCGTGAGAGCATGGAACGAGGTAGTGTTCATCACCGAAACGGCCATGATCAGGATGTCCGTGACCAAGGCGGAAACTATGAAGGAGGACGTCGGTACCGTGAAGCATGGTGCGCACAAAATCAATGCATAATATCGACGAAGCATCTGGATTCAGTCAGCACAAACAATGAAATACGTATTTTAAGTTCTGAAGGAAAATTAATTCCACAAATAAAAAGTCACTCTTGGAAATGGTGGAAACGTTGGAAAGATAAAATTGTCAGAACTTTCGGCAAAAACCTCTAGGATCGGATGTCATCAATCACACCAAGGAAATTGATCAACTGAAGAAGCAAACTGCACGCGGATAATCTACATCTCAAAGGTCTAAAATTTCATCACATCAGCGAGCATACTTTTTTATTCTGGTAGTGTTGTTTATTATTATAATAGATATAGTTATCGTAAGAAAAATTATTGTCAAGAGATCGATTGCATCTATCGTCTTTTCTATTCCCCGGCAGAATGTTCAAAATACTTATGAACACTTTACATTGCAACTATCGTCTTTTCTGTCCCCGGCAGAATGTTCAAAATACTTATGAACACTTTTACATTTCAAATATTATCTATAATTATCGCTAGTAATAAAAAATGTCAAACAGAAGATGTTTCTCACACATCATAATCTATGTTTAGTAACACTCAGTTTGAGTTGAGGTTTTGTTTTGTGCCTATAAATTTAGGTGTTTTATTAAAATAAAATTAGTACCTTACAAATACTCAAACGACGCGAACATCAGTTCGTACAGTTGGAAAGACCGTGGTTTTTTTTTTGGACCAAAATGGACAGCCTTAAGTATATAGAACTACTTGATGAAGTTCTTTTGAGTTTGGGTGATGAAGCGGCTGCAGGCGAGTGGAGATAATGCTGCAATTCATTCATCCAAGGCAACAAAACGGTTCTTGAGTACGCGGAACATACCGGTTTTTTGCTGGCCCGCTTGCAGCCCCGGTCTAAACATGTGGGCAATATTATCCAAGTGGATTTTCAAGAATGGGAGACAATTTGACAATGTAAAATGCCTTAAAAGTGCCATTACTGCTGAATGAAACAAAATTGAAGAAAATTGTATTAAGTCTTTAATTAACTCAAAGCCACGGCGTCTTCAACATGCTATAATTAAAAAGGGTTCATATACTAACTACTAACAATTAAACAAAAAAATTATTTATAATATTTCCGAAATTTTTATAGTTTGGTCTTATCATTTGTTCGTATGAAATGATTTTTATTTATTTATCAAAAATATTTGAGTGCACGAATTTAGTCTTCTTTAAGTTAATTTATTTAATTGTTAGTACAACTTAATATTTGGCAATAAATATGCCCTCTATCAGTAATACAATAAAAGATTTTTAACATTTTGATGCTGGTCTTATCATTACTTCGTGAAGTGTATAATATAAAAAATAGCAAATATTTTTTCTTTTTGTTTTGCTTTGTTTATACATAAATTTTATGCAATTTGATGACCACTTTTTTTTGAGGTATTGGTTTGGTTTGGACAACAGGGAAATTTTGCAGTTCTTTTCTTACTCGTATGCAGACAAAAAATGAGTTTTTCCAACGTCCGTCACTTACAATAAAATTTCTGTCTGCTTTTTTTTTATTATAAATAAAAAATTTTAAAATAAATATAAATTAAATCAACTTTAAATGCCGCCCTTGGAACAAGTGGCGCCCGGGGCGTGAGCCCCTTTGCCCCCCCTGGGGCCGGCCCTGATGCTAAGTTGTCAAGTTTTTGTCGTATATTGGCAATGTTTTGTATTGTTTTCTGCTGCTGGTCACGTCAATTTATCATCGCAAAATGAATTGATCGCGAGAAGATCGAATTTTGAATCGATCGTTGGCGAGTTTTTCTGCACCTTGAGTTAAAGTCGAGTCCCACGATTTTCATCACTTTCACTAATCCAAAAATGCTTTCCAAGCACAAATTATGTCCCACGGTTTGAAACGAATGCAACGTTGTTTTTGTATATGCATCAACAGCCAAAGCTGGACGCAGCGATGGCATTGTTGTGTGCCACGATAGCGTTTCCTACAAGAATTTGGTCAGATAACAATGTATTAGTGTGACTGAATGCAGCGTAGGTAAATATGAATTGTGCCTGGAACGGCGACTAGAGATAAGTAATATTAAAAATTGTTAGTTGAAAATTATCCACAGAACGGTCAGCACCGTTCTGCAACAAAAACAAGAAATATCCACTGCGGTTCCTACGGGACCCACCAGTGCAATAAATAAATAATATAATAAAAAAATTAAATAATTGTTTCCTTTATTTTCACTAAAGTAAAATTAGTACACAACACTGGCCAAAATCCGTTTCTAAAAATTTCCATTCGAATCCAAAAAAAATAAAATTTGATCTCAAGACCCCATTTTGACCCTTATATGTATGGTTTCGGAACCTCGGACCATGTCAAAAACACGTTTCTAAACATTTCCAATCAAATACAACAAAAACATGTTCCCAAAATTTCGAATCGAATCGGACGGACAGACGGACAGACGGACGGACAGACAGACAGACAGACAGACGGACGACGGACGGACAACGGACGGACGGACGGACGGACGGACAGAGGGACGGACGGACGGACGGACGGACGGACGGACGGACGGACGGACGGACGGACGGACGGACGGACGGACGGACGGACAGACGGACGGACGGACAGACAGACAGACGGACGGACGTACGGACAGACAGACGGACGGACGGACGTACGGACGGACGGACGGACGGACTTGGCTATATCAGTTTTCGATGCTGATGAAGAATATATATACTTTTACATACCCGACACGCCTCCTTATGGGCGTTACAAACGTTGTATAACAGTCGATTCTTTTGCCACATTTGGCATTACCTAGACACGCACGCTTAAAGGAACTTGCTCGCCACGGAAGTTGCTCAAAAATGTTTCTTGAAAATACGATAGTTCGTTCTTGCAAACAAAATTTATAAATGATATACATTTTCATTTGTTTTTATGAAATATCTCACCTTAACCCTAACCCTTCGGCAAACATTTTACATCATAGACTCCGGGAGGGAGTCTATTTTTTTTTTCACCGAAAACTGTAATTTCCAGAAAAAAAAATCAGTTTTTTCCCAAAAAAATCTGTAGTACAAATTTTTTTTTTTAATTCAATATATAAAGTTTATTTTAACATAAAAACAATAAAGCTTTAAAAAGAAACATAAAACATACTTTTAAAAAAACAATTCACATTTTGACAATGCCTCAGATGTATAAAAACCAGTGAACACTTTTTCGATAGGGATCACTGAAAATTTATATCGTTTTTTGAAAGTAGTTTGGCATTTCATTTATGAATATTTCAGTGATCACTTTTGAAAAATTATTCATTAGTTTTTATTCATATGGGCCATCTGAGATTTATTTGGGAAAATATTCTCTACACATTAGCTGTGACTACAGGAATGCACAAAACAGCAGTAAATAGACTTTTCATAAACGGAAACGCTTCCGTTCCATCGCCTTTTTTTAATTTAAAAAGAATATGAGAATCTGTAATATGTATAGTCGATGACTCTGCTGCACGCTTTCTGGACTCACTGGAACCTTGGTTTATATAAATAAGATATTAAAATTTGCCAAACAATTTATTTTAATATTTACATACCAACTTTCGCTAAAAATTTGTCCATTTTAACAAAAAAAAACAAGAAAACGCAATATCGCCAGCACAGGCACACAACGGAATTATTTAATTTTCCAACAGCTGATCTCAGAAATGACAGAATTTTAGTGTTGCCAAAAACAAAAAAGTTGTTTCTATTGAAGTTATGTGGTACCAGATCTTCAGTTACCCAAAAATATAGTTTTAGTCGAGATACTTTTTAAGAAAAATCAGAATATCTTTGAACTTTTTTTTTGTCTGTGAAATTTATAAAAAATCTGTAATTTTTTAAAGAAAATCTGACAAAGCTCAAAAAATCTGTAAAAAACAGATAAATCTGTAAATATGGTAACACTGATGGCGGCATGAAGCGTGCTACACTACATAGTTCTGAGGTTAGTAAATGCATTCAAAGTCAGTATTGAACGTAACAACGGATAATTTCTTTACATCGTTACCGTTGGCCAACCATTTAAGAATCCGAGGTATGAGTATCGTTGGAACCTTTCGTTCGGATAAGCCGTATATACCCAGAGAATTAAAGCTATTATGATGTTGGAACTACTCTTTTGTCCCTTTTCACAAAGAAAAACAAATCAGTTTATTTGCTTTCCACCATGTAGGAGGACTCATGAAAATGGAAAAGAAGAGATGAACCACTATTTCAACAAGACAAAAGGTGGTGTTGACGTTATGGATCAGATGCTCTCCAAGTACACATCGAAACGCAAAACAAAAATTTCAAAATATTTATACCACCACACTCACTGTGGCAGGGTATACTCACTTTGTCACAACGTTTGTAACGCCCATAAGGAGGCGTGTCCGGTATGGAAAAGTATATATATTCTTGATCAGTATCACCTCCTGAGTCGATTTAGCGATGTCCGCTGTCTGTCCGTCTGTCCGTCCGCACGATAGCGGTCGCAGTTTTGGAGATATCGACTTGAAACATGTTTTTCTCGTGAATACTGAGATCAAGTTCGAGAATCAGCCAAATCGGACAAAAACTGGGCGTGGCTCCCATACACCGAAAAAAAAGGTAAAAATTGTTCAAGTCTTTTTTATTGTTGTATTCGATTGGAAATGTTTAGAAACGTATTTTTGACATGGTCCGAGGTTCCGAAGCCACATATATAAGGGTCTGAATGGGGTCTTGAGACCAAAATTTTTTTTCGGTGGATTTGATTGGAAATTTTTAGAAATGGATTTTGGACATGTTCCGGGCTCCAAAACCACCTATAATTGGGTCAAAATAGGGTCTTGAGACCACATTTTTTTATATTCGAGGTACTTCTTCCTACAGTGTGGGGGTATTTCAGCTTCGGTATAGCCGAAGATAGTCCACTCTCTAGTTTTCATTTATATCCAAATGAATATCCATTTTTCCATTACAAACTATTAATTATTCTATATTTTATAATAAAATACTAAACAAAATATATATAAAATGTATGGCGGCCATTACGGGTCACCGGTGACCCGCTCCCAGAGTGTAAGAGGTATTCGACTTTGGCGCATCTAAAATCTAACAAAAAACGCTTTAAATCATGCTTGTAATAGCTATTCTAAAATCTGAGCTCTGAAAAAAATTTGTTTCGGAGATGTTTCACTTCAAAGGTGATATGGGTCACCGGTGACCCACTCCCAGATGGTTAGGGTTAAACAAATATTTTGTATTTGAATATCGCCTTTGCAAGAAACATTTTTGAGCGGCGGCTGCGGTATTTCGCGTTAGTGTGTGGGGACCTTAATGTTGTACTGGGAATATATGCAAATATGAAAATCTAATATGAAAATCTAATCCACCACCGTAATAGGTGAAAATAGTGTTAGGTGGCAACGCTAGCCTAGTGGCAGTGTTATTTTCTTAAAGGTGGCAATTTTGGATCGAAGTTTTTTTGTTTATGATTTGTTTGTGTGTATATGTAGATTAAAGAGTAGTGCATACAGCTTGATGAAGCGATATTAGCTAAAGGTATTGTATAAGCAATAGCGGCTCTGGTGAGTAGGGATTTGGTTGGCTACTTCATCTTACTTACGATCGCTGCGTCTTGGGTTCCATACCTCACCAGGACGGCTAATACCCTATAAGACTTGCCTAACCGAGATTAAAAAAAAATATATAATTTGATTTTTAAACCAAAAAAAAGAGACAACATGTGAGCATGTGTAAATGCGACAGGCTATTGCTTTTGTTGCAAAATTTAGTCAACATGACTTAGTTAACAACATGAAACCAAAACGTAACCAGTCGCAGTGGTTACTCGAGCTTCAAAAGCAAATTTATATTCTTAAAATTTGTACGAACTATCGCGCTGAGCTTATTTTCAGTGCTATTTCCGCGGAAATTTATATTTACAACAAGAAAATTGTTTTAGAAATAAGTAAAAAAAGTATATCTATGTATGCAACGGAGTACCGATTTCTTCAATATGAATAAAATAGCCAATTGCAAAAAAAAATCCTCATAAACAACGCCATCAATAAAAAAACGCGACCAATTTGCGAAAGAAAACTGAAAAAGTGAAAATTAACAAAAAAAAACAAGTGAGTAAGTTTCAGTCGGGCAAGCCGACTTATATATTGGATCCGCCATCTTGAATTTTGAAAATGCGACATCAAATTCGAAATCAGCGACCCCAAAAGCCCCCCTATACAAAATTTCATACTGTTTTGATGAAATCTTAAAATTTCGGCCGCCATATTGGTTCCGCCATCTTCAATTTTTAAATTCCGACATCAAATTCGAAATCAGCGACCCCGAAAACCCCACTATACAAAATTTCATACTGTTTTGATGAAATCTTAAAATTTCGGTAAAAACACGATTTTCACTTATATAAGAGGTAGGCGTTGCAGTCGACCGATTCCGCCCATTTTCAATACCAACTCCTTCTAGGGTCTAAAAAGGATAAATCCAAAATTTGGGATCCCTAGCTTTCTTCTAGCTACTGCAATCGTGTTTACAAGAAAATAGGACGTACAGACAGCGAGGTAAGCGTGGCAGTCGACCGATTTCGCCCATTTTCAATACCAACTCCTTCTAGGGCCTAAGAAGGATGAATACAAAATTTGGGATCCCTAGCTTTCTTCTAGCTCCTGCAATCTTGTTTACAAGAAAAGAGGACGGACAGACGGATAGGGCTAAATCAACTCAGGAGGTGACGCTGATCAAGAATATATATACTTTTCCATACCGGACACTTCTCCTTCTTGGTGTTACAAACATCAGACCAAAGTGAATATACCTCATGAGGTGTAGGGTATAAAAAGGGAAAGAATATAAAAATGGAAAAAAGAAACTTTACTAATCAAATGAGTAAAGAAAAAAGAACATATAATGAAAATGTTGCAAAATTTAGGAATTTGTTAAAACGTGCTCGTGAAAAAGATGCAGTGGAGGAAAGTGATTTAGTGGAGGAAAGCGATGTAGTGGAGGAAAGTGATGTGGAGGAGAATGTGGAAGAAATTGAAATACACGTTCGAAAATTTAGGTTTAATTTTTCAACCTTCTTCAACTTTTTAAGGTTTAAATTCAAAATTTCAAAAAAGTATATAATCAAAATTTCAACTTAAAGGTTGAAATTCTCAACCTAAAAGTTTAAATTTTAAACCCTGAGGTTGAAAAACTCAACCCAAAAAGTTGAGAATTCATTTTCGTCAAAAATTTCAACCTCAAAGTCAAAATTCTCAACCAAAAAGTTTAAATTTTAAACCCTGATGTTGAAAAACTCAACCCAAAAAGTTGAGAATTCAGATTTGAGGATATATATATATATATATATATATATGTATATATATATATATATAGTCCACCTAAAGCAAGTTAATATAAGGGTTATAAAAAATTGAAAATTCATTTGAAATTTACTAAAAGCGCAATGTCTAAAAATAGAAATTAATGCAAGAATAAACAAGAAATTCTAAAAAAAAGAAATTCCCAAGTATACAAATTTTTTGTTTTATTTTCATTTCAGCCAATCAAATGCGGAGCGGTGTTAAAATTCAAATTTGAACATTCAACCAAAAAGGTTGAAATTTTTAACTTTTGGTTAAAATTTTCAACCATCAAGGTTGAAATTTTTGACTTTGGTCAAAATTTTAAGCCACGAAGGTTGAAATTTTTAACTTTGGTTTAAATTTTAAATCAAGAAGGTTGAAATGTTCAACCATTTTGGTTTATGTACTCATAATTTCCGCAATATTTTCAACTTTAAAGTTTAAAATTTTAACTTTTTGGTTGAAAAACTCTTATATACTAATTTTCAACTTTTAATGTTGAGATTCTCAACCTGTTTTGGTTAGGATAAATATGTTAACTTAAAAGGTTGAAAAATTAAACCTAAATTTTCGACTGTGTAGAGGAGGACATAGTGGTAGATTCGTTCTTAGGTGAAGAAAGTGATTTAAGTAGCAAGAAATGGTCAGAATTTAAATCGTGTTCAATCCGAAGCAATGTTTCGCAGAACGTACTAAATGACGTGCTTCTAACTTTGCGGAAAATAGGAGTGAATGGCTTGCCTCTATCTTCAAAACTCTGCTTGGAACTTGTAGAAAAAAAGTAGAAATTAAATCGATCCCAGAAGGAGAGTTTTTGTACATGTGCATTCAATCCTATTTCTCTTCAAAATCATTTGATTATCTAGATAGCGACACATATTTTTTATTGATGTAGGAAAAGATGGTCTGAAATTAACTAAAAGTTCCAATCAAGTTTTGTAGTCAATCCTAGGAGCAATTGTTAGTTTTCCCGAAGAAAGTCCATTCACAATAGCTTGCTTTTCCGGAGTGTCAAAACCACACAATATAGACGATTTCATGAAAGACTTTTGTGAAGAAGTGATTTTTTTAAGGGAAGATGGTCTTAATGTTAGCCTTAATCCAGTTCCAAAAAGTTTGACGTCCGTCTATTCTCATGCGATTCGTCTACTAGAGCCTTTGTCGCAGGTGTGCATTCGCACAACGGCAAAAGTGGTTGCTCTAAATGTTGTCAGCGTGGAGAATGATTTGAGGACGGACTCATCATTTGAGCTCAAAGCTGACCCGCCCCATCATAGTTTTCAATTTAAACAAACCAAATCTGTGGTGGGATTTTCCAAATTTCGCATGGTTTCTCAATTTCCACTAGATGCGATGCATTTGGTCGTAAAGAAATTCCTAAAATTATTGATGAAGGACGGGAATGTAGAAAAAATGAGTGCTAGAATCGATTTAATTGCAAAATTTGTAGCCAGAAACTTTAATGAGATCAATAATTGGAAGCGACTGAATTTAGGCAATTTTTGTTATACACCGGTATATTTGTTCTGAAAGATTGTGTTTCAAGCAATTTTTATTATATTTTTTTGCTGTTGCATGCTAGTATTAGACTTCTGTCCTCCGAAAAGTCAAACAACATCGAAGGTGATATTGCTCAAAAAATGTTAGAAGATTTTGTACTTTTTTTTGGTAATACTTTTGGTGACCATTTGGAAAGCTACAACGTACATGGGTTGCTGCACTTATCAGATTGCGTAAAGCAGTATGGGCCATTGGACACATTTTCTGCATACAAATTCGAAAATTATATGCAATATTTAAAAAAAATCCATTAAAAAACCAAATCGGATTTTACAACAAGTTTATCTGCGGATACGGGAAAGACGTGACTATGTACCTAATAAAAAATTAAAGTTAGGATCATTTAATTTAGACCCAAAAAAGGAAAAAGATTCATAATGCTTCAGCAAAGAATATGGTCCAATTAAAGTCATAAAAATTAGAAAGGAAACTGAACCAAACATAATTGTAGGCTTGCCATTTCAGAAAACCGAAAATTACTTTGAAGTACCAGTTCAATCATTTTCTGGGCTAGGAATAGTAGTGGGAAGTGAGTTAAGTACTCAAGTGGTAAAAATTTTTAGGGAAAATATTAAATTTAAATTTTTTAGTATTCCTCAAGGAAACAAAGTTTTTCTCATTCCACTACTGCATCATCTCTTTCACGAATTTCTTGAATAACGTATTTCGTTTCGTTTAGTTCTTCTTTTTTTTTTATTTTTTCCAATGAATTCAAAATATATATATACTAGCTTATACCCACAGCTACGCTCGCAATAATTTTGTTATTTCATGTTAACGTAGAAATGTTATATATATTATTACAGCAACTGAAATAAAAATATATTTTGCAAGTCATCCCTCTGCCCATTCACCTCCCAGCACCAAATCCAAAATTTCAGCGAAATCCCTTGAATAGGACCCGAGTTACAGAGCTTTACAAATTTTAGGGCGTGGCAGTGGGCGGATCTTAAATTTCAATAGTCATCCCTCTGTCCATTCACCTCCCAGCACCAAATCCAAAATTTCAGCGAAATCCCTTGAATAGGACCCGAGTTACAGAGCTTTAAAAATGTTAGGGCGTGGCAGTTTGCGGATCTTAAATTTCAATAGTCATACCCCTGCCCATTCACCTCCCAGCATCAAATCCAAAATTTCAGCGAAATCCCTTGAATAGGACCCGAGTTACAGAGCTTTACCAATTTTAGGGCGTGTCAGTGGGCGGATCTTAAATTTCAATAGTCATCCCTCTGTCCATTCACCTCCCAGCACCAAATTCAAAATTTCAGCGAAATCCCTTGAATAGGACTCGAGTTACAGAGCTTTAGAAATTTTAAGGCGCGGCAGTGGGCGGACTGCAAATTTTCAGAATCAACATATTACCAATTCATTACCCAAAACCACATATAAAATTTCAGCAAAATCGTTTAAACACTGCATGAATTATAGCATTTTAGAATAATATTTGCCACGCCCACCTCGAACGCCCAAATTTAATGAAATGGCATATAGAATATGATGAGATCAATAAAATTATAAATATATATGTCAAGTATTTCTTGAGTTATAAGGGAACAAACATACAAACCTACAAACTCACAAAGAACTTTATATAAGTAATAGATATCCCTATATCCCTAACTGAGTGTGTGTCTGTCTGTCTGTCTGTCTGTCTGTCTGTCTGTCTGTCTGTATGTCTGTCTGTCTGTTTGTCCTTCAATCACGGCTAAACGGCTGTACCGATTCTCTTGAAACTTTCAGGATAAATTCTATAGGTATCGACATGTAACATAGGCTATATGCGGTTGCGATTGGACAAATGGGCGTTTCACCTCCCATACAACACAAAATATGTCTACAAGGTAATTTAGTAACTATTGAATTGAATTTGAATAGAAAATTGAATAATAAATACGAAATTTAGCACGAAGTTGCATAATAACTTTTCCAAGCTTTATGCCAAATATGAACATAATTGGACAAGGGGCGTGGCACCGCCCACACAACACGTAACTTAAATAACAGCTAATTAAGCAACTATTGGATATATTTTAATGAAATTTGGAATGGAGCTATATAGTATGTTTTCCCAGCTATGTGTCGAATATGGGAATACTTGGACAAAGGGGCGTGGCACCTCCCACACAGCACATAACTTAAATACCAGCTAATTAAGCAACTATTGGATATATTTTAGTGAAATTTGGAATGGAGTTGTACTGCTATGTGTCGAAAATGGGAATAATTGGACAAGGGGCGTGGCACCGCCCACACAACACGTAACTTAAATAACAGCTAATTAGGCAACTATTGGATATATTTTAATGAAATTTGGAATGGAGCTGTATAGTATGTTTTCCCAGCTATGTGTCGAATATGGGAATAATTGGACAAAGGGGCGTAGCACCTCCCACACAACACATAACTTAAATACCAGCTAATTAAGCAACGATTGAATATATTCTAATGAAATTTAGCATGGAGTTGTACAGTATGTTTTCCCAGCTAGGTGTCGAATATGGGAATAATTGGACAAAGGGGCGTGGCACCTCCCACACAACACATAACTTAAATACCAGCTAATTAAGCAACTATTGGATATATTTTAGTGAAATTTGGAATGGAGTTGTACTGCTATGTGTCGAAAATGGGAATAATTGGACAAGGGGCGTGGCACCGCCCACACAACACGTAACTTAAATAACAGCTAATTAGGCAACTATTGGATATATTTTAATGAAATTAATGACGCACTTGGCTGCCACCAAGTGTACAGTATGTTTTCCCAGCTATGTGTCGAATATGGGAATAATTGGACAAAGGGGCGTGGCACCTCCCACACAACACATAACTTAAATACCAGCTAATTAAGCAACTATTGGATATATTTTAGTGAAATTTGGAATGGAGTTGTACTGCTATGTGTCGAAAATGGGAATAATTGGACAAGGGGCGTGGCACCGCCCACACAACACGTAACTTAAATAACAGCTAATTAGGCAACTATTGGATATATTTTAATTAAATTTGGAATGGAGCTGTATAGTATGTTTTCCCAGCTATGTGTCGAATATGGGAATAATTGGACAAAGGGGCGTGGCACCTCCCACACAACACATATAGTCCAAGGACGCACTTGGCTGCCACCAAGTGCGTCCTTGGACTATATATATTTATTTTAAAAATTTAATCAACCCGTGCAACGCCGGGTATGTAACAGCTAGTATATATATATATACATATTTGCATAAAATTTTCCGTATTACATGTCATCTTCCAGTGATGAAATGACTTCCTCATCAAAAAGCGCGGTCGTTCGAAAACGATTGGGTATGTTCAAAGAACGCTCGGGAAAGAAGAAACCTGCAAACATCGAACTTAACTCTTCCTTCAATAAGCGTAAGTTGCCTCCAATGTATTCCGTCTTATAGCTATATTTTAATATGAAACTCTCTTAACTCTTTTCGCAGAAGCAATTAGACTCTCGCACAATTCATCACCTTCCAATGATGAATTGCATACAACAACAAAAAGCGCCATTGTTCGAAAACAGTTTACAACGCCCAACTACAACAAAGACTCAGAAAAAAACAAACATGCGTCAGACACTCCGTTGAAAACAAGCACGGTGCAAATCGAACCTAACGCTTCGTTCAATGAGCGTAAGTTGCATCTAATGTATTTCGTCTTATAACTATATTTTAACTAGTAAATTTGCCCGTGCCATGCACGGGAAAAAAACACACTAATTTTAAAAAATTAAATGTTTACTAAATATATTTTAGATGCAAAAATATTTTCTATGTTTTCAAAATTTAAATGTAATTTTTTTTTATAGAAATTTGTGAAATATGTAATTTTTTATTAAATTTTGTAAAGAATAGAAATAAATTTTGTTTGATGATGTAATTGTGTAAAGTTGAACTGTTCCATTAAAAAAGAATTAAAAAAAAAGATTAAAAAAAAAAAAAAGAATATCAAGCAATGGATTCAAAAAAAAAATACGACCGGTGACGGGCTTGAACCCAAGACTGCCGCAGACAAAGCGGAAGCTCTACCCAACTGACCACAGCCAGCTATAAAATAAATTGAGCTAATGGCGATGTAGTTCATCAAGCTGTATGGTGAATGTGTATATACACACAAAAATATAGCTTTGATTTACCATTGCCACCTTTAAGGAAATAATATTACCAAAAGGCTAGCGTTGCCACCTAACAATGTTTTCACCTGTTACGGCTAAACATTATTTCCGATTGTCGATCATTTTTATTGCAAAGTGTTTTATTCATTGGATTTTTTCAATTTTTATTTTCGTATTATGTATTTTGACGTACTAAAACCGAATCTGAATCTTTTATTGTAGCAAAAATCAGCTTTCCAAGAAATAAATTTTTTTAAGTTTTGATTTCCCCTTTTACAATTTCTTTAGTGACTTCTAAGAAAGGTGTTCATTTTGTAGTATTTTTTTTCGGGAATTTTAATTTATAAATGATTCACATTTTTATTTGTTTTTATGAAATTTCTCACCATAAGCAAATATATTTTCGCATTTGCAAGAAACATTTTTGAGTAAGTTTCGCTGCGGTTGCGGTACTTCGCGTTGATGTGTGCGGACCTTAATGTTGTACTGGGAATATATGCAGTGTATAGGAAAGTGTATTATGAAAGTGTAATATGAAAATCTAATACACCACCGTAATAGGTGAAAATAGTGATAGGTGGCAAGAATAGTCTTGTGGCAGTGTTATTTTCTTAAAGGTGGCAGCTTTAGGTCGAAGCTATTTTTTTATATGTGAAATGATTTTTTTGTGTGTGTATATACATGAAAGCGTTTTGCATGCGGCTTGATGAAGTTAATCGATATTAGGTAAAGGCATTGTATGAGCATTAGTGGCTCTGGTGAGAAGGCGCTTAGTTCGCTACTTCATCTTACTTACAATCGCAGCGTTGTGGGTTCGATACCTCACCAGGGCGGCTAACATTTATAAGAAAAAATATATGTGTGGATATATTTGTAAGTGGCTCTGGTTGGTTCCTTCTCACGACCGCAGCGTCGTGTGGACAAACCACCAGAATAGCTAACATTAAAAAAAAAAAAAGGTTAACAACTTAAAAAAATTTTTTAAGTGGAGTTGTAAATTTTGAATCGGTTAGCGTTAGGGACAGACAGACAGACAGAAAGACAGACAGACAGACAGACCTGGACAAATATATATATTTTAATATGAAACTCTCTGAACTTTTTTCGTAGAAGTAATTAGTCTCTTGCACAGCATCGACGCAAGAGTAGCGAAGATCGAAAACACTCTCGCGGACAATGTAAGTATTTTCGGTACCCTAACACAAAGCAAATAGTTGTGACATATTTATATTATAATTCCACCATTGCATACAGATGGTCGACAGAGCTGAAATGTTAGCCCAAAACAAACTCATTCGCGAATGCTAGGTGATAGTTGCTAAGGTGCAGAAGTCTGTCTGCCAAATTACTGGCGAAGATGCTGACGAAGTGATGACAGAAATCGCTTCCACACTGCCGCTCACCACACTCGATTCTGCGCTGGAGGTAGACGAGAAGTTGTCGTCTCCGGAGTATGCACAAGCAATGGTAGAATACCGATTTTTGGTAGTTGGGAAAAGCAGTCTTTGGTGAACTTAAAAATCGTGGACGTAGTATTGTGTAGTAAGTTTATTTCTCAAATCATATTGAATCGTATTGTATCTAATGCAATATTTGATTTTCCATACTTTTTGCAGATATTTTGCAAAAAGAAGGGCGGATAGCCACAACCGTTCGAAGCAGCGCAAATTTTACAACAACAAAACGGCACAAAAAGAAAACCAAAACTAGTTCAAATACAATAATAATGAAGTAATAATAATGAAGTGATAATTTTTATTTTTGTATACAATTACTTTTAGAACAAAAGACTTATTTTGCCTTTTAGCCCTAGATGGCATTTGAATTGTTTTTTATTTTAATTAATATTATAATGAATTTTTAGTTTTTAAAATAAATATGTACTGAACTGAACTGAAATAAATGTGATTTAAAATAAAAGAAAAGCAAACTGTATTATATTGGGTAGATATAACTGCTTTATACGGCAGCTATAACCGACAATTGTATTAGTGCTAATTTCTCCAATATTTGCCTTACATCTAACCGGATTGTTCTAGTTAGATATAACTGAATTTTAGACTAGTAATAACAGCTACTTTGGTTGTATCTAACCGGATTTTTAGTCCGGTCAGACCGTATTTTAGGTCATGTCTACAATAAAAAAATTGGTAATATAACTAGTTACTAAACGGTTAGTTATGACATGAGTGCAATATACTTTCATGATATTATGATATTCGTGTAAAAGAAAGGGATACAAGATCTCTCAAAAATCGCAATTCAGGTAGAATTGTCATTTTGCTCTTCACATTCTAATAGAAACTCTCCCATATAGTAAGACCGAAATTTCTATACGAAAAAATTTATAAATTCAGGAGCTTTTTTTATCATGAATAATTTCTTTCTGAATGGTTTAGTTTTAGCAAGGACCATAGTTTTCCATCCAAAAAATGTTGATAAGCATTCAGGAAAAAACTTCGAAAAGTCGGATTTTTTTGGAAATTTAATGTGTTTCATTTGATTTTATTGGTTTGGAAAAATTATTTATTTTGTTTAAAAGAAAAAAATTAAATAAAATTGTCGAAAAGTTTATTGATATACTCGTACATAAACTATATGAGTTATACATATAAAAATATGCAATACGCATTGCAGAAACTTGTACCAATGCGTGAAGGCAATTTAGGCATATTTTCATTACGTCAACAAACTTAAGCAAAAAATAGTTCCATTTTGTTTAAATGGAAATCGGATCAAAAAATACATCGAACATCGTTCGGGACATGAAATACAATTTCCAATTCCGTATATTAAAATGTGCGACAAAATGTTCAGGTCAAGAGTTGTTCGAGAAATGTGGATCAAACGACACATTTTTAAAATGATCTTATTCTGACCGGAAACCCAAGATTCCAAAGACCAAATCTATTCAAATTAGTATTTTATTCTACATATTTTAAAGTTATTCAAACTTTTTTCTATTATTCCAAATCATAGGTGTGATAAATTCAATTTAAAAAAAATACAATAAAAACCTTGAATATTGTTAGATTATTTGCGCAATTTCCAAAATATTATAGTATATGTGTATTAAAAGCAATTCAATTCGATTTAATATAACATTTTTTTTACTGAATTTTGGTTGAATTGAAAAAAATCCAAATCCCGGGATTAGTACCGGGATTTGGATTTTTCCAGGATTGCTTTTTTCAATCCCGAAAATCCAGGGATTGGCAAAGGTCTCGAAAATTGACATCCCTAGTGGGAATGCCTGTAAATTAAAAAAACATTTTTTTGTAGCACTGTGCTATTAAAAATATATTTTAAAATGAGAAAAATACAAGAAAAAACCCTCGCTTATGTTTCCTAAAAATTGTATTTAATAAAAAGCATTTCGAGGTTTTTTGCCACATTATAACTTTTTGTGATCTGGTAGCACTGTTCCGCCAGATGTCACTGAATGCCATCGCTTCCATCCGATCCAACAGATGAGCAAAAAAAGTTATAATGCTCCAAAAAATCTCAAAACCATTTTATTAAACAGCATTGTTAAAAACAATTTTCAAGCCAACAAATAATTTTGTTTCTTTTCTTGTATTTTTCTCATTATAAAATACATTTTTAATAATTTTTATTATTAACATTTTTTTTTAATTTTTACAAAAATGTTTTTATTAATCCAAGTGGGTTTCCGACAAAAATGTTTATTTATGGTTTTTTTTCGTATTTTTCTGAATTTAAAACAAATTTAAAATTTGTATTTTTTTTTTCATACAAGTGTTAGCGCGTTTTGGACCTTTGCGTGCCGGGTTGCTGTTAACGGTGTTTTGGGTGTATTAGCATTATTTAAGCCACTATCGAACCGATAATTTTTTGGACAGTTCTAGTATGCAGAGCCGGACATAGGTATTTTAGCGCTGTAGGCACTCCAAAATTCAGTGCCCCAAAAAATCCCCAAAAAATTTTAAGAATTTTTTATAAATAAATAAACTTTAAATTCATTTCACATTTTAAAAATTATTCTTTATAGCCTTTAATGTCGCAAAGTGGTTATTTAATTCGTCACATTTTACCTATGAGTGTACACATTCTTTTTGGCGCAAATGATTCATCCTTTGTGGTTTTTATTGAGAACATATGCATTAAAGTAGAGAATTTTCTAAGTCATTGAGATATTTTTTACGAGATCTTTGACATTACTTACAATTTCTTCGAAAATTAACTTTAGCAAATTACTTAAAATAATAGTTTCCCATGTAAAACTTCCCTTCGTTTAGTTATATCAACATATAAACGATCTGAAGCAGCATTGAAAATGTTCATTCTGAAGAAATCACGACCATTTCCTATGTCAAGAATACGGCCACACAAAATCTTATTGCACACTTCCCAGCGTGTGCGTAATATGTGGTGATTTCCACCCCACGAACAAGTGCAAAAAAACTAAGGAAGATGCAAATGTTAAAAAATGTAGCAATTGTGGTGGCAACCATACAGCAAACTATAGAGGCTGTCCCATCTAAAATCTTTCAAAAGCAAGCCTCTTCCCAAAGCTGATGCTTTCCCTCCAAAACAGGATTTAAGAAAAATCCCAACAAATCCCTCACAATCCATCGCACCTACTTATGTAAATCTCATTATAAATCAAAGTGTTTCCTACGCCAGCGCTTTAAAAGGACAAAACTCAGTCCCCGTGTACACCCAACCTGCTCCCCCTAGCAGTTCTCTTGAACAAACTCTACAAGTGTTCATACAAAATATGTCTCAATTTATGTCTGGTATGCAAAATATGATGCAAGAAATGATAAAAAAATCAAAGTCTTTTACTACAACATCTCATGTCTAAACCATGAATGGTTTAAAAATATCATTCTGGAATGCAAACGGCTTGTGTCTTCACAAACTAGAACTGCTCGAGTTCTTGAAAGAGTCCTGCATAGACGTTATGCTAATTTCTGAAACTCAATTCACTGAAAAACACTTTTTCAATCTACCAGGATATAGACTCTATGATACAAAACATCCAAGCGGAAACGCTAGAGGTAGTTCCGCTATTTTCATAAAAATCAGGATAAATCATTATGCTCTTCAGAATTATTGCACAGAATATATTCAAGCGAAAAGTATTTCCCTCGATGAATACTTAAAAGGCCTAATATTAACAGCTATTTACTGCCCGCCCAGACACAAAATAACTGAACAACAATTCCAGACTTTTTTCCATTCTCTTGGACCAAAGTTTCTCGTTGCCGGCGACTTCAACGCCAAACATATATATAGGGGCTCTCGCCTAATATCACCAAAGGGCAGGCTCCTGTTGAACACCATCAACAGACTTTGCCTTGACGTAGTCTCCTCTGGCAAGCCAACTTTTTGGCCAACTGACAGTCGAAAAACTCCCGACGTCATTGACTTTGCAGTATTTAAAACTGTAATAAAAAACGGTAAAAAACGAGATTTAAAAAAAAATATTCCTTTAACCGACTAAAAAGCAGAAAAAAAATTCCGTTTAAATAAATTTCCCGGATTTCGATTTAAAATTAAGGGTTTTTGCCTAGTTTGTTTCTAGTGTGAGATTGGCCAAAAAACCCTTAATTTTAAATCGAAATTAGGAAAAATTATTTAAAGGGAATTTGTTTTCTGCTTTTTAGCCGGTTAAAGGGTTATATTTTAAAAAACTGTTTTTTTTCTCTTTTTTAAAAAAAATTTACCTTTTTTGAATGGTAAATCCACCAGATAAATTGACCAGTAAACTCACAAGCTGGCTCAAATATCGGCAGTACATAAGCTCCCACATTAACCCTAATGTGTCACTAAAAACCAAAGATGAAATAAACACAGCTGTAATTAATTTCACATTCTTGCTTTCCCAAGCAGCTACAGCGGTCACTCCCGCTCCAAACCCAAATAGTTCAACTGGCGGATCAGAAAGAGACTACCAACAATTCGTTGAACATCGAACCCACAAAATCAACAAATTACTCTCTCTGGCGTGCTGCCAAAAATATGGCAGAACCCCCCATACGGCTGGCAAATGGAAACTGGGCCAGGAGCGATGCAGAACAAGGTGCTGCTTTTTCCAACCACCTAAAAACCGTATTCACCCCGAACGAGACAACTGGTGATATCCCATTACCAAGATTATTCCCACACAATATCATTTTGGGCGTCATTAAATCCAGTCCTGGTGCATTCTTTGGATCAAAGGAGGTGTGTATTGCCTTTTTTCTTGGAGGCAATACACAACTGCTTTGATCCAAAGAATGCACCAGGACTGGATTTAATGACGCCCACAATGATAAAAGAACTGTCAACGATTCCAATAACCCATTTATTGTACATATTTAACGCAATGCTTAGAACATGTCACTACCCAGATAATTGGAAACTTTCTCAAGTTACAATGATTCCCAAACCTGGAAAATATCCCAGTAATGAGACTCATACCTGCCTTTAAATTTGCTCTCTGTAATATTGAAACTCTTCGAAAAACTCCTAGTAAGATTGATTTTACCCAAAATTCTAGATAAAAAAGTGATTACCGATCACCGATTCGGCTTTCGAGAAAAGCTTGGCACTATAGAGCAAGTGCATGGCATTGCCGACTCAATTAAAAACAACGGTGAAAACCAACAGTACTGCTGCGCTGTTTTCCTTGATATCACGCAGGCCTTTGAAAAAAGTCTGGCATGAAGGACTAATCTACAAACTACAGCATATTCTTCCCGCTAATATGCAAAAACTATCTCACGAATAGAAAATTTGTAGTAAAATATAAAAGTTTTGTCTCCCAAAAATACGAAAAACTGGCCGGAGTACCACAAGAATGTGTCCTTGCGCCCCTGCTATATATTCTCTATACTGCTGATATGCCCAAAAGTGATAGAATACACATATCGACTTTTGCTTACGACACTGCTATCCTGTGCTCTCACTCAAACCCAGACATGGCAACTCTATACGTGCAGAAACACTTGGACACTCTAAGTAGTTGGCCATCTCGATGGAAAATCAAGGTCAATGAATCCAAAAGGTGTCACTTAACCTTCACCCTAAGAAGGGACACGTGCCCTGCTCTGTTAATAAACGGCCAAGCTCTTCCTGAAAGCACCGAAACCAAATACCTTGGTATGCACCTCGATCGCCGACTCACATGGAACAAGCACATTCAATCTAAAATCACTCAGATTAAATTAAAACAATTGGAATTAAATAAGCTAATATCAAAAGTGTCAAAACTAAATCCAGATATTCAAAAGTATAATAAAACCCATATGGACATATGGAATTGAACTCTGGGGTACAGCCTCTCCTTCCAATGTGGAAAAACTCCAGAGAGCTCAATCAAAAATCCTGCGACAAATTACCAGAGCTCCGTGGTATATAAGAAACGCAAACATCCACAGAGATTTGAATATTCCTGCAGTAAAAGAAGAAATTCCGGAACTTACCTCGAAGTACAAGCAGAAGGTAATTTTTCACCCAAACATTCTAGCTAGAAACTTACTAAGACCGCTGAATCCCTCACATCTTAAACGAAACTAGTATATTCTCCAAATACTAGCTATGACCAATACGCATTGCCTAACTCAATAGATTTATGGAAATCAAAAAGAAAAAACGGAAAAATTAGTTTTAAGCTGAATTTATAAAATTAAGCTGAATTATTCCAATCTATTGAAAAATCATTGTTAGACCTAAGTTATCGTTAGGTGATCCAACTAAATAAATAATATTAGAGAAAAACTAGAGAGTGGACTATCTTCGGCTATACCGAAGTTGAAATACCCCCACACAGTAGAAAGAAGTACCTCGAACATAAAAAATGTGGTCTCAAGACCCTATTTTGAGCCAATTATAGGTGGTTTTGGAGCCCAAACCATGTCCACAATCCATTTCTAAAAATTTCCAATCAAATCCGAAAAAAAAAAAATTGGTCTCAGGACCCCATTTAGACCCTTATATATGTGGCTTCGGAACCTCGGACCATGTCAAAAATACGTTTCTAAACATTTCCAATGGAATACAACAATAAAAAAGACTTATAAAATTTTTAACATTTTTTTCGGTGTATGGGAGCCACGCCCAGTTTTTGTCCGATTTGGCTGATTCTCGAACTTGATCTCAGTATTCACGAGAAAAACATGTACCCAAAGTTTCAAGTCGATATCTCCAAAACTGCGACCGCTATCGTGCGGACGGAGAGACGGACAGACGGACAGACAGACGGACGGCCGGACAGACGGACATCGCTAAATCGACTCAGGAGGTGATTTAGGTACTGATCAAGAATATATATACTTTTCCATACCGGACACGCCTCCTTATGGGCGTTACAAACGTTGTGACAAAGTTAGTATACCCTGCCACAGTGAGTGTGGGGGTATAAAAATGTTTTGTTCATTGTCCGTATATGTTCATTGTCCGTATTTTCGTTGAATGGGACATTTCTTTTTCTTGTGCGAATTGATCAATTTTACGCAAATCGAAATGTGTAGGGAAAAATTTTTAAAAGGTATTTTGTAGAAAATTTTCCAAAGAACAAATCTCCATCTATATATATAAAAGAGACGTGTATTTTTGGCACCAGTAGACTCGGAAACAACTGCACCGATTTTCACAAAAATTTATATATGTGTTCTATTAGTCGTGAGTAGGGCTTTCGATCCCGAAGGCTTTTCGCAATGCCGGGATTTTCGGGACTGACAATTGCAATCCCGGGATTCCGGGATTTATCGGGATTTCTTACTTTTACAAGCAAAATGCATTTTAAAAAATAAAAAAAATGTTTTTTATATGTTTTATTGGAAAACGAATAGTTTTAGCTTAAATAAATACACATAAACATTAATTTAAATTTATTAAATGGATTTTTTATTTATTTTCTGTATTTGAGTTTCTTTAGGAAAGACACAATTCAATTCAAAATATGCTTAAGTAAGGTTTCTGAAATTACTTTTGTATCAGTTTTCAGTTTTACTAAATTATTTTTATTAAGTAATTCATTTTTGTGAATTCGCTAAGACTGAAAATACCAATTTTCTTCTGAAATAAATATAAATTAATTTTTTCTTGAAGAATAAATTTCAAGCAGAAACAATTTTATTAATATTTTTTTTTATAAATTTGAGCATTTGAGCTTGAACCGGACTGTACAAAATCATTATTAGCAAAAATCCACTCGTTAAATAAAAACATTCAAATAAATTAAAAATTTTTAAGTTTTGAGTTTTTTAACTCATTTTTTTTCATTTTGGGGTGGTCCAAATGTTGTCAAAAACAATTTTTTAGCTTACACGATTTTTATATATTTTATGAGCGATGAAAAGTTGTATTTTTTTTTTGTATTAAACTTTTTTATAGACTCATTTATTTAAAATGTAGTCCCGAAAATCCCTAGATTCAGGAAAAAATATCTCGGGATTTTCGGGACTGAAAATGGATCGGGATCCCGGGATCGAAAGCCCTAGTCGTGAGTCCACCTCACGACTCACGACTAATATAACACATATATAAATTTTTCTGAAAATCGGTGCAGTTGTTTCCGCATCTACTGGTGCCAAAAATACACGTCTCTATAGGTTTTGACACTCCCACTTTTACCGCCAACAAGTTAGAAAATACGTATTTCTCTCACATTTTACAGAAACTTTTTATTATAGCAAATACCAGATGATCAACAATTAACTTGGTTGCGGTTGCTCATCTGCGAATTGTTTCCCAAAGGTGGCGCTGCCACCTAACACTTAATTTCTCCCCACCCAAACAGTGTTACCATATCTGCGGGTTTCAACTTTTACCTTTCGGTTTCAGGGAAAAAATTTGCTTATGGGATAAGTTTAACAATACAACTATTACAGTTGTTTAGGCCCAGCAAAGTTAACAAAAGATACTAAATTCTTGCTGCTTCTTGCTGCTGTAGATCAGAAGTAAGACAGCAAAAAGTGAAATCACTTTTCTATTACCTCATTCTGGATATACAAAATACCTAAAAAGTGTCAAATTAGGCTAATTTTTAAAAAGTATCGAAAAGTGGCAAATTGATACTTTAGTCGCACAATGGCAACGCTGGCTGTAACCCAGTTAAGTTTCCAACAAGTTAAGGGGCGGTCTCCTAGCTACAATAGTTAAATTTTAATGACTTAAAAAGTGATGATACCCCTGAAAAACATTTTTCGACATTCTTTCATCTGTACTATTATTAAACTGGGGTCAGATGTTAGCTTATACAGGGATTTTTCCATTCTAGATATGTCTTGTTTTTCATATAACAAAACACCAATAAAAAAGTAGTACAAAATCATATAAAAACTAGAGAGTGGATTATCTTCGGCTATACCGAAGTTGAAATACCCCCACACAGTAGGAAGAAGTACCTCGAACATATAAAAATGTGGTCTCAAGACCCTATTTTGAGCCAATTATAGGTGGTTTTGGAGCCCGGACCATGTCCAAAATCCATTTCTAAAAATTTCCAATTAAATCCACAAAAAAAAAAAATTGGTCTCAAGACCCCATTTAGACCCTTATATATGTGGCTTCGGAACCTCGGACCATGTCAAAAATACGTTTCTAAACATTTCCAATCGAATACAACAATAAAAAATTTTTACCTTTTTTTTCGGTGTATGGGAGCCACGCCCAGTTTTTGTCCGATTTGGCTGATTCTCGAACTTGATCTCAGTATTCACGAGAAAAACATGTACCCAAAGTTTCAAGTCGATATCTCCAAAACTGCGACCGCTATCGTGCGGACGGAGAGACGGACAGACGGACAGACGGACAGACGGACAGACAGACATCGCTAAATCGACTCAGGAGGTGATACTGATCAAGAATATATATACTTTTCCATACCGGACACGCCTCCTTATGGGAGTTACAAACGTTGTGACAAAGTGAGTATACCCTGCCACAGTGAGTGTGGGGGTATAATTAACTTATGGTAGACTATGTGATTGAATTCCTATTATATTTGTGATCATTTATCTGTCTAAAAGTAACATAACAATAAATATCAAACTAGTAAGAGAATTATCTTCGGTCTGACCGACGAAGCTGAAATACCCTGCACATGCTACTACAATGCATTCTTAGACCCCTTGTTGGTAATTTACCATTTCAAAATTTTGTTCCGGTCAAATTCCATTTTGTTAAAGTTCCATTCCCATTTCGTTCCCTACATCATTTCCAACCAAATAAAAAAACCGCATCCAAATCGGTTCAGTATTTCTCAAGATAAACGAAAATAATACGAATTTGGCGGGTATTTTGTATGGGAGGTAGTCGAGGTTCTTATCTGATGTTGCCCATTTTCAATACCGCCAAAAAAAGAAGAATGCCAAAATTTGGAGGCGATTGCTCAAAAGCTACGATAACTGCTATCGTGCGAAATTACGGACAGACTCAGGAGGTGATGCTGATCAAGAATATATATTCTTTTCCATACCGGCCACCTCTCCTTATGAACGTTACAAACGGTGTGACAAAAACAATATATCGTTTAATATAAAAATTAATTTTTAGAAATTTATCATTTTTGAATGGATAGCCATGATTAAGTTTTAAGAGGGAACAGAATTTTTAATTATGGCGCGCAAACTATTTCAAAAATATATTTAAAAATTTTCAAATTAATTTTTGAAAATATTAAAATTTTTATAAAATTCTTTTTACTCCCAAAGGAAATATCTGCGTATGGACCTCAATTGAATCTCTTTTGCTGTCAATTTGTGTACAAACCTTCTTAACATTATGCCTAAATAAAACGTATCTCAGATCATTTGAGCACTGATAACCTCGTACATTGAGCTGCCTGAGAGTATGATTGGTAACTAGGGTGTTAACAGAATTGGTAACTGTATCCAGGACAGCAAGTCCACCATCGTCTGATTGAAATACATATTTCCGAGTAGTCACCCATGCAGGCTGCAATCGTGTTGGTGTCAAATCGCCCTGAAGGTACTCATCGAGAATCATACGGCGCCCGGACCAGTACAGCAATTCATCAACATATCTGTAACGATCATATTAAATTCAACTTTCACTATATGAAACAGAAATGCAAAGTCATACCCCAATAGATAAATTGCGGTTATGATGCCAGCTATCACAAAACTAATAACTAAGAGCGAAAAAATTATGCTACGCCAATTATGACCCTCGTCCAAGTCAATATCCGTATCCTTTTGTTTAGGGTCTTGCACTTGCAGCGTTTCATCAGGTGGCAGACGCCATGACCCACCTCTATCGGCTGTTGCGTTGGCATGCATCGTAGTTTGTTCTTACTAAATTTATCAGGAAATTTCGTTGATATCTGCGTAGCACAAAATCGTAGCACGAAAGCAGTCTTGTAGAATGGTTGTTAACTGCACTTATTTGCAATAGAATATCTGAAGTTATATGGGCGGAGGTATAGTAGATTAAATAATCGGATAATCGGAAGTATTTGGTGTATTGAAGGTCCTATCGAAGACACACGAAACGATTTAGAAAAACACGAAAGGTTGGTGGTGGCGATGATCTGCACATAGAATGGCTTTCATCTGCACTTCTCATTGACCCACCACCACCATTATTGCATTCCGATCGAAGAGCCACGATTGCAGTTTGTGTTAATCTAAATTGAAGAAACAAACGAATTAAACTGATAACATTTGTTTACAAAATTTACAAAGAACCTTTCTATAATTATACCCCCACACACACTGTGGCAGGGTGTATTTACTTTGACACAACAATTGCAACGCCCATAAGGAGGCGTGTCCGGTATGGAAAAGCACGGGAAGCAAGGAATCAATCTTTATACAGATGGATCAAAACTAGATGGACACATCGGGGCAGATTTTTATTGCCCAGATGTCAACTACGGTAAATCTATAAAACTTAGAGACCACAACACTGTATTCCAAGCAGAGCTAGTAGGGATCTTAGAAAGGGGCTGTCACAACGAAAACTGTGCGGCCAATGTTTAACATCTTAATTGATAACCAAGCGGCTATCGACGCTCTATCCGTCGACCGTGTGAAGTCAGATGTGGTGCTGCGCTGTAAAATCGCGCTAACATAGCTTTCATACGAGAATACGGTGGAACTAATTTGGGTGCCCGGACACTGCAATGTCGACGGAAACGAAGCAAACCAACTAATACAGTTAAATAGAAAAGAATTATGTAACATGATGGGGATCTTTACGGGGCACTCAGCACTAGGGAGTCACCTATTCAGAATAGGGGTGCTTGAAACTGATGTATGTAGGGCTTGTGAAGAAGAACCTGGAGCATTATCTATGCAACTGTCCAGCTTTCGCAAAACTACGGAGGCAAATCATGGGATCCTCGAATGGTCGATTGGAAACTGGTTAATCTGTTTGTGGGCGGCACCAGGAGATGAAAGGAAGAGTATGCACCCGTCTACCGTGAAGTGCACTGTGGACCTGTTACAATTCTAAGTGCATTTGTCTCATTTGAGGCATCTGGTTCCTGTTGGGACCCTTCAATTCAAACAAACAAACAAACAGCTGTGTCGTATTGGCTCCGGTTAATCCATAATGGCTTAGATTTTCAATACAAAACACACACAACAAATGATCCAGCTCGCTTTTAAATTCAATTTGTTAACATTTTTTGGTTTTAGTTAACTATTACCCAAGACAGTGGCGTAACTAAGATTCGCCGAAAGGGGGGCGATAAATATAAACAGCACAGTAAAAAGGTCAAAGGTGCTCGCATTTCGATGACACTTTATATATCAGACAATTTGGGTCCGCTGATTCAGTTTAAACATATGGAATAAGATATCTATTAAAGAAAAAAAAATAATTTTAAAATCGAAGCTTTCATTCAGCCATTATAAAAAATAAAGAAATTGCAATTATTGGCGAAACCGACAATTTTAATTTCAAACCGACTTGATATTTAAGATCAGCGACCCCAAATTATATAATATATAAAGTGTCATCGAGATCCGGGACAAAGAAGTGCATTCCGCGCCGACTTTTCTTTATCCGATTGTCTACAAACTTCACATAATTCCTTTTTATATGCAAAGGAACCAAAACTAGCCCAATCGGACCATCGAGCACTGCTTTTGAAGAAAGCTCCAACGATTCTGAACAGGTCTTGTAAATATACCCTGCCACAGTAGTATAAAAATAAATGCCAGGTTCAGTGCACGTCTTTAACTCCTGAATTTCAACAGATTCTCATTTTGTTCTAAACGGTTTTAATTAGACATAACAATTTAAGAATATTGTGTGGTGCGAATAAAGAAATTGCAACAGCTATTTGCATTAAAAGTTTTACAAAATTATATGCAAAAAGCATTTGCTACTTCTTTATTCACACCACCCATTAAATCTAATAGTATGAATCGATGTTATTAGTAATAACATCGACTCATTAGTATTAGTAATAACATCGATTCATTCTGTTCTCTGACAGGGATATTAAATGTGTATTTATTCCGCAAAAGTTCGAATCTACAGTTTGCTCAACATATTCAGTTGACCAATATTTTAGGAAGGGCCGAAAAATTCACGGGGGTAAGGCTATAGCCTTTTCTGACTAAGGGTTGATGCAGGCCTGTTTGGGGGTATTATTATGTAGAGCAAGACTTATCCGAATCTCTTATCAGATCGGCAATCAGAATTTCGTGTTGCACAGTGTAATTTAAAACTGAAATATTTTTCTATTGGCATGCTTCTGAGTTCTTGTAAGTCTTACAGTCGGGGTCGTAACCAGGAACGAATTTCGGGGTGGGGGGTTTTTTCACAAACATATTTTTTACTTAAACTGAAGAAAAAAATTTGAACTCATTCAGGGGCGTGTCCTAAGCTTAATTCCAAAATTGCGGGACTCTAGAGGTTGTGCTTCAGATGCCATAAGGAGAAACTCGTTTCCACGTATATCTCGTAAACTATGCATGCTATCATAGGATGAAGTTGTATAGTTTCTCAATGCACAACTTTTTGGAAATATCAATATTTTTAACAATATTCAAGTCAATGATCCCACAAGATAATGTTTTAGGTAAGAATTGTAGAAAATTAGATTGTCTACAAGATTGGTAATAAGTCTGGTCAACGTGCATCCCACCGTTTACATGATATTACATTAAAATCAGATTTACACAACTTTGACACTTTATATAACACAAGTCATCAACTTTACAAAAACCTTTTTTAGTCTGTATCATTTGTAGATAGAGTCGAAGGTTCGAATCCTAACAGCGATTGTACAAAAAGACATAAAAATAAATTGGAATAAAAGATATCTAAAAATAGAAATTAAATAAAATAATTTTTGCCTCATTTTTTGGAAAATACTGGGATGCAGGTCGACTTGAGAATTGCCTTAGAGTTCAAGTGGAGTTCCAGCCCTATCTCCATTGGAGAACCAACGTTCATTTCCTTAGAGAATCACTATTAGAGATCAAGTGGAGTTACAATGTTGGAGATTGGAGAAGAGCACTGGAGTTACAATTGAACTCCAATCATACTCCCACCCGCTCTCACTAGAAAAAGTCTCAACTGCAGGTTTTTGCTGCATTATTTTCTTCATTTGCTTTAGTTAGATTTTCGGTTGTTAAAAGCGGACAGACAAACGAATTTACATTTTAATTTTAGTAAAGGTACTAAATTGAATTACAATAAAATAAAGTAGAGTAAAGTAAAAGAATTTAAATTGTTATCAGTAAAGTTAACTACAGTGAAATTATGAAAAAAAACTAACGAAGAAAAAAGTTATCTACGCGGGAACAAAACACAAATCCGAAGTGCAACAACAAACAACAACCGTGGTGAGAGAAATTATTTTTGTAGTAACTTTTGTGTGAGCCATACGTCAGGCACTAAGAAATTCGAAATATTTCTTTGACTGGATCTGGATATAAGAGCAAAATATTTTATTAAAACATTTAACAAAAGCGATTTGGAATATATAAATTATTTTGGCTCTTGGCATTTCGTGCATTTTTTGTTGTTTTCCCTTTGTCAATTCTCTCATTGTAGTGTATTTGAAATGCTCCCTACGTGATTAATTCCGACACTGACAAAGTGTTTAAATATATATATATATTTTTTTTCTATATGTAGAAAAAGTATTGTGCACTTTTTTTTATCGTCTTTTAAATATTTTCGACAAATATTTCAATAAATATGCGATTTTAAATATTTTATTATCTGAAAATTTTTAGATTTTTTTGTTTTTTGGGAATGAGATATTTTTGTTATTTGATATTTTTTGTGAAAAATGGCTTCCGAAATTCTTCAATTCGAAGCTAAATTCAATACCGCTGGTCAGAATGACCATTCGACTTTTTCGTTAGAGTACAACGGGAAGAATTTAAAGATTTATGGGTGAAAGTAAAGGCAGCGTATGAGAAGTGTTCGCGGTCACCCCCCTCAACTGACAATGGGGATCCTAGTGGCGATTTAGGAGTAATAAAATACAATTTGACAACTCATCATTTAACGGCCCCTTCCAATTCTACTATGTTACCAAAATGGACTTGAAAATCGGTCATATACTAGCAACATGAGGTTGCCTCCGTGTGATTGAGATTATTTATGGAGATTGTCTCTCATGGCCTACCTTTCGTGACATGTTTACGGCAATTTATATTCAAAATTCTGGACTAACTTCAGTTGAGAAACTATACCACCTTAAGAAGCTTTGGAATTATATAAAATTATTGTTGAAAATTGGGATGCAATCTTCGTATATTTGTGTTCGGCTTGCTTACCAGAAGCAACGCTCTCCTTATCGGAGCATTTGTGTACATTTGCTCTAAAATGTACCCATGCACGGTATTAATGATTAGACAGATCAGTGAAGTGGAAAAATCACTTTTCTTGTTGATTCAAAGAACTCTTTTTTTTAAATATCTAAACTGCACCAACCATACGTTGGTCAAGTTTAGTGAGACAACAAAGAACTCCTGGTGCTTGGTACAGTTATTTAATTATGCATAATTAAAGAATGCCCACTCAAAGCGTGAATGCCCAAGTAGCAGGGCTACAAATTGTGATTTCGGCGCAAATCCAAAAAATGTTGTAATAGGATCACCAATTAATCGAAGGGTAAAAATAGAGACGAAGGGTCTCATTGTTCCCCAATTAATCGGCAACCTTCAAGCAGTTGCAATCGATAGGACCTTGGTGCCAAATTTACCTGATTTGCAATTGGCTGATCCTAATTTTTACAAAAACGAACAAGTGGATGTCCTCATTGGAGGTGAGATATATCCACGTATTATTTTAGATGGAATACGAAGAGGTACTCTATGGTCACTCATTGCTCAGGAAACAGTTTTTGGGTGGATCTTTTCTGGGCCTTTGCCCCCTAATGGGGTTGCAATTAATCCGACATATTCGGTATATTTTAATCAAATCTCACAGCGGGATCAGGCGTAAAATTTGCCGGAACTTGAGAACTTGAAGTCTCAAATAAAAGTTCTTTGAATTTAGATTAAAAAAAATAATAAGAAAAATTATAGCAAAACCTCTAATAAAAATGAGGAAGGGCGTAAACATTTGAAATGAAAAATCCCTCCCAAAAGTGTAGAGGTAATGCGTGAAGCAGGGGATATTTTAGTGGGTTTTAGCACCCAGAATGGTTAATTGTAAATTTTAATTGGTGGTTGTAAAACCAAATATGGGTAGTGGAATTTTAAAATGAAGCCATTTAGAAGAACTATTTAATTCTCGAAATGCTAAAAAAATATTTAAGTAAAAAAAAGAGTTAAAAAATAAATTTGTATTATGCGAAAAATTTCTTTGTGCAAAAGCAAATAGTCCAGTTATTCTAGCATTTTTTTCAAAAAAATTAGCGTACGCGACTTTTTTGCTGAACTCATTAAGGGGCGTGTCCCAAGCAAGGACCCAAAATAACTATTATTCAAATTTTTTGAAACGAAAAAGTTGCCCTGATTTAAGGAATATTTTTAAAAGTTGCCGCATAACTATTACATCGCAATTTATATTTTTCACATTGCCGATAACTGTTATGGTTTGAAAAAAATTTTTTTCGTTGCCGCATAACTATTATGAGCGAGAAATATTTTTTTCATTGCTCGTAACTTTTTTTTTTTGAAAATATTTTTAAAAGTTACGGCATAACTATTATCGCTTGAAAATATTTTTTCCATTGCTCGTGACTTTTATTTTTCGAAAATATTTTTAAAAGTTACGGCATAACTATTATGATTTGAAAATATTTTTTTTACGTTGCCATAATATTTATTGTGTTCCTTCGGTGGTGGTGATGATGGTGAAGCCTGGTTTTTGGGTGATTCATGTCATTCGGGATTAGAGCAACACCCAGGTGCGTCATTGGAACTATTAAAATAGAAAAAGAAGCAATAAAGTAGCTATGAAAATTCAAAATCTCTCATTCTCTCTCTTTAAGTAATCCGACAAGAAAAGTACCGTTTTCTTATTGCTTGAGTGCCAGGGTTCTAACTTTGCATCTTAACGAAAGTAGTAGACATTTTAGGGTAGTAGATTTGAAGAAATGGTAGTAGATATGAATTTTGAAAATCGAAAAAATACATTGTTTAAAATAGAAAAGAGCTATTGCAAATAATTTTTGTTTAGTAGTTTTCGTAAGATAGTGTAGAATATTAAGTTTTCGTTTTCGAGAAAAACTTAAAAAATACTTTTTTATATACTGCGGTCAAAAAAATAGTAGCGGTCGAAATATGAAATTTTGATTTGTTTTCGTACATTTTATAGTATTGTAATTAGTACATTGGAAATATCTCTTTGACCCCTTTCGAATCAGTACCTGTACATTTGTTCAACGGGAGATCTACTCCTATTGTAGTAACTGCAAGCCCTGCAAAATAGTCTTCGTCAGTTGCAGCTTTCGATCGACTTGAACAATTGTTAAAAGACGCTCGTTGGAAAAAAATAAATCGTTCGTGTGTTGTGAATTGTGCCAAAATTTCCAAAATATAAACGAAATTGGTGGCTCCTTGATCGGCCAAATACGTCTCCACGTACTTTACAGCAAGCAAACGTAAACGGAGCAACGTTAAAACAATAAAAAGTGACAAAAAAAGAAAATTTTCTAAAAGTACAAAAAAAAACATGGCCGACGAAAGTTTGGAAGCATTGCTGAAGAGCTGGGGCTTTGAGTTTTTGCTAGATGAATTTCAAGGTAAGTCAAACATTATTTACAATTATAGATCCCCACACACTGCCTCGAAATACAGCCGCAGCGTAACTCGCTCCAGATTATTATGGAAAATGCGCAAGTGGAAAGTTTAATAAAAACAGAAAAGAAATGTATAATTTATAAATTTTGTATAAAAGAACGCAATTGCGCATTTTCAAGACAGTCTTCAGTGAGTTTCGATGCGGTATTTGGCGTCAGTGTGTGTGAACCTTATAGCAGTTAGACAACACGTTTCGTAGCGTGGCGGGCGTATGGCTGATTCAACATCATATACAAACTCCACCACATAACGTCACACGGCGTTACGCCCCAATTTCATTGCGAATTCGTCTCGACTCGTTTTCAAAGGTTACTTCAACAAATAAAAAAAGTGAAACGTTAATAATTTAATTATTAAATTATATTTTTGTTTTTATTACATTAAAAAGCAGAGATCAAAACAAAATAATTATTATTACGAGTAATCGGTAATTTTTGGCGTAAATGGTTACAAACGTAAATGGTTACTTACTAACCGCATAGCTCTGCAATAACATAATTTATATTTTTGACTACACAATCGGTGCAAGTCATGCAAAAAATTTAGGTTAGAAGAAAAAACAAATTGTAAGTGCAATAACCAATATTTAATATAATTAATCTCAAAAAATTAAAGCGAGAAATTGTGGAGTTGCTGTATGAGCGCCGAAATGAATGTGCTACCGAGGCGAGACAAGCGATTGCGGAGGCACTTTTTTTTTACGAGCCAGATGAGGAAGCGACCGCGGAAGCATCTTTCAGCATTAACGACGAGGTACCCTGTAGCAGTGACGACGAGGCATCTTCCAGAAGTGAAGACGACGCACCCACAAATGACTACTTACGACCATACTTATTCAATTGGGCAGTACAACATAACATTACAGTTCCAGCACATAAAGGAAGCTCTGGATGGTATTGCTGTACAATTTTTAGCAAGTCGTCAAGAGCCATATTTGACGACTTGCTAAAAATTGTACAGCAATACCATCCAGAGCTTCCTTTATGTGCTAGAACTCTTAAAAATACACCAAGAAAGACGCCGAAAGTACCTATGGGTTCGGGAGAATACGTTCATTGGAGAAGGAATTAGAGGAGCAACATAGCAAATTTGAGCAAATCTGGTAATACCCTATTTCAATCAATCATACAATCATGAAATAATCAAATGTATTATAGGTGGAAGGTCTATCGCAAATTGTCTCACAATCGGCCTAAAAATAGCTTGGCGCAAGTTGTTGGCAGATGAAGCAGCTCAGCATTTGTGCTGGAAAGGAACGGTAGACAAAATGTCAGCTAGATCCTTAACCGTGACAGCTGCTTTGAAAAGTACGTATCATTTATTTATTTTAAAACAATCTTGTGAAAAAGTAATAGAGTTCCTTTACACATAATTTCAGGTTCATTTTCAACAAAGTTTCCGCAAGCGGCCGACAGCACATTCGAAAGAATATCAATAAATTTCTTTCAGCATGCCAAAGGCAGATTTTTGAAGAAGAGGGAATACGTTCCAAACAAACCGAAGATTTCGTTTAATTCAATTGATTAAAAATCAAATTCGTTTGCCTTTTTTAAAAAAAATTAGCTGTCACAATAATTAGTGAATTAATAAAAAATAATAACTATTTTGTTAAGATTTAAGAAAATAATCTGTACCTTTATTTTGTTTAGTGTAAAAAATGATCTCTACTTATCAAATATGCAATAAAAACAAAAATACAATTTTAAAATCAATAAATTCACGTTTCACTCATTTTATTTGAAGTCGATTTGAGAATTAACGTTTGAAACCGACTCGAGAACTAACGTTTGAAACCGACTCGAGAACTAATCCTTTTCTCGAATGTAAAACTAACGTTTGAAACCGACTCTTAGTTCTCGAATCGAGAACTAACGTTTGAAACCGACTCGAGAACTAACCCTCTTCTCGAATCGATAACTAACGTTTGAAACCGACTCGAGAAATAACCCTTTTCTCGACTCGAGAACTAACTCCCCTTTTTATTGAGAAAGCTATGATTCTCGAGTCGGTATCGACTCGGTTTCAAACGTTCGACATTAGAGAAAAACCTTTGATACCGAGTCGTTCTCGAGTCGATATCAAACCTAAATGTTTGCTGGGTAAGAAACGTGTTGTCTAACTGAGTTATAACTGTAAATAGTGTTAAGTGGTGTGTGTGTGTGTAGCTCCGCTTGTGTGTATTTTTTTTTAAATTTTTCAATTTCAACTGATTTTTTCTGTTTCAATTTAAAGAGCAGGAAATTACAATATCTCGTATATCTCGTTGTACGGAAGAAGACTTGTGTGAACTATTAAAAAGACATAAACTGGGTATAAAGGTGGATTTCCGATATCATCTTTTCAAATGGAAAAAAGAAAATGTAAATTAAAAAAGTATATATCGTGTTTCTTTTTCTGATTATCTTTTTTGAAGGATGACGCTACGCCCGAAATTTTTAATTGCAATACCCCGAGAAATGAAATTGTAAGTATTTTATTGATTCTTTAATAAACATAGTCTGTAATTCTTTGTTAAAAGTATTTTAAAACTTTCAATTTATTATGTTGTTGTACTTTTGCTAATAATACTGGATTTTCAAAAGATTTTAAACGAATATCCCACTGGCAGTTTTGTTACTAAATCGTTTACTGAAAACAATAAACTCGGTGAAGCGGAAAGGAAGGTTTTAGTTGACGCCATTGCAGCGTGGGCTTTTAAAAATAGAACTAAACTGGGAAGAGCCCAATTCGAAGAAATTGCCGAAAAAATTGAAAATCAGTTTCACAAAGATAAGGTAAAATTTTTTTCCTATACACCACAGTACGTTGTATATTTATAATTGATGCTTTCGTAATTGCATTTCTTAGTCAATTTATTTCAACAAAAACCCAAATAGCAAAAGGCCATGCGGACGCTTACATGATAAGTATTATAATAACTTTAAACGACTTAAAAGAAGTGGTCAATGGGTTCGGGAAACTGAGCAGTGTTCTTCCAATGTATCTGTAATATTTGATGGAAATGTTGTTGACGATAAAGGTATCGTACGATTTATTGATATACATATCCAAATTTTCTGTTTCATATAACTTTTGTGATTTCCAGAGTACATGAATGAGTTTGAATGGTTACAAACATTTGATTCACCTTGGAGCAACGTCCAAGATAACTGGAAACTCACATTCCTGAAGAGACGAAATGAAATCTTGGACGACATCGTTAGTGCCAACATAGGCGATATAATACTGAAATGGAAATTTTATACACACAGAGAAAAAAACGCAGTTAAATCAAATACTTTTAGCTGTGAAAAACTGTAACTAAAAAGTATTTGTCGCAAGAACAAAATCTTTATTTAAAGAATAATTTCTTTAGATCAAACATTTTTTGTAATCTGAATCAAATGCTCCACTCTTCATGGAAGAGTTAAAAAACTTTTGTCTTAAAAACAAGAAATTTAATATTAAAACAAATATGAAATTGTTGCGTCGACAATATTTTCTCTTGAAAATTGGTTTTGGGAGTCTCACTTTCAATATAAGAATAAATATTTATCCCAACTACGAAAAACTCTCAATCAACTGCAAATTTTAGTGTTGCCACCGAAGCAATAACATTTTATTCAGAAGTTCCTCAGGTTTTGTAGAAATTACTGAACAAATTTTGTCTAACTTTGTATAAACGAAAATATTAACGAAATCAATGCAATCCATGAATACGAATTGCTGCGTAAAAGCAAAATAAATAGAAAAGAAAGTAGATGAAAAACAGAGAAGGCACAAACACACAAGTGCGTTTTATTCTAAGTGCCCATTGAACGTCGAACATGTTGGAGATCTGTCATTTAAAATATATGAATCATAAGCCTAGTTTTCATTATGTCATAATCAATTGCATCACAAACTGACAACGATTCAGCAAAGTGTTGAATTTGCTGGCCCGTGCCATATGCAAATAAATTTGCCAGCATGTTGGCAAATACCGACGTATATGACAAACGGTGACGTCACCTCATATTCATTTTCTGATATTTTACATCAGTCCGTTAAATTGACAACGAAATGCCAACCTGTTCTCATTCAGTTTTGCAAAAATTTTGTTCGGAGCCACTCTTATATGTGATGGTTATAATGGATGTAAACCGGTTTACGCAACGTGGCGTAAAGTAAGAAAAGCGGAGTAAATTTTCTGATTTTTGCATTACATTTCCGTTGATAGTGCAAATATGTAACTTTTTAGTTCAATTTGAAGTCGATCAATATTATTAAATCAATATTATAAAATACGCAAACAATCAATATTGTATTTCGGCTTTTTCCCCACAATTTATTTGAAATCCCTCAAAAAAAGCATTCCCCAACTAATATCAACGTTGTGAGGAATTTCCCATAAAGTGGCAACATTGGAATTTACCGTTTTAAAAAGAACGCGTCGGTGCTGTTATAAAAGTGATTGTCGGTAAAAAGTAAAAGTCGCAAATTAAAATGAACTCGGAAGATTTTGTTATAGAATTCGACAACGTTCTCTTAAATTTGTTTATTGAATGGAACTTAGCTGCATCGTGTCTACATGCAATGGCAGAATGTTCGGTAACTTCTGTTGAAATGCTCAAAATGATGAATTCGCAAGACATTGATGAAATATTCAATCAAAGAGAGCTGCTTGCGGAAAAAATAAAATTCAGATACAACCTGGAAAAATGGAGGATGGAAAATGATGTAAGTTATAGCTGAAAGTGTAAATCCATAAGATGAGACTGGATTTGTGCATTTTCATAAGTTAAGCTTAGGCCACCTTACGTTTGCCGCAAGTTAGTTTTAAAGTAGTTTTAAAGCCAAAATTCCACGCAATTTAGAAAAAAATCCTAAGCAAAACGTGTGAATTCCATTGAACAATTGGTATTCTGCCACACAGGACCAAACAAAGAGCCAGATACACGCAACTACATCTTATTGTTTGCAATTTCAACTCATTCCAAACATCAGTTCCGATATTCATATGTGTCAAAACCAGTTTCACTTTCTCGTTCCCTAACACTTCGGAATACAATTCATTATCAATTTCAGTTCCCATCATTATCGCAATGTGGAAATGACAAATCAAAGACTGTCTCTGACTGCTCAAAGTCGCTTGAAGCACCAACGTCAGAAGGTCATTTCAATATAGCTGAAATTCTGGACACAACAGTAATTGGAAAAGACGTTCTAATGAAATATAAAACTAAAAACGCTCTTGAGGAAATGGATCAGACATCAATAGTTCGAATAATTGTAGATTATTTTCTATACAACGACATTAAAATGGATCCAAAAATGATGACAAAAGTAGCTGACGCAATTGTTGAATTGTTTCCGACGGAAAATGTCTCAACATACTATGTTCCACGTACTTTAAAAAAGCACCCATCAGGAAAAATTTACGATCGGTATTTCAATGTGGTGTACAAACGTAAAGGTTCTGCCTGCTCTTCATAAAAAAAAACTAAAGTTTCCGACGAAGCCATCACCACGGCTAGCAATGATGTTGCAGAAAATTATAGCGAGTATGAATTAAAAAAAAATTGGCTTGCCTACAACATTCCAAAAGATATACTTACGCCATGGAAGGAGACCTCTGGTTTGAGAATGAAGGAAATAAAGTGTTTGAAAGACTTTCTTCTCGAATGGCCTAGATATAAAGATCCAATCGGACCAGAACTGATCGATATTGATTTCGAAACTCTATATCCAGAAAAAGGCAATATGTTGTTTCAAAAAATACAAGACGCTGAAGAACAGTTTAACGAAAAATTGTTTAAATCACATATAAAGGATAAATTAAACTTGGTTAACTTAGAAATTATGCGATTTGCAGGACTACCTACAGGTATACCTTTTATAAAATATACCTCCAATTTTAGTATACAAATTCAAAATTTTTTAATTATTTAATACAACTTTTTGCAGATTCTAAACATTTCTATTTCTTCAATTTGCTACATGCAATTATTTTGCCGCCTCGCATCAATAAAAACTTCAAACCATCCATATCAGATAACGTTTGAAACCGACTCGAGAACTAACCCTCTTCTCGAATCGATAACTAACGTTTGAAACCGACTCGAGAACTAACCCTTTTCTCGACTCGAGAACTAACTCCCCTTTTTATTGAGAAAGCTATGATTCTCGAGTCGGTATCGACTCGGTTTCAAACGTTCGACATTAGAGAAAAACCTTTGATACCGAGTCGTTCTCGAGTCGATATCAAACCTAAATGTTTGCTGGGTAAGAAACGTGTTGTCTAACTGAGTTATAACTGTAAATAGTGTTAAGTGGTGTGTGTGTGTGTAGCTCCGCTTGTGTGTATTTTTTTTTAAATTTTTCAATTTCAACTGATTTTTTCTGTTTCAATTTAAAGAGCAGGAAATTACAATATCTCGTATATCTCGTTGTACGGAAGAAGACTTGTGTGAACTATTAAAAAGACATAAACTGGGTATAAAGGTGGATTTCCGATATCATCTTTTCAAATGGAAAAAAGAAAATGTAAATTAAAAAAGTATATATCGTGTTTCTTTTTCTGATTATCTTTTTTGAAGGATGACGCTACGCCCGAAATTTTTAATTGCAATACCCCGAGAAATGAAATTGTAAGTATTTTATTGATTCTTTAATAAACATAGTCTGTAATTCTTTGTTAAAAGTATTTTAAAACTTTCAATTTATTATGTTGTTGTACTTTTGCTAATAATACTGGATTTTCAAAAGATTTTAAACGAATATCCCACTGGCAGTTTTGTTACTAAATCGTTTACTGAAAACAATAAACTCGGTGAAGCGGAAAGGAAGGTTTTAGTTGACGCCATTGCAGCGTGGGCTTTTAAAAATAGAACTAAACTGGGAAGAGCCCAATTCGAAGAAATTGCCGAAAAAATTGAAAATCAGTTTCACAAAGATAAGGTAAAATTTTTTTCCTATACACCACAGTACGTTGTACATTTATAATTGATGCTTTCGTAATTGCATTTCTTAGTCAATTTATTTCAACAAAAACCCAAATAGCAAAAGGCCATGCGGACGCTTACATGATAAGTATTATAATATCTTTAAACGACTTAAAAGAAGTGGTCAATGGGTTCGGGAAACTGAGCAGTGTTCTTCCAATGTATCTGTAATATTTGATGGAAATGTTGTTGACGATAAAGGTATCGTACGATTTATTGATATACATATCCAAATTTTCTGTTTCATATAACTTTTGTGATTTCCAGAGTACATGAATGAGTTTGAATGGTTACAAACATTTGATTCACCTTGGAGCAACGTCCAAGATAACTGGAAACTCACATTCCTGAAGAGACGAAATGAAATCTTGGACGACATCGTTAGTGCCAACATAGGCGATATAATACTGAAATGGAAATTTTATACACACAGAGAAAAAAACGCAGTTAAATCAAATACTTTTAGCTGTGAAAAACTGTAACTAAAAAGTATTTGTCGCAAGAACAAAATCTTTATTTAAAGAATAATTTCTTTAGATCAAACATTTTTTGTAATCTGAATCAAATGCTCCACTCTTCATGGAAGAGTTAAAAAACTTTTGTCTTAAAAACAAGAAATTTAATATTAAAACAAATATGAAATTGTTGCGTCGACAATATTTTCTCTTGAAAATTGGTTTTGGGAGTCTCACTTTCAATATAAGAATAAATATTTATCCCAACTACGAAAAACTCTCAATCAACTGCAAATTTTAGTGTTGCCACCGAAGCAATAACATTTTATTCAGAAGTTCCTCAGGTTTTGTAGAAATTACTGAACAAATTTTGTCTAACTTTGTATAAACGAAAATATTAACGAAATCAATGCAATCCATGAATACGAATTGCTGCGTAAAAGCAAAATAAATAGAAAAGAAAGTAGATGAAAAACAGAGAAGGCACAAACACACAAGTGCGTTTTATTCTAAGTGCCCATTGAACGTCGAACATGTTGGAGATCTGTCATTTAAAATATATGAATCATAAGCCTAGTTTTCATTATGTCATAATCAATTGCATCACAAACTGACAACGATTCAGCAAAGTGTTGAATTTGCTGGCCCGTGCCATATGCAAATAAATTTGCCAGCATGTTGGCAAATACCGACGTATATGACAAACGGTGACGTCACCTCATATTCATTTTCTGATATTTTACATCAGTCCGTTAAATTGACAACGAAATGCCAACCTGTTCTCATTCAGTTTTGCAAAAATTTTGTTCGGAGCCACTCTTATATGTGATGGTTATAATGGATGTAAACCGGTTTACGCAACGTGGCGTAAAGTAAGAAAAGCGGAGTAAATTTTCTGATTTTTGCATTACATTTCCGTTGATAGTGCAAATATGTAACTTTTTAGTTCAATTTGAAGTCGATCAATATTATTAAATCAATATTATAAAATACGCAAACAATCAATATTGTATTTCGGCTTTTTCCCCACAATTTATTTGAAATCCCTCAAAAAAAGCATTCCCCAACTAATATCAACGTTGTGAGGAATTTCCCATAAAGTGGCAACATTGGAATTTACCGTTTTAAAAAGAACGCGTCGGTGCTGTTATAAAAGTGATTGTCGGTAAAAAGTAAAAGTCGCAAATTAAAATGAACTCGGAAGATTTTGTTATAGAATTCGACAACGTTCTCTTAAATTTGTTTATTGAATGGAACTTAGCTGCATCGTGTCTACATGCAATGGCAGAATGTTCGGTAACTTCTGTTGAAATGCTCAAAATGATGAATTCGCAAGACATTGATGAAATATTCAATCAAAGAGAGCTGCTTGCGGAAAAAATAAAATTCAGATACAACCTGGAAAAATGGAGGATGGAAAATGATGTAAGTTATAGCTGAAAGTGTAAATCCATAAGATGAGACTGGATTTGTGCATTTTCATAAGTTAAGCTTAGGCCACCTTACGTTTGCCGCAATGCACCGGCAATTTATTCAGCCCTTTTGGATTATGCGTCCGGTTGCGTTGGTTGGAGTATAAGTGGCAGAATACAATCTGCTCAGTTAGTTTTAAAGTAGTTTTAAAGCCAAAATTCCACGCAATTTAGAAAAAAATCCTAAGCAAAACGTGTGAATTCCATTGAACAATTGGTATTCTGCCACACAGGACCAAACAAAGAGCCAGATACACGCAACTACATCTTATTGTTTGCAATTTCAACTCATTCCAAACATCAGTTCCGATATTCATATGTGTCAAAACCAGTTTCACTTTCTCGTTCCCTAACACTTCGGAATACAATTCATTATCAATTTCAGTTCCCATCATTATCGCAATGTGGAAATGACAAATCAAAGACTGTCTCTGACTGCTCAAAGTCGCTTGAAGCACCAACGTCAGAAGGTCATTTCAATATAGCTGAAATTCTGGACACAACAGTAATTGGAAAAGACGTTCTAATGAAATATAAAACTAAAAACGCTCTTGAGGAAATGGATCAGACATCAATAGTTCGAATAATTGTAGATTTTTTTCTATACAACGACATTAAAATGGATCCAAAAATGATGACAAAAGTAGCTGACGCAATTGTTGAATTGTTTCCGACGGAAAATGTCTCAACATACTATGTTCCACGTACTTTAAAAAAGCACCCATCAGGAAAAATTTACGATCGGTATTTCAATGTGGTGTACAAACGTAAAGGTTCTGCCTGCTCTTCATAAAAAAAAACTAAAGTTTCCGACGAAGCCATCACCACGGCTAGCAATGATGTTGCAGAAAATTATAGCGAGTATGAATTAAAAAAAAATTGGCTTGCCTACAACATTCCAAAAGATATACTTACGCCATGGAAGGAGACCTCTGGTTTGAGAATGAAGGAAATAAAGTGTTTGAAAGACTTTCTTCTCGAATGGCCTAGATATAAAGATCCAATCGGACCAGAACTGATCGATATTGATTTCGAAACTCTATATCCAGAAAAAGGCAATATGTTGTTTCAAAAAATACAAGACGCTGAAGAACAGTTTAACGAAAAATTGTTTAAATCACATATAAAGGATAAATTAAACTTGGTTAACTTAGAAATTATGCGATTTGCAGGACTACCTACAGGTATACCTTTTATAAAATATACCTCCAATTTTAGTATACAAATTCAAAATTTTTTAATTATTTAATACAACTTTTTGCAGATTCTAAACATTTCTATTTCTTCAATTTGCTACATGCAATTATTTTGCCGCCTCGCATCAATAAAAACTTCAAACCATCCATATCAGATGCACAGACTGATATGATACTTCAATGGTTAATTTAAACAATTATAAACAAAAAGAGGACGAAATAAAAGAAATTGCACTCAAAGAAGGATTGAAAGTACAACCAAAAATTATCGTTATTGGAGAATCAATTACAAATTTGACTGAATTTTGTGTTTACGTTGATGGGTTACTGTATAAAGTTTCCTCTTTACTTCGTGCAGTAGACTTGGTAATCAAAGTATGCTTCGTTTTTAATTTAGAATTTTCAGCAAAGAGCAAATATGTGTGGGTTTTTTTACAAGAATTTTTTTATGGTATTTCATCCAGCGAAAAAATTCCAAAAGTTCAGACCATTTTAACTAAATTAAATGTCAAGTAAAATAAGAATTTACTTTTATCTTGGCCAAATATTAGGTGATAATTTGGGGTTGAATGAAGTTTTAGGTTTTCGAACTAGTTTCAGTAGCAAATATTATTGTAGAATATGTACTGCTACTAAGGAAGAATGTCAAAGTAGTTATATTGAGGTAATAGAAACTATTAGGGATCGTAATAAGTACTTGACTGAACAGCCTCTTGCTCTAAATGGAGATTTGTTGGCCGTTAAAGAAAATTCAATTTGGAATCATTTGTCGAACTTTCATATTACTGATAATAAAGTGTGTGACATCATGCACGATATTTTCCTTGGTGTAGCGAGATATAATATTCCAAAAATATTAAATTATTTTATTTATGAAAAGAAATACTTTACGTTGGATGCTTTTAACTACAGAAAACAATTATTCAATTATGGGCCAGCTCATATTGGTAACATAAGTCATTCAATCAGTAAAAATCAAATTAAACAAAATAACATAAAAATGAAAGCTGCTGAAATGAAACTGTTTCTACATATGTTATTGCTGTTTATAGAGGATTTAGTTGAAGAAAGTGACCCAGTTTAAAATTTTTTAATTATCTTTGTTCAAATTGTGGACATTCTATTATTACATGAATTTGATGACGATATTTTAGTAAAACTGACTTCTTTGGTTACTGAGCATAATACATTATTTGTAGAACATTTTAAGGAAAAACTGAAGCCAAAACACCATTTTATGGTACATTATGCTACAGTTATAAAAAACTTAGGTACTTGCGATTCATATTATATGAAAACTATTGAAAGTGTTTCTCTTCCTACTGACAAATTTGTATTGAATAATATGGAAAATGTTTTAAGAATTTAATTTATTTTTGTTTGTTATCATTTAGTTATTTACATTTCATATATTAATGTACCTACCACAAAGCCAATAAAAATAAAAAAACCTTATGGTAACATTGTTTTTTTTTTTTGTTTCAACAATTTTAACTTTTAAATTCTCAACAACTTGTAAGTTGATACAACAGCATTTTACTTGTTTGACAACAGTTTTCGTTCTTACAGACTCAAAGATTTCACTCTTGGTTGAATTGCAAACCAATGTTGTTACAAAAACTTTTGTTTTTGATCAATAACATTTTTACAATTTGCTTCAATTAGAAAAATTGTTGCGTCAAGAACTGATTATTTGAAAAACCAACAATTGTTATGTTCTTGCTACAAAAACGGGTAGTTTTTGGGCATGAAATGACCAACAAAAGTTGTTGAGGTTAAGTATAAAATTGTTGGCATTACGACTTTTTTCTCTGTGTGTACCCATTCTTTAGGATTTAATCTTGTAAGGATTTATAAACAAAAAAAATGTCGTCCTAATATATCATAAACAATTATTTTTTCATAGATTGATATAGACTTCAAGCTGATTTACCAAAGAGGCTCGTCATTGGTGCAGGATAGCCAGAACTTGCAACTTTTAGAAAAAATAAATAAATCTGGTCAGTAGAAGTTGAAAATACTTTTTATATTCAATTCTCTGACTCGTTTTTTTACTAACAGATACTGGCACTGATGCGATCTTTGGTCTTCTACTCCATTGCCTACTACATCCTAACATCAAAAGGTCTGGAAAGGCGGACAGCTGTCAACATTCGTTTTTGATGCATGACCGCAAATGATTTTCATAATCAATTGGAAATAAAGAAGTATCAGTTGTTTCATCGAGGTGAAACGTTGCAGCCGCTTATAATAGCTATTGGTGAGTATCTTGGCTCTTCCATATTTTACGTTTATTACGACGACATTAAGTACGAACTGAAAAGCTTTGTTGCGGAATTTGATATTTGCTTCAAAATTTATCACGTTTTTAATTTGAAGTACCCGAGTGATAGCTCTTCGTTTTGGATTTTTGTACAAAGGTTTTTTTTCTCGATTAATTTGCCTGAGGATAAAGTATCTCCAACGGTACTCAGTTTAATAACTGATTTGAAATTCTAGTTTTTATCATCGCTGTGCCTATTTTCTTATTGCTTCACAAATAATCAGAATGTTTTCGTGTTTCAAATGTACAGAGAAATTTGAAAATGTTGATACGCTTTGTTGGCATCTAAAAATTTTGCATGGTTTAACTACTTCAGACACATTTTATTGTGTACATTGCTATCACCATTTTCAAAATTTCAGATTTTGAATAAAAGGAAAAGTATTTTTCAATATGGAGAAACTGAAATATCTCACATATCCCAACCAATTAAAATATCTCAACTTAAAAAAAAATCATTAAATATGTCTGCTGGTGAAATGTGGTCGTTTTGTCATTTACTACCACTAATGATAGGTGATTTAGTTCCTAAAAGTAACAAATATTGGAAACTTTTGTGTATGCTAATTGAAATATTAGAAAGCCTTTTACAGTTAGAATTTCAAGATGAGACTTTAAATCAGCTGAACTCCAAAATTTCAAAGCATCACTCACATTACATAAAATTGTTTGAAACCCAAATTTCATTTACTTCTACATTATATTACCATAATGAAAAATGTAGGACCTCTTAGACATTTATGGGGCTTAAGATTTGAAGCAAAGCACAGAGAAATGAAAATTTATACAAATAGGATTACTTCCAGAAAAAATGGTCCTCTTTCAATTTCAATCAAAAGTATGCTTAAATTTTCATATAGACTCCTTTCTCATGATGGGTTAGAAAACAAATATCGAATAAATATTCTTACCTATGAAACACTTCGTGAGAAAGTGTATTATAAAAAAATCCAATTCAACTCCAAGTGCCACCCATTTCCAACTGATGTTTCGATCAATAAAATGTATGGTTTCACAAGCAAAATTGAAATAAAGGGAACAATGTATAAATCTGGATATTTTCTACTCACAAAATTATTGGAATTGTACGAAATAATAGAAATGTTTACTTACAATGAAAGCGAAATTGCCTTTGTTTGCAGCAAATATGAAAAAAACAATTTTTGTTGGTAACTAAACAATTTTTAGTGGTAAAAAACAATTGTTGTTGGTAACTAAACAATTTTTAGTGGTAAAAAAACAATTTTTCGTGGGTTAGCCAACCAAAAATTATTGTTGGTCAACCATTTTGTGTTGGTTGCTTAACAATTTATTTCAGTAAAAAAACAATTATTTTGCGTTTATATTTACTTCCTTTGTTGGTTGGATCGTTTCTAACCAACCTTTTTGGTTACATTTACCAACTTTTATTTTTCTGTGCATGTCATTTGACCGCCAAGTGTGCCAAGTAAATTCAAATACATTTCAAATAGCAAAAATTTATTTGAAAAGCAATGCAAGAAACTTTTTCACTTTGTTTTCAAAATTTTTTGTTTTTAAAAATTGTAACAAGTATGCGTTAATATTTAAACCAAATTATAAATCAGCTGGACTTATTCAGTTCGGAAAAAGGTAAAAAAGTTTATTGCATTGTTTTTCAAATAAATTTTTGCTATTTGAAATGTATTTGAATTTACTTGGCACACTTGGTGGTCAAATGACATGGATCACCCAAAAAAGTTCCAATGACGCACCTGGGAGTTTCTCTAATCCCAAATGACATGAATCACCCAAAAAAGTTCCAATGGCGCACCTGGGAGTTTCTCTAATCCCAAATGACATGAATGACCCAAAAACCAGGCTTCACCATCATCACCACCACCGAAGGAACACAATAAATATTATGACAACTTAAAAAATATATTTTCAAATCATAATAGTTATGCCGTAACTTTTTAAATAATTTTCGAAAAAAAAAAAATCACGAGCAATAAAAAAACCGTAACTTTTAAAAATATTTAAATAAAATAAAAGTTACGAGCAATGGAAAAAATATTTCTCGCTCATAATAGTTATCGGCAATGGGAAAAATATAAATTGCGATGTAATAGTTATGCGGCAACTTTTTTGCGATAAAACTTATAATAGTTATGTCCCTGGTATTAAGCTTAATTCCAAAATGACGGGACTATAGAAGTTGTGCTTCAGCTGCTAGAGGGAGAAACACACAAAAAAAACTAGTGTTCACACGCGTAGCCAACTACCGTGATGAACAGATCCGCTCTCCTCAAGTTCCAGAAAAACTTCATATTTCCTCTCACCGCATGCAAGAGGTATATACTCTTTCATCGAATGCGATGAACTAAAAGCAGCATTAACAGAGCAAAAATTTTAGGTCAGATCTGTATCTAACATAAAAAACAGAGATAAGTTACCCCAACCCCGCATTGAACTCATATATAATCTGCGGTATTTATTACACCGTAAAGTCAGTGTTGAGGAGCCACGTAAAAGCCGTGGTCCAATACAATGCCAAAATTGCCAGGAATTTGGCCACACAAAAAAATATTGTACACTTCCCAGTGTTTGTGTTATTTGTGGTGACTTGCACCAGACCCAATCATGCCCGAAATCTAGGAACGATGCAGCCGTTAGACATTGTAGTAACTGTGGTAAAAATCACACTGCAAATTATAGAGGATGTGTAGTAGAGCTGTCAAAAAAAATTTGCCCGATCTTTCTCGAAAGTGGCTTAAATAACGCAATTACACCAAAAACTCTTAAGTTTGAAATTTCAATCCGATCCGATAACGGCAACCCGGCCCGCAAAGGCCCTGAAGTTGGTGAGTATCTTGGCTCTTCCATATTTTACGTTTATTACGACGACATTAAGTACGAACTGAAAAGCTTTGTTGCGGAATTTGATATTTGCTTCAAAATTTATCACGTTTTTAATTTGAAGTACCCGAGTGATAGCTCTTCGTTTTGGATTTTTGTACAAAGGTTTTTTTTCTCGATTAATTTGCCTGAGGATAAAGTATCTCCAACGGTACTCAGTTTAATAACTGATTTGAAATTCTAGTTTTTATCATCGCTGTGCCTATTTTCTTATTGCTTCACAAATAATCTGAATGTTTTCGTGTTTCAAATGTACAGAGAAATTTGAAAATGTTGATACGCTTTGTTGGCATCTAAAAATTTTGCATGGTTTAACTACTTCAGACACATTTTATTGTGTACATTGCTATCACCATTTTCAAAATTTCAGATTTTGAATAAAAGGAAAAGTATTTTTCAATATGGAGAAACTGAAATATCTCACATATCCCAACCAATTAAAATATCTCAACTTAAAAAAAAATCATTAAATATGTCTGCTGGTGAAATGTGGTCGTTTTGTCATATACTACCACTAATGATAGGTGATTTACTTCCTAAAAGTAATAAATATTGGAAACTTTTGTGTATGCTAATTGAAATATTAGAAAGCCTTTTACAGTTAGAATTTCAAGATGAGACTTTAAATCAGCTGAACTCCAAAATTTCAAAGCATCACTCACATTACATAAAATTGTTTGAAACCCAAATTTCATTTACTTCTACATTATATTACCATAATGAAAAATGTAGGACCTCTTAGACATTTATGGGGCTTAAGATTTGAAGCAAAGCACAGAGAAATGAAAATTTATACAAATAGGATTACTTCCAGAAAAAATGGTCCTCTTTCAATTTCAATCAAAAGTATGCTTAAATTTTCATATAGACTCCTTTCTCATGATGGGTTAGAAAACAAATATCGAATAAATATTCTTACCTATGAAACACTTCGTGAGAAAGTGTATTATAAAAAAATCCAATTCAACTCCAAGTGCCACCCATTTCCAACTGATGTTTCGATCAATAAAATGTATGGTTTCACAAGCAAAATTGAAATAAAGGGAACAATGTATAAATCTGGATATTTTCTACTCACAAAATTATTGGAATTGTACGAAATAATAGAAATGTTTACTTACAATGAAAGCGAAATTGCCTTTGTTTGCAGCAAATATGAAAAAAACAATTTTTGTTGGTAACTAAACAATTTTTAGTGGTAAAAAACAATTGTTGTTGGTAACTAAACAATTTTTAGTGGTAAACAAACAATTTTTGTTGGTAATTTAACAATTTTAAGTGATAAAAAAACAATTTTTCGTGGGTTAGCCAACCAAAAATTATTGTTGGTCAACCATTTTGTGTTGGTTGCTTAACAATTTATTTCAGTAAAAAAACAATTATTTTGCGTTTATATTTACTTCCTTTGTTGGTTGGATCGTTTCTAACCAACCTTTTTGGTTACATTTACCAACTTTTATTTTTCTGTGCATGTCATTTGACCGCCAAGTGTGCCAAGTAAATTCAAATACATTTCAAATAGCAAAAATTTATTTGAAAAGCAATGCAAGAAACTTTTTCACCTTGTTTTCAAAATTTTTTGTTTTTAAAAATTGTAACAAGTATGCGTTAATATTTAAACCAAATTATAAATCAGCTGGACTTATTCAGTTCGGAAAAAGGTAAAAAAGTTTATTGCATTGTTTTTCAAATAAATTTTTGCTATTTGAAATGTATTTGAATTTACTTGGCACACTTGGTGGTCAAATGACATGGATCACCCAAAAAAGTTCCAATGACGCACCTGGGAGTTTCTCTAATCCCAAATGACATGAATCACCCAAAAAAGTTCCAATGGCGCACCTGGGAGTTTCTCTAATCCCAAATGACATGAATCACCCAAAAACCAGGCTTCACCATCATCACCACCACCGAAGGAACACAATAAATATTATGACAACTTAAAAAATATATTTTCAAATCATAATAGTTATGCCGTAACTTTTTAAATAATTTTCGAAAAAAAAAAAATCACGAGCAATAAAAAAACCGTAACTTTTAAAAATATTTAAATAAAATAAAAGTTACGAGCAATGGAAAAAATATTTCTCGCTCATAATAGTTATCGGCAATGGGAAAAATATAAATTGCGATGTAATAGTTATGCGGCAACTTTTTTGCGATAAAACTTATAATAGTTATGTCCCTGGTATTAAGCTTAATTCCAAAATGACGGGACTATAGAAGTTGTGCTTCAGCTGCTAGAGGGAGAAACACACAAAAAAAACTAGTGTTCACACGCGTAGCCAACTACCGTGATGAACAGATCCGCTCTCCTCAAGTTCCAGAAAAACTTCATATTTCCTCTCACCGCATGCAAGAGGTATATACTCTTTCATCGAATGCGATGAACTAAAAGCAGCATTAACAGAGCAAAAATTTTAGGTCAGATCTGTATCTAACATAAAAAACAGAGATAAGTTACCCCAACCCCGCATTGAACTCATATATAATCTGCGGTATTTATTACACCGTAAAGTCAGTGTTGAGGAGCCACGTAAAAGCCGTGGTCCAATACAATGCCAAAATTGCCAGGAATTTGGCCACACAAAAAAATATTGTACACTTCCCAGTGTTTGTGTTATTTGTGGTGACTTGCACCAGACCCAATCATGCCCGAAATCTAGGAACGATGCAGCCGTTAGACATTGTAGTAACTGTGGTAAAAATCACACTGCAAATTATAGAGGATGTGTAGTAGAGCTGTCAAAAAAAATTTGCCCGATCTTTCTCGAAAGTGGCTTAAATAACGCAATTACACCAAAAACTCTTAAGTTTGAAATTTCAATCCGATCCGATAACGGCAACCCGGCCCGCAAAGGCCCTGAAGTTGGCCAAAACGGGCTAACACTTGTATGGGGGAAAAAATAAAACACAAATTTTAAGTTCGTTTTAGATCAAGAAAAATGCGAGAAAAAACCATAATTAGGCATTTTTGGCGGAATTAATTAAAAAACATTTTCGTAAAAATTAAATTTTTTTTTTTGGACAGTGTAGTCTATAAAACACTTAAAAATAAGGTTTTTTTCCCAAACGAAGCCCTTCAGGGCAACAACTGCGACGATGTCAAACCCTACTCCAGCCAATATTGCCCAGATGAAATCATACCCACCACTCCAAGGGAATGGAGCTATGACTGCACCACAACAACAACCATTTTCATATGCAAATGTACTCAAAGCCAATAACCAAGACCCACCAGTTATTCAACCCGCTCAACAGAACATTGGCCTTGAACAAACACTCCAGATGCTTATGAAAAACATGTCGCAGTTTATGAACGGTATGCAAACTATGATGCAAGAGATGTTACGCAATCAAAACATGCTAATCCAGACCCTTATAAATAATAAACCATGAATGCGATAAAAATATCCTTCTGGAACGCGAATGGCTTATGCCAACATAAATTGGAACTTATACAATTCCTCAATTCATACTGTATAGATGTAATGCTAATTTCAGAGACCCATTTGACCGAAAAACACATTTTTAATATACCCGGATACAAGTTGTATGACACTAAACACCCAGGTGGTAAAGCTCGAGGCGGATCAGCGATTCTAATTAAAGACAGAATCAAACACTATGTTTTACATGAATTTTGCACCGAGTATTTGCAAGCCACCAGCATATGCCTTTGATGAATACATAAAAGGACTAACAATATCGGCAATTTACTGTCCACCCAGCTCCAAAATAACTGAACAGCAGTTTCAGACATTTTTTGCAACCCTTGGCCAAAAATTTCTCGTAGCTCGAGCTTTTAATGCCAAACACACTTATTGGGGCTCTCGTCTGATTTCGCCCAAAGGAAGATTACTATGGAATACTACCAGCAGACTCGGCCTTGATGTGGTTTCGTCAGGCACGCCAACATACTGGCCTTCAGACAGACGCAAAATTCCAGACGTTATTGATTTTGCAGTAATCAAGACCCTTAAACGAACTCAACTAACCGTTGAGTCTTCAGTGGAACTCTCGTCTGACCACACACCCAATATAATTACAGTAAAATATGTGCCAAATTCAGAAGTCAACCCACCCGACAACTCACCAGTATGTATACGAATTGGCTTAAGTTCAGAAACTATATAAGTTCACACATTACCCTGCATGTGTCACTGAAAACTGAGGAGCAACTGAATGTGGCAGTGCGTAACTTTACCCTTCTACTTACAAACGCAGCACTGGCAGCTACCCCAAAAATCAATAACACTACCCAAAAAAAAGGAATTTGTGCCACAAAATATAGCTGCGCTCTTAACAGAAAAGAGATAAGGCGTGATTGGCAAATGTTCAGATCACCCTATCTGAAAAAAAAGCTGACCTTCACTACACGAAAACTCCAAAAAACCCGAAAAACGAGAATGATCTGCATCAATTCATGGAAAAGCTTACACCGACGAGCTCAACAAATTACTCTCTTTGGCGTGCCACTGCTTTTGCAAGTCACCTAAAAAATGTGTTTACTCCAAACCCCCCAAATGCAAATTACCCGTTACCACAGCTCGCAACCAGGTCAAATTTTAACCCACTACTCATCAGAAGAAAAGCACTTATGGACGATATTGCCAAGTTGAACCCAAAAAAAAGCTCCAGGACATGACTTAATAACGGCTAAAATGGTGAAAGAGCTGCAATCAATTGCTGTTATCCGGGATCCCGGGATTTTTCGGGATTTAATACTTTTACAAGCAAACTGCATTTTAAAAAAATAAAAAAAAGTTTTTTATATGTTTTATTGGTAAACTGATAGTTTTAGCGTAAATAAATAAACATTAACATTAATTTCAATTTATTAAATGATTTTTTTTTTTATTTTTAGTATTTGAGTTTCGGTTTCTTTAGGAAAGACACAATTCAATTCAAAATATGCTTAAGTAAGGTTTCTGAAATTACTTTTGTATCAGTTTTCAGTTTTACTTCAATATTTTTATTAAGTAATTCATTTTTGTGCGTTCGCTAAGACTGAAAATACCAATTTTCTTCTGAAATAAATATAAATTTATTTTTTCTTAAAGAAAAAATTTCAAAATTTATTCGTAATTTTATTCGTAATTTTTTTAATAAATTAAAAATTTTTAAGTTTTGTATTTTTTTCATTTTGGGTTTGTCCAAATGTTGTCAAAAACTATTTTTCTGCTTAGACGATTTTTTTTATATTTTATGAGCGATGAAAAGTTGTATTTTTCTTGTATTAAACTTTTTTATGGTCTAATTTATTTAAAATGTAGTCCCGAAAATCCCGGGATTTAGGAAAAAATATCCCGGGATTTTCGGGACTGAAAATAGACCGGGATCCTGGTATCCCGGGATACGGGATCCCGGGATCGAAAGCCCTACTCTCTACCCTATCAAAACTTTTTGAGAAAATTCTGATAAAATGATGTTACCCACAATACTCGCTAAAGGTGGAATACCCAATCACCAATTCGGTTTTAGAGAAAAGCATGGCACAATTGAACAGGTTCATCATTGTTGAATTTATCAAAAAAACATTCGAGAAAATGCAATACTGCTCAGCAGTATTCCTCGACATCACCCAAGCCTTTGATAAGGTATGGCATAGAGGATTGATATCCAAACTACAGAAAATATTACCCGCAAGCATGCACATTTTGCTTGACAACTACTTGACCCACAGAAAATTTGTAGTTAAACATAAAAGTTTCGTTTCTCGTAGATTTGATATTCTTGCCGATGTACCCCAAGGCAGCGTCCTCGGACCCCTGCTGTATATACTCTATACAGCTGATATGCCCACTTATGATCAGACCCTCATCTCAACATTTGCAGACGACACCGCAATATTGTGCTGGCACTCAGACCCCAAAATGGCATCACAACACGTGCAACAGCATTTAATCACTTTGCAAAATTGGTTAGCTCAGTGGAGAATTAAAATCAATGAGTCTAAGAGCGTTCATCTAACTTTCACCCTAAGGAAAGATACTTGCCCCACCCTTAAAATAAATGGTAGTGTAATACCACAGTGTCGTGAAACCAAATACCTTGGTATGCATCTCGATCGCAGGCTCACTTGGAAAAGGCACTACAAAGCTAAAAATACACATATCAAATTAAAAAAAATCGAACTAAATTGGCTACTTTCGAAACAATCAAAACTCAACACCAAGTACAAAATCCTTTTATATAAAAGCGTAATTAAACCCATATGGACATATGGGATCGAGCTCTGGGGAACAGCATCTCCATCAAATGTTGAGAAACTACAAAGAATGCAGTCGAAAGTTCTGCGTCAAATCGTTGCAGCTCCATGGTTTATAAGAAATGCACAAATCCATCGAGATTTACAAATACCGACAATTTCCGATGAGATCCCTAAGCGTACATCAAAGTACAAAGATAAGCTTAAGATGCATCCAAATATTCTAGCTAGAAATTTGTTTAGACCCACCCAAATCCCTACGTCTAAAGCGTAACTATTCTATAGCTTTTGAATAGATCGCCTTGTAACCCTCAGCAACTCCAACATACCGCATATGACGCCATCCGGACGATGCCAACATTCATCGATGTCAACATCTCCTTGATGACGCCCCTATGAATGATAACTACATAGGTTGTCCAAATCGTTGGATTAGGTCAACTAGTAAATTATAATGTGAAATTTGTATTTAATGTGAAATTTGTACCGTTAAAAATTATTGTTAGTTCTAAGTTTTAGATAAATGAATTTAAAAAAAAAATTTAAAAAAAAAAAAAAAACCGCATGCAAACAGAAAGCAGACAGGGGGTCGGCCTTAAGAAGGAGGAACCGATCAAATTCATTCGATCGACAGCATCAGCAGCAACAGCATCTTTTCAAACCCACCAACAAAGAAGACAACAATCAAACACACAGAAGACACCATAAATAAGAGCAACTACGTAACAACAATTACACGCAAACATATAGATTCCGTATAATAACGGACCAACATACGAATAATATTTATTCACTCGAAACGTCACACTATTAATTTTACAATTTAAACCCTACATATGTGAAGTTTAAAAAAGATTAGTGATTAAAGCCAATATTGTAAAAACGCCCAAGAGACAACCGGCAAAAATATAAAAAGGCTAAAAAATTTAAGTAGAATAATTTAAAAAAAAGTAAAAAAAAGGCAAAAAAAAGTTTAAAATTTAAATTTAAAAAAAAAAAATGCTAAAAAGTCTAAAAGTTTAAAATTTAAATTTTAAAAAAAGTCTAAAAAGTTTTGTTCGCCGTTCGTGATTTTCATTTAGTAGCTGAATTTCGCTCTTAGAATTCGGTCATTAAATATTATGAAAAAGTTGTGATACAAAAATATAAAAACTGAATATTTGCTTAAATTCATGTACATTGAAAAGCAAAGAATTCAGTGTGGTCAAAGAGAGAAGTGCATAGCAGGGTATATAAATATATTTGGTTGAGAATGGTTTTTATATTTGTTTTTTTTACAATTTTACATTTTTCCATATTTTTATTTTTTCTGATTTTCTTTTATTACTTTTTTTAAATTTTTACCAGTTTTTTCCTTTTTATTACAGATTTAAAATTTTTTATTTTGTAATTATACCCCCACACTCACTGTGGCAGGGTATACTAACTTTGTCACAACGTTTGTAACGCCCATAAGGAGGCGTGTCCGGTATGGAAAAGTATATATATTCTTGATCAGTATCACCTCCTGAGTCGATTTAGCGATGTCCGTCTGTCTGTCCGTCCGTCTGTCCGTCTGTCCGTCTGTCCGTCTGTCCGTCTGTCCGTCTGTCCGTCTGTCCGTCTGTCCGTCTGTCCGTCCGCACGATAGCGGTCGCAGTTTTAGAGATATCGACTTGAAACTTTTTTTACATGTTTTTCTCGTGAATACTGAGATCAAGTTCGAGAATCAGCCAAATCGGACAAAAACTGGGCGTGGCTCCCATACACCGAAAAAAAAGGTACAAATTTTTCAAGTCTTTTTTATTGTTGTATTCGATTTGAAATGTTTAGAAACGTATTTTTGACATGGTCCGAGGTTCCGAAGCCACATATATAAGGTCTAAATGGGGTCTTGAGACCAATTTTTTTTTTTTGGTGGATTTAATTGGAAATTTTTAGAAATGGATTTTGGACATGGTCCGAGGTTCCGAAGCCACATATATAAGGGTCTAAATGGGGTCTTGAGACCAATTTTTTTTTTTGTTGGATTTAATTGGAAATTTTTAGAAATGGATTTTGGACATGGTCAGGGCTCCAAAACCACCTATAATTGGCTCAAAATAGGGTCTTGAGACCACATTTTTTTATGATCGAGGTACTTCTTCCTACTGTGTGGGGGTATTTCAACTTCGGTATAGCCGAAGATAGTCCACTCTCTAGTTTTTACTTCAAAATTTCTTTTTTTTTCTTTTTTACAGTTTTAAATTTTAACGATTTCATATTTTTGTACAAATTTTTATTTTCAGATAGTACGATCGAAATCAATAGTCGTGTTTTGGTTGCAAATTGCAAAGAAATAAAAAAATAAGCGACAAGTTTCGACAAGATTGCGATTGCAACCAAAACACAACCAATGAATGCATTCAAAAAATGTGAAATTATGGCAATTGACCCCCAGTGCAGTCTCTCAGGAAAGTCCTTCGACAGTCCTCAAGTGTGTGAACGGTGGCAATTGCCCTTTTATAAGTTCCCTTGGGACAGTCCTGGGACAGTCTCCAAGTGCCTGTATGGTGGCAAATTACCCCCTCCTATGACAACGCAACGTTAAAGTGACCGGTTGCTTTCATATAAAGGTGACATTTTTGGGACCGATCCCTGTCCAAAAGGGATCTGTCACGTGACTGTCCCGGACCGGTTCTTTTTCCCGTAGTGTAGTATGTATTACATACACGCAAACACGAAGAAAAAATTTAGCTGAGTGAGTCTTTGTTTATATGGTGATTGACCCGCAATTTTTGACGGTCAAATTACATTTCAGCTGTTATATAGTCAGCGACCCTAAGTGCCGTATCGAGGCCAGATTTTTCGCTATAAATATAAAGAAAAAAGCAAGTGGCTGTGTACTAACCCTAAAAAATTATATTTATTAAAATTTCAAAAATTTTTTTTATTGTGAATTCTCAAATTAAAAACAAGCAATTTACAAATAAAATTTTTTTAATATTTTAAATAAAAGTTTTTAAAAACGACCCACCATGAAAATTTTATTAAAAAATAAAATTACAAAATAAATAAATTTTATTTGTGACCCACCCAAAAAAATAAATAAATAAAATTTTTTTTAAATAAAAGTTTTGGAAAACCACCTACCCGGAAAATTTTATTAGAAAATAAAATTTCAAAATAAATAAATTTTATTTGTGACCCACCCAAAAATAAATAAATTTTAATTTTTTTTAAATAAAAGTTTTGAAAAACCACACACCCGAAAAATTGTATTAAAAAATAAAATTTCAAAATAAATAAATTTTATTTGTCACCCACCCAAAAATAAATTAATTTGAATTTTTTTAATTAAATTTTCGGAAAACCACCTACCCGTAAAATTTTAATTGAAAATAATGTTACGAAATAAATAAATTTTATTTCGCAAGAAGACCCTCCCGGAAAATTTGTTTATTTAAATTTGACCCACCCCAATAAATTTGTTTTTAAAATAAAAAATTTTTTTGTGAATTTTAGTAGAAATTCTAAAACGAAATTATTGGTTCCAGAAGGCCAAGGAGGCATTTGATGTGGTGCGAGCAATACCCCAAGGAGAAAAACCCGAAGAGACGGTGGACATGCTTAAGTTAAAAAGTAAATATCGGAAGGTGTTCAGTGCGTACGCGAGAGGCATGAATTGCTTGCAAGATCGCATCGATGCCTTATTGGCGTCGGTGTCATCAACTAGCAAGTCACCCGAACAAACAGCCCCCGGTTCTACACCTCTTGCCAATTCTTTCCCGGCTGTTCGCCTCCCCCCTTGTGACACGGAAGTTTTTCATGGAGACTATGTAAAATGGGCAACGTTCAGAGACATGTACACAGCATTGTACATAAACAACCCACGCTTGACTCCAATGGAGAAGTTGTTATATTTGACCCAGAAGACCCAAGGTGAAGTTGAATATAGTTACAACAGCCCCTCTTTCAAATGATGGTTTTCCCTTGGCATGGAAGAACCTCATAGACCAATACGAATGCATATCAATGCACAGCTTAAACCTCTGTTAAATTTGCCCCAAGTCTTTACGTCATCAGGAGCTCTAATAAAAAAACTGCAAAAGTCCATTAACAACTGCATTTTCATATTAAATCAATTAGAGGTGGACACAAGCACTTGGGACCCTATCCTGGTGTACATGTGTTCCACCAAATTATCCAAAGAAATTTTTTTGAGGATTTCGAAAAAACTCTTACTGATAGTGCGAAAGTTCCAACGTGGAATCAACTTGATGTGTACTTGTCACAAAAATATAAGACCCTAGAATCAGTAGGAGACATCAAAGCCTCAGCAATGAAGCCCTTTCATCAAGGAGCCATTAGTAAGCCCAATAACTGAAATGAAAAACGAGTTAAATCTTTTCATGTTAATGTGACACAGCCCCAGAAAAAACCAAAAGCTCCCATGCAAAGTAAAGCAAATATCCGATATGACTCAGAACCCTCTAAGAAAAAATTTGAATTAGATGGTGCTGTTTGCAGGATATGCAACGAGCAGCACATTTTGCGCGAATGCCCCAGGTTCATTGCCATGAAGTATGAAGAGAGGCAGTAAAAAAGACAGAATGCTGTTTTAATTGTTTAGCCATTTCACATAGCATACAAAACTGCAAAAGTAAATATGGTTGTAGATTCTGTAAGAAGAGACACAACATAGGCCATCCAATGACCCAACATCGACCAAAAATCAGAATGATGGTAAGCCATCTACTTCTAGGCAGGCGTTTACCACTTTATTACAGTCCTAGTCGAAACACACCCTTAACCCAGGTAAAAAATATCCTGCTAGGAACAGCGATGGTAAAAGTAGAACACCAATGTTCTCAATTTTTGGCAAGGGCTTTAATCGATTCTGGTTCCGTAGCAACATTTATTTCGGACCAATTAAGGCGAAAACTGGAACTGCCGACTCAACCGATAGTAGCGCAAGTATCAGGTCTAAATCAAACCATATCAGCTAACCCATCAAAATCTTGTTCGATTACTCTGAGTTCTAAACTAAATTCTCAGTTTAAAACGACCCAAGCTCTGGTGCTGAAAACTTTAAAGTCAGAGTTGCCAACGTATGGAATTGACCCTACCCTATTAGAAAATCTTGGAGATCTGGAATTAGCAGATACCCAGTTCTACCAAACCCGACCCCTTGACATGATCATTGGCAGCGACTTGTACCCACAAATAATTCATAACGGCGTTAAGAAAAACGTTATTGGCACAAGAGACTGAATTTGGCTGGATTCTCACAGGCCCTATACCAGAATCCTCTCCACCCAACAATATTGTATCTTTTTTAAACACTGTGACCCTAGATAAGTTGTTGACCCGTTTTTAGGAAATTATAGAAAGCCCCAGGAAACCACTGAGGAACGACGCAGACAAATTTTGTGAAGAACATTTTCGGACGACTACGCAACGCGATGCTGATGGACGTCACATTGTCACCCTACCCTTCAAAAAAGAAGAACCCATCACTCTTGGAAATTCCAGGCATATTGCAATGGCGCAGTATCTACGAAACGAAAATTCTCTCTTAAAAAGACTCCAACTCAAAGCAGATTATGACCAGGTACTTCAAGAATATATTGATCTTGGTCATATGAAATTGGTACCGCCCCATTTCACTAGGCAGGACACAACATATTCATACTATTTACCCCATCACGCCATCATAAAACCTGATCGTGTGACTACAAAAGTGCGTGTTGTATTCAACGCGTCAAGCCACACCTCCAATGGAAAAAGTCTCAACGATATATTGTATCCTGGGCCGATTTTACAGCAGGATTTAATCTTGCTCATAACAAAGTGAAGGTGCTATAAATATGTTTTTAACGCCGATATTCAAATAATGTATCGACAAAATCGTTTGAACCCGACCCACACACCTTATCAACGAATACTCTTCAGGCAGAGTACCAACGACCCCATCCAAGAATACGAGTTGCAAACAGTGACTTTTGGGGTGAACTGTGCACCATATTTAGCAATCAGAACCCTTCATCAACTGACAGAAGAAGTACGCATCACTCACCCACGTGCTTCACAGATATTGAGCTGCGATATGTACGTAGACGACGTGCTGGCTGGTGACCATACCATACCCGACGCTCAGAAGGCTCAGCAAGAATTGATGACTACACTGGATTCAGCAGGAGTTGCTCTGCGTAAATGGACTGCCAACACACTCGAACTTCTAACACATTTTCCAAAAGAGTACCTATTAGATGAAGGTTTTCTAAACTTGTCTGAGGCCTGTAATGCCAAAATCCTAGGAATTCGCTGGAACTCTTGAGAAATCGGTCACTGTCACTAAACGATCTTTGTTATCCACCTTAGTCAAACTATTTGACCCCGCTGGCTGGTTAGCACCCGTAGTTGTCAGCGCCAAAATCATCATGCAACAAGCATGGCTGGACAAGACAGATTGGGACGAATCGTTGAAAGCACTGACCCTCCACAAATGAAGTCAAAAGGCATATGCCGCAGCATTTTATATGAGCATCACACACCCCGATTCACAGATTTTCTCGACCCTAGTCTTCGCAAAGATGCGAGTGGCCCCGGTAAAAACCATTTCACTTCCTAGTTTAGAACTTTGCGGAGCTGTTCTTTTAGCTAACATGGCAGAGACCCTTCTACCTCAACTGAATTTGACCCAATACCAAGTTCAGTTTTGGACCGACTCCACCATCGTACTAGCATGGCTGAAGAAACCACATTGTACGTGGACGACGTTCGTCGCGAATCGTATATCTACCATCGTTGAAAAGGTAGGCACTGATCATTGGCACCACGTCGACACTGATGACAATCCAGCAGATGTCGCCAGTCGAGGCTATAACCCAACTGGACTCCGAGACCATCATCTACGGTGGCATAGACCGGATTGGCTGCGAGAGCCACAGGATGACTGGTCGACTCATCAAAATACAAGACCCAATGTGTTTCCAAATGCACCCTCCCTACTTATACCCGAGAAAAGAAGGTGTTTTGCCATAACATTACAAGATGAATCTGATGTGTTACAAGATGAATCTGATGCGATTTTGTCGTCGTACAAGACCCTCACAATTTACACAATTTCCTACAACACTGTAAATATATCTTGTAACGAGATAAAGATGATGAGAGAACGACTCATTTTAATGTGCCAAAAACGATACTTCTCCGATGAGCATGACAGTTTAAAGAAAAAGACCCAAATACCTCAAAAAAGTACATTGCTCACAATGGCTCCATTCCTCGCCTCAAATGGAATTATACGAGCTAACGGGCGATTAGCCAATACAACAGGACTCACGTATAATGAACGTCACCCAATTTTATTACCCTACCACAGTAGATTTACAAGACTTTTGACCCATATGACCCACCTAATAACACTACATGGAGGAAATCAGGCAGTTCTGCGTGTAATGAGGTTGGAATTTTGGGTACCAAAACTCAAGGCCCTTATAAAGTCCACAATTTTTAACTGCAAGGTTTGCGTCTTGCATAAAAAGAAACAACAGACGCAGATTATGGCTGCTTACCCCCAGAACGCACCCAAATGACACGACCCCTTACAAATACGGGAGTAGACTTTGCAGGACCCTTCGAAATAAAAAAATTACCCAGGGCGAGCATGTCTGTTAACAAAAGGATACGTCTGCATTTTTGTATGTTTCTCTACAAAAGCGGTGCACCTTGAACCCACTAGCGATTTGTCCACTCAGGCTGCCTTTTCACGTTTTTTCTCCCGACGCGGATGCCCCGCCGCTCTTTACTCCGACAATGGAACGAATTTTGTAGGAGCCAGTCGAATACTGAAGAAAGATCGGCGAGAATTATTAAGATCCCTTCAAAATCAGGTGATTACGACTCAAAGTCATCAAAATTTGGAATGGCACTTTATACCCCCACATATAGGCGGTAAGGCATTCAATCCCGAAGTGTTTTTGAAAAAATTTTGTCAACTTGTGTGTGTGTGTCTGCAAAAGTAGGTTTTTTTAATTTACCAATTATATTGAATGTAAATGCACGGCTGTATTTTTGTAGAAAAACTTCAAAAATATCTTAAGCAAAAAAAAAGCATTTTTTGAATCCCGGGATTTCGGGCTCAAAATCCCGGGTTTCCGGGATTGAGGAAACGTCCGGGATCCCGGGATTCGGGACCCCGGGATTGAATGCCTTAATGGGCGGGCTCTGGGAGGCTGAAGTAAAGAGTTTTAAGACCCACTTAAAAAAGATTGCACCCGTCCAAAGGTTTACCTTTGAAGAAATATTGACTTTACTTGCGCGAATTGAAGGATGTTTAAACTCCAGACCCTTAAGTCCTTCACGTGAAGACCAAAGCGACCTAGCTCCTCTGACCTCAGGACACTTCCTCATCGGAATGCCAGTCTTAGCTCCGGCTGAACCCAATCTCAATGATGACAACCTCAGCATTGCAAATCGGTGGCAAAAGTTAAAGGTTATACTTCATACTTTTTGCAAAAGATGGAAAGCTGAATACTTGACGGAGCTCCACAAGCGATACAAGTGGAAATACCCTCTGCGAAATGTAGCGGTAGATGATTTGGTGGTAATCAGACACGAAAATCTGCCCCCAAACGAGTGGGTACTAGGTCGGATTCTTAAAACATACTTAGGACCCGATGCTAGAACGCGTGTAGTAGATATTAAAACAGCGACAGGTATTACAACGCGACCCATTACCAAAGTTGTAGTTTTGCCGTCTATTTAATCTATGCTTGTTAACACTAATTTATTACTAACCCTTTTCTAACCCAATATACTTTCAGCTATGGCTCCAACCAGACCGTGTACCAAAAAATCACACTGTCACTGCCAAAGATCTGTAGCTGACTCGCCCCTGTGTCGGTTATAACATGAACCATGATCGGTAAAATTAACCGAAAGAAGTTGTTGAATTTTAAAATGTATGAAAAATGTAAATTTTTTAACCGAGCTGGTAGGTAGCTTTAACCGACAAAAAATTGTAAAAAAAAATAGTTGAAATAACCGAAAATAATTGTTGTTTTACAGAAATTGTATGTTCTTCTACCGCAATTGGTGGTTAAATTTGAATTTTCAACAACTTGTGCAATTTACCATTCGCTCATCTTCAGTTGAATCATTGGGATTCAAAGAAAGAAGAATTCCCAATCGTGTTATGAATGTTGTGCCTTATAGAGACAGCTTGAGCAGAGCCAAACAGAGTTTTTTGCTTATTTTGGAAAATAAGAGCTTGCGTCAATTATTCAAATTGTAAACCAACAAATTATTAAAGTAAATCAACCACTTCTCGTCGGTTAGATTAACCGACGAAGAAGGGTTGGAGCGTTTTAAACCGTATTTTTCGGTTAAATCTACCGACTTTTTTTGTGTGCATGGGAAATTTCACAACACCGTCCTACACAACTTAGTCCCAAGAACAACTTGTATAAATTCTAGGATCAAATCGTATATAATTGAATGAATGCGCAGTAATTGGGCGCAGGCCTTGTTCTTCTACGAACTATTCGATAGCTCTCGAAATCGTTTTCAAAAAAGATAAAAAAAACAGAAAATTCGTTTTAAATTAGTTATCTTTTCTTTATTTTTGTATATATTTTCCTCAGAAAATCTTACCGTCTTTTCTTGGCTGTGGCGGCTGCTGCTTCGTATGGTATTCGGACGAGCGAGATAATTAATATTTTAAAAAGCCAAAAAGCCGTCGGCAAAACCGAAATCGCCATACTTGAAAGCAGATTTCGCCACAGACAACAGCGCCCCCTACTATTAACAAATTTATATAAGGTTGCGTTCATATTTACGCGGTTGGCGTGAACATTGCCGCCCGCCTTGCAGCATCACTGCAACTAAATCTAATAGTAAATTACAAAATTTCATATTTATAAAAAATGGAGGGCGTACATTTATAAAAATGGTGATCAGCGCAATATAAATTCAATTTAATAAAAATACATAGAAATTACATTTGGTAATTTCCTCTAAAAATACCTCCACAGATTAGCGGTTGGACGAAAGTGACGTTGCTGCTCAAAGGCGCGCTGGGATTGTGTTGGCTCAAGCGTACGAGGCCCAAGTCCAACCGACTGATAAGTGACCAGCTCAAGCGTACGAGGCCCAAGTCCAGTCAGATCACCGTCGTGCGCTTCTATGGATGGCTCAAGCGTACGAGGCCCAAGTCCATCCATATCATCGTCGCGCGCTCCCATGGATGGCTCAAGCGTACGAGGCCCAAGTCCATCGGTGCTGCAGCCTTGTGCTTCATATGATGGCTCAAGCGAACTAGGCTCAAGTCCATCCCTCTTTTTACTATGCGGTTCACATGATGGCTCAGACGAACGAGGTCCAAGTCCACCATCCGCAGTATCGACGCTTCCGCCACTTTCGCAGAAGTTTTGCGCGTTCGTAAAACGACGCGATCCGTATTCTTTTCGGATATCTAAAACCCGAACTCTATCGTCTCGGCCGGAATATTTTTTCATATCTCTGCCTAGCCGCCACTCATTTGGAGATAGCCTTTCTTCACTCATTATCTCTAACTTCTTTAAATTTTTCTGTGTAGTTTTCCATTTTAAATATTTACGTCCATCCTCATTTTTACGAGTGGTTTTGTTATAATTTTTCTTACTCTTATTTTTATTTAAATTCCAAGAACTTTTCTTTGAGACTTCCTCAAGTTCTGGCAAATTTGACGACTGATCCTGCAGTGAAATTTGATTAAAGTATACCGAATATGTCGGTTTAATTGAAACCCCATTAGGGGGCAAAGGCCCAGTTAAGATCCACCCAAAAACTGTTTTCTGAGCAATGAGTGACCCTAGAATACCTCTTCGTATTCCATCTAAAAAAATTCGTGGATATATGTCACCTCCAATGAGGACATCCACTTGTTCGCTTTTATAAAAATTAGGATCTGCCATTTGCAAATCAGGTAAATTCTGCACCAAGGTCCTATCGATAGAAACTGTGGGAATGTTGCCGCTTAATTGAGGAAGAATGAGACACTTCGTCTCTATTCTTACCCTGGGATCAATTGGTGATCCTTTTACAAAATTGCACATTTTTTGAATTTGTGCTGAAACCACATTATTTAGCCCTGCTACTTGGGCATTCACGCTTTGAGTGGGTATATTCAGCCGTTTCTGCAAACGCGCTGATATAAATGTGCCCTCTGACCCAGAGTCGATTAGCGCTCTGGCCGTATAAACGGAGCCTGAATGACATATGGTCACTAAAGCTGTCCCTAACAGCACCCCTTTTGTACTCGTTGTGAAATGCGTCTGAACCCTATCGACGTGACCTTGTGAAGTGGATGGTTCAGTGGATAAATCACTTGAAACCGGAAAATTGTTTTGATTTGCACCATCTGATGGCGCAGGAGAATTAGGCGGTGACCCAAGTTCTTCACGATGAAGTAGCGAGTTATGACGCCTCTTGCAACTAAGGCACTTGTAATTGCTCGTACAATCTTTCACCTCATGAGAACTGGCCAAACAGTTTAAACACAGATGCAACCTCCTTACTGTTGACAACCTGTAACTAACGTTCATATCTAAAAATTGTGCACAGAAAAAAAAAAGATAGGTTAATCTAACCAAAAAACGTTGTAAAAAAACAATTTTTTATTTTGTATGGAAAACACAAACAACAACTACAATTGTTGTGGTTAATCTAATCGTCAAAAAATTGTTAAATGATTTGCCAGCATGGTCGTATTTCGGCATATGATTCGCAATGTCATCGCTCGATGCAGAAATGCAACCATGCCGCAAATATTTCATAATTCTGAAACAGCATGACATTTAATACAAGAGAGAAAAATTATTATATATGGCTGTCTCGTTTACGCTCTCAAAGCAACAAGTGCTGCATAATATATGAATAATTTATATTCGACACTTGACTCATGAAGTACTTGGTTCCATTAGTATGCGATACTATTATTGGTATTTTAGGGAAGTTTGTATGAAAATTGTTGGGTCGTAATAATAAAAACGTCTTAGAGCAATTGCTACGTGCATTTACTTTACTCAGAGATTTTACTTCAAATCAAAATTAAATGAAAATTATCGTAAAAAGTAATAAGTATTCACAAGAAAGTATCCGGTTGTATCGAATACAAAAAAATCGAATTTTCGCAGCACTAGAAGATGGCGTCGAATTCGTTTACATTTTACATTTTTGATATTTCGAAAACAATTTTTAAAATCAAATTATGACTATGTTATAATTAATTATTAACAAATATTGTGATTTTTCGATTTTAAAAATTGTGCAGAATGTTTTTCAACTCGTTTTTTCCCGGGAAAACATTAATTTCAATATTACAATATTATTGTAAACTTAATGAAATATTAAAATATTGCGTTTTGTGGAAGCGCGTTAGTTCTAAGTAATGAATATTATATATATTCGCAGTAGAAATGATGTTGCCCGACAAATTTGTGTACGAAATGTAAATTATCTCGTTTTTAAAGTCTTGGGCTTACATTAAATTAATGTAAGCTTCATAAATATATTTCAATACAACACATCTACAAAAATACCAAACACATCAGCTATCTTTTTCTTGCATTCTTTTTCTAATATGTATCTATTTATTTTTTCGCTTCATTGGATAATTGCTTTCTCTGCCTCCCATAAAGTAATATACGAACAATTTTTAATTGTACGCCAACAAAATTTTCACTGTACGCGAACAACTTTGAGTCGGTTCCATTTACAACGTTTCTTGGTTGCTGCATTTTTAATCGTCTTTTTTGGTTAGATTTACCTACTTTTTTTTTTGTGTGTGGACAATTCCACAGTGGGTGTTGTTGCGTATCACAAAGTTAACAATTCGCCTGGTAAACGTTTGCATTATGGGAATTTACTTTTCTATTCGGATTTTGGGAGTATTTATTTTGGTAGCCACCAGTTCTTTGGTTAAGCGTACCTCGAATATCTAAAACTGTTTCTAGAGTTTGAAATCTTTCAGTCAGAAAGCTATCTAAATCAACCCATTTGGGGATTGCTGTCTTATTTTTAATTCCTTGCTCCCATAAGGAGAGCGTTGCTTCTGGTAAGCAAGTAGAACACAAATATACGAAAATTGCATCCCAATTTTCAACATTAATGTGATATAATTCCAAAGCGGATATACAATTATTTATATCCCGCTGTAATTTCTTTATAGCGGACCCCGACTCCGAAGTCACTGGCTGAAGGCCGAACAAAATCCTCAGTTGACTGTTCACTAAAATCCTTTTATTTTCATACCTATCTGATAGGTTATCCCACGCCTGCACAAATCCATCATTTGTGAGAGGGGACTTCTTGACTATATCTTTAGCCTCACCTTTAGTTTTTTGATTAAGGTGATATAGTTTCTCAACTGAAGTTAGCCCCGAATTTTGAATATAAATTGCCGTGAACATGTCACGAAAAGTGGGCCATGAGAGATAATCTCCATAAAATATCTCAGTGTCACACGAAGGCAACCTCATGTTGCTGGAAGACGGACGATGTTCATTCGAATTCACAATCATAGTAGAACTGGGAGGGGGCGTTAAAAGATGAGCTGTCAGATTGTGAGCAAATTCACCCATCATGGCAGCACAGGATACATAAGCCTGATAACAGTTTCGGTACCTATCTTTTACTATTCCTAAATCGCCACTAGACTCCGAATTGTCGGTTGAGGATGACCGCGAACACTTTTCATAAGCTGCCTTTACCCATAAATCTTTAAATTCCTCACGTTGAACTTCCAACGAAAAAGTAGAATGGTCACTCTGACCAGTTGTATTGAATTCCGCTTCGAATTCAAGGATTTCGTCAGCCAGACGATGAAATTCCTTTAAAGCAGCCATTTTTCATAAAAAATATCAAAAAACCAAAAATCCACTTAAATTTCAAAAAATCACAAAAATTTCCAAATAACAAAAAATATTTGGAATCGCTAATTTTATTTAAATATTTCTCGAAAATATTTAAAAGCGATAAAAAAAATTTATAATAATAAATTTCAACCCTTTGTCAGTGTCGGAAATACTGACGTAGGGCGCACTTCAAATACTGTAGAATGTGAGAATAGACAAATGGAAAAAACCAACAAAAAATTGCACGAAATACAATTCGGCCAAATTATTTAAATATCTGTATACGCTTATTTTAAATATTTCGCAAAAAAATATTAAAAAGCGGTAACGAAATAAATTATTCCTTATTTAAATATTTTGCTCTGTAAATAATCAGTTTCAGTCTTAGAAATTTCGAAATATTTCTTGACTGACTGAAGACACACACAAATTAAATAAAAAAAGAATTACTCTCACTGTTGTTGTTGCACTTCGGAACTTCGGGTTTTGTCTAATATTCCCGCGTTGCTAACTTTTTCTTCAGTTAGTTCTTCACTGTCACTTTTTTTCACCTTTCACAATTTATTCGCACTGAGTTTAATTTTATTTTTAATTTACTTTATTTTACTTTAATTTACTATATGAAAAACTCTATAAAAAAGCGAACGTCTGTCCGCTGCCAAAATACCGAAAACTAATTAAAGCAAACGATAGAAATGCAGCAACAACCTGCAGTGGAGACTTTTTCCAGAGAACATAGACGAGTAGAGAAGCACCACTCGGGAAGTCAGACTCAAAAACATTTTCACGCAACATTTAACCAGAGGACCGCTAACAGAATGCATTTTACAGCGCTTAAGTTTTAACATTTTTCCCTTTGTTCGCTGTTACTTTTTCTGTTTTCTTGTGGTTATTGCGTTTTTTGTGATCTTGTGATTCTCTTGCTTTTTTGCATTCCTTGTGGTTCTTTTCTACTTGTCATTTTTTTGGTACCCCTCCGGTCAGTTGCCAAATTTCTGTGACGTCATGATGTCTTTGGTTGTTTTGAATATTTCTACATTTCTTTTGTGTATTGAAATTGAGATGCATTAGGTTTCTTATTCTGTGTCATGCTAGCGAATTGATTTTGTTTTGATTATGCGTACAAAGTTTTTTACGCAATTTACAATTATTATATTTCAACAATTTCATCACATTTGTATTTACATACAATATTTTATTTAATATTATTATTGAAGCAATATGTAAATATATTTATTTTCACATTATTGAAGCAATATGTAAATATATTTATTTTCACACAGATTTGCGATATAGTCATACATATTTGCCATTATTTCCATTTTGCAATAAGTTCATTAACCTATACATTTCTTCCCTTGTCGTATTTCTTTCTTTTTTTCGTTGTGTCCTCGCAACAACAAAGAGACCAAGAATATTTGATAAGCAAGGTCACTAGTATTTCTTTCGCTAGTTTTTGGCTATCATTCTCATTCTCTGCTTCTTTATATTTTGATCATTTCTGCAATTTCATAATTGCTTCGGTGAATTGACCGTTGTTGAAGTTTGCATGTTTGATATATTTATGAATTTCTATAAAACCGTGATATATTTATGAATTTCTATAAAACATTCAAATACCATTCAAATAACATTCAAATACCATTTATTGATTTATTTATTGAAAAATTGGATATTTTATTTTTCAAAAATGCAGATGGCCGATTTTATTTATTAAAAAATTTAAAAAATTTAATCATATCAATTCATAAATATATCACGGTATTATAGAAATTCATAAATATATCAAACATGCAAACTTCAACAACGGTCAATTCACCGAAGCAATTATGAAATTGCAGAAATGATCAAAATATAAAGAAGCAGAGAATGAGAATGATAGCCAAAAACTAGCGAAAGAAATACTAGTGACCTTGCTTATCAAATATTCTTGGTCTCTTTGTTGTTGCGAGGACACAACGAAAAAAAGAAAGAAATACGACAAGGGAAGAAATTGATAGGTTAATGAACTTATTGCAAAATGGAAATAATGGCAAATATGTATGACTATATCGCAAATCTGTGTGAAAATAAATATATTTACATATTGCTTCAATAATGTGAAAATAAATATATTTACATATTGCTTCAATAATAATATTAAATAAAATATTGTATGTAAATACAAATGTGATGAAATTGTTGAAATATAATAATTGTAAATTGCGTAAAAAACTTTGTACGCATAATCAAAACAAAATCAATTCGCTAGCATGACACAGAATAAGAAACCTAATGCATCTCAATTTCAATACACAAAAGAAATGTAGAAATATTCAAAACAACCAAAGACATCATGACGTCACAGAAATTTGGCAACTGACAGGAGGGGTACCAAAAAATGACAAGTAGAACAGAACCAGAAGGAATGCAAAAAAGCAAGAGAATCACAAGATCACAAAAAACGCAATAACCACAAGAAAACAGAAAAAGTAACAGCGAGCAAAGGGAAAAATATTAAAACTTAAGCGCTGTAAAATGCATTCTGTTAGCGGTCCTCTGGTTAAATGTTGCGTGAAAATGTTTTTGAGTCTGACTTCCCGAGTGGTGCTTCTCTACTCGTCTATGTTCTCTGCTTTTTCTAGTGAGAGCGGGTGGGAGTATGTGTTTGTGTGTGTGTGCTTTTTGTTATTTCTGCACAGTACAATATGTCAAATATTTTTCGATTATTACTTTTTATTTTCTCAATTTAAGTATGACGTACCTGCATTTGGTTGGTTGTATTGTCATTCTCATTTTATTCTTCACTCAAAAATATACTTTTTCGGAAATTATTTGAACTTTTATTAGAAAAGTTTTCGAAATTCAAATTGGCGCCAATGTACGCTGCTTTGTAAAGAGTTGGCAGAATTAAAAAAGAGAATAATTGTGTACAAATTATTTGAAGCTTTACTTTATAAATCACTTCACTTTCAAAATAAAATCACAAAATTGTTTTTGGAATAATGAAGAAAAACGAGAGTAAATGAGTGGCTTCGGCTGGCTATTGAGCGTATGGAAAATTTTACTTTATTTTATATCTCGGATAAAATTTAAATATCTATCTATTTTTTAGTATTTAAAAAAATCCGCACATAAGATCACCATTAATAAATGTAACGCACCTTTTTTAATTCGAAGCAGCAGCTTAGATAATGATGATTTTGTATTTGTGTATTTTATTGTTGTGTGATCTGGAGGGGCTTTTCGTCTCCGTGTCAATTTGATTGTTGAAGGGCTTTTCTTCTCCTTTTCTTTAATCGGGATTGAAGGACCAATAATTGGGCGCAGGCCTTGTTCTTCTACGAACTATTCGTTAGCTCTCGAAATCGTTTTCAAAAAAGATAAAAAAACAGAAAATTCGTTTTAAATTAGTTATCTTTTCTTTATTTTTGTATATATTTTCCTCAGAAAATCTTACCGGCTTTTCTTGGCTGTGGCGGCTGCTGCTTCGTATGGTATTCGGACGAGCGAGATAATTAATATTTTAAAAAGCCAAAAAGCCGTCGGCAAAACCGAAATCGCCATACTTGAAAGCAGATTTCGCCACAGACAACAGCGCCTACTATTAACAAATTTATATAAGGTTGCGTTCATATTTACGCGGTTGGCGTGAACACGCAGTCTATGTCAATATAATGTATTGATTTCTAATTTTAAGAAAGCGGTTTTCCTTGAATTTAAGTCCAAACATCATGCAAAACATTTTCGTTACGCTACTTTTGGATAGATAAATTGGCAAATAATATAAATTCAATTGAAGGGGCGACTGCACAAATTTCAAAATTGACTTTTTTGCAAAAGTGAAGGGGCAATGGTCATCTCTTCCCCATAATCAATCGCTAATTTCAGTATGGATGATAGTTTCGAAGAATCAGAAGCGCCAAAGAAGACATGTCACCAATTTTGTATTGAAAGAAGGAAAAATTAAAAACTTTGAAACTGATTTTCTTGAAAAAAATTGTATGTTTCATATCTCCGTCATCCATTCACCCCTTCAATTATATTACCTAACATAAGTTCTTTTATACTATTTTTTCACTACTTTTTTTGTGTTTTGTTATAAGAAATACTAGAAATATGTGGATGCAAAAATATGCCTGTGGTTTCGGTCAAATTTACAAAACTGTGTATTCAAATAAAAACAATTTTTGAAATCGAGATATACTTGATACTCTTGGTAGCTTAAAAAAATGATTTTTTTGGTCCGAAACAAAAAACCATTTAAAAACCACAAAAGAGCTTACTTGTGTTGATAGAAATTGCTTTTAAAATTTTTCATAATTTTCCATAATGTACCCTTGGTCCATACAACTGTAGCGCCTTGTACACCTATAGAAAGATAATAATTTTTTTTTTCGACACCATGGATTGTATTGCACACATAACAACAATAATGTATAAAATGTATGGGATGTATTCATGATGAAATGTTTGAGTCGTTTTGCATATTCGGATTCTACTAGTCATAATGAGTGATACACTTAAAGGGATTTTCAAAATTCGTGACCTATCATACTTTTTATCACGGTTTTTGTCTTTAAAAAATGACTTTTTTGTCAACTTTGCAGTGTTTTAAATCTTGCTTTTTGTATGAACCACTCTACTTTTTTGATAGAGAGGCATTCCTTACACATATTTTAATGAATCCACAAAGGAGCTACGAGAATCGGTTGTTAACCGCGTCGTTATCTCAATTTTCGTAACTGTCTGTCATATAATTTTTTTGTTTGAAAAATTTGATATGCTGGTAACTTTGACAAAACCTTTTAATGTAACACTAATTATGACTAGTAGAATCCGAAAATACAAAAAAAACACTCGATAATTTTTTTTGTCGCAAAGTGCAATATTAAAAACATTGCATAAAATAAAAATGTATTTATGATGGATTAACTTGGTATTTCGGTCGAAGTAAGGTAGGAATATATTCGTTGGAATGTGAATTATCAAGAAGATAGAATCGAGAAGAAATGACATTCAAACAAAATTTTTCCAGCATTCATGGAGAATAAGAGCGGAAAACGGAAAAAAATCAGGGAACAAATTAATGTTTAGGCCATAAAAACGACGATAAAAACGACGATAGAACCCAAGTTCACTCGTAATTCGATAAAAAGTACTCAAAATTATAATGGGCCCAGCGCCACCTATATTTCAACTTAAAACTAACAATTTCGAACTTAACATTAACAGGTTTTGCGTAAACATTCTCCCCTTGCAATGTCACCGCAAAAAACTAACTTAAAATATTACATTTCAAAAATCAAAGATATTACAAAATTATTTAAAAATAATCTTAGCAATCATTACTGCTTCAATGCCTTATTTATTTATTTATTTACTAGCTCACACACTTCGCTCGCAATAATTTTGTTATTTCATGTTAACGTAGAAATGTTATATGTATTATATAAGCAACTGAAATAAAAATAGATTTTGCAAGTCATCCCTCAGCCCTTTGACCTCCCAGCACCAAATCCAAAATTTCACCGAAATCCCTCGAATAGGACCCGACTTGCAGAACTTTAAAAATGTTAGGGCGTGGCAGTGGGCGGATCTTGAATTTCCATAGTCAACCCTCAGCCCATTCACCACCCAGCACCAAATCCAAAATTTCAGCGAAATCCCTTGAATAGGACCCGAGTTACAGAACTTTAAAAATTTTAAGGCGTGGCAGTGGGCGGACTGCAAATTTTCAGAATCATCATGTTACCCATTCATTACCCAAAAGCACATAAAAATTTCAGCAAACTCTGTTAAACACTGCATTTTAAAATAATATTTGCCACGCTTACCTCGAACGCCCAAATTTAATGTGTGTTTCATTAAAATCGGTCAAGTATTTCTTGAGTTATAAAGGAACAGAGGCGCACCCAAGGGGGGGGTTGTTGGTTTGAACCCCCCCCCCCTCGAAATTATTTCGTATTACCAAACCAAATTGCAGATAAATGTTTTTTAATTTGATTATTAAAAATATATTGATGAAACAAAAACAGCTAAAAAAATTTGCAAAAGTTTAAAATGGAGATGAGTTTCATGTATTTTTCACCTTGTTGCATTCAAAAATTGCCAAAATCCTTATATACTTCGATACAAACAAAAATTTAGTATATGCATTTATTAGTCTTTTGATCCGAAAATTATAAAAAGTATTGACACGGCTATATTTGCCCTTCTTGCAAGAGTTACATTTTCAAATCTAAAAAATCAATATTTTTATCAAACTACAAGTCAATTTTTGATTTGATTTAAAATCAAAAAATGTATTTAAAATCTAAGACCACACAGTATGGTCCATTTTTTCGTGTAATAAAACAATTTTTGATTTGATCCGATGCCTTCAATTCTTAATTATTTATTTAATATTAAAATTAAAACGTCTTGTTCATAAAAATTTCAAATCATCAAATTCCAACTTTAAAATAAGGTTTTGTTTTGTACTGTTCGACAAATATCAACTTTTGGTAATGCACATGATCGGGACGAATAGATTCTGTTAGAGGGGGCTAAAAAAGAGTACTCGTGTCTCCCAATTTTTCTGGATCAATTATTAAAACAGTTTAAATCTGATATTTGCATGTTGCATTTTTCCCATGCAAAAATTTTGTATTCCTGGGTATTTTCGGGTTTTCAAAAAAAGCCGATTAAATTCGATTAATACAAACATTATTTTACGAAAACATTATAAAAATATTATAATTTCAGTATTATAATCTGCTGACAACAAAACCTTATCTTCAAGCTACAGTGCTATTCATAAGTATTAAGTTGCTGACAACACCAATTTCTATGTTCTTCACCAAAGACAAAGAAGATGATGAAATGAAGAAGCGTCGTTGTGAAATTCAAGGTTTCTGGAAGCTTCTCCTTATTTCTTTATTAATATGTAATTTTCCAGAACCTTCTATGTAGATTCTTTTTGTTTATTGTAATTCGCTGACTCCACTATGGATGAATTTAAAGCTAAAGTGGAGTACCGTTATATAGTATAGTATTAACTTGCAAATAAGAGTTCCCAAATTTAAATATGCATTTGATAGAGGATAACCATACCTTTAAAAACATGTCAACTTTTGACGATAGGATGTAAACTCATACCGCTAGACTAGAAACATTGTTTGAAAAAATTCATGATATAGAGACAAAAACGCATGAGAGTTCAATTTTCTGCTAAAAAATTTGTTCATTGTAGAGAAAAATTCAATCTATAAAAATTCAGAAAATATTAAGCTTAAAAAGCGAGATGAACTTACATCCTATTCAATGAAAAATGCAAAAATGCGATTTAAACGGTGCATTTTTTATTGTCGAACGGTGTAATAGAAGTTATTAGTTATTTTTGTCTTCAGTTGCATGAAAAAGACTTACATCATACGTTTTTCTTTTTATCAAAATAAATATTTTAAAAATCCTGAGGACTGGATGCAAGAAAGAAAGCAATGGATTGCCAAAACCTTTGGGGATTAAATTCTCTAGCTGGTACCTATACTCACCAGCTACTAACTTATCCAATTCAAAGTAGTTAACAAATTTAGTAAGAATATCAATATGAAAATTTTCTAAATTGAACAATTTTTAAAACCCCCCCCCGAAAAAAAATCCTGGGTGCGCCACTGTAAGGGAACAAACATACAAACAAACCCACAAACCTACAAACAAAGAATTTTATATAAGTAAAAGATTTATTCAAATTCGACCTAGCGCTACAAGATACAAAAAATCTTATTAGAACAGCACTAGCAATATTGTAAACAGCGGTGCCACTTTGGTAGTTTTCTACCAAAATTGGTAGTTTTTTTGCCCCGAGTTGATTTTGGTAGTTTTTATTTCATTTTGGTAGTTTTTTAACTGAACATGCTCAATCCTCAAAATATCCAACCTTGAAACGATAAATTGTAGTGAGGATATTACCTACAACATGTTCTGTTTCACAAAAGTGATATTTTTTTTTTTTTTTTTTTTTTTTAACGACGAATCCCAACGGTCCCACTAACCCGCCCAACCGACCGAGGAGCACATCCGCATGACGCACGGATTTGGTGACCGAACAGCCGTAATCCGGATTACGCTGTGTAACCGATCGCGGGTAAACATATTTGGAAATTCGTTTCAGCTACAGATTAAAATCATCAGCTGATAAAACGCATATTAATAAAACGCGAATTAGGTTATGAATGCAAGAGAGAATTCTTCCAAACATAACATAATATAAGATTAACGTGATAATAAACAATAGAATTAAAAGAAAATATTATGAAGCATCAGAATTCATGCGACGAATATGAATTTGATCAAATATAATTTTTGCCTACTTTACGATATTAGACTTAACAAAAATACAAAGACAAAACAATTCAAACAGTTAATTTACGCGACAAAGATTACAAATATTAATTTTAGTATTTTGTTTTTTTATACGAAATATAAAAAATCAAATACAAATAGAACAGTTAAGTAAACAGTAACGGAACGAATGTGAATTCAGCTAAAAATTTTGTTTTATTTGTATACAATATACAGTAAAAAACAAAATTCTGCTGAAATATAAATATAAAATACAACAAAAATACAACACTTTCAAAAAATCGACAATGCCGATCTTTGTGGAGTTTGGCAACCCTGTCATTTCGTTAGACCATAAGCGGTCCAAAAACTCAAAGAGCAACAAAGGCTTAAGTGTGATCAAGTGCATTTAAAATAAAAGTTTTAGTTTTATTAAGTGAATCTGACAGGTCAAAGACAGAATACAGGCTATTAAAATCGCTACAAATACAACGAAAAGGTTCATTCTGCGCGTAATTAGAGCGGCACATACTTAATATCAAAGGAATGAAAGATCTGGAACGACGGGTTGGGATATTAAAATCAATTTCTTGAAGCAAAAATGTAGAATTCAGAGAGCCATTTATCAATTTAATCAAAAATGTTACATTAAGCATTGTTCTTCTATTTTCTAGAGTATGGATGTCCAAGAGTTTTAAACGATTTTCGTATGGAGGTAGGTTCTGATTTGGATTCCAGCGAAGGTTTCTTAAAGCAAATAATAAAAATTGTTTTTGAACCGATTCAATTCTATCAGAGTGGCAGTTGTATTGTGGATTCCACAAGACTGATGCATATTCCAAAATTGGTCTTACAAGTGATATGTAAAGACTTTTGGTAACGAATGGGTCATTAAATTCTTTTGACCATCTTTTAATGAAACCTAGAACACCCCTCGCCTTATTCACACATAAGTCAATATGTAGATGAAAGTGAAGTTTTGGATCCATAGTAACACCCAGGTCCACAAAAGTAAAAACCTTTTCTAGATTACAGTTATTTATATGATACAGCGATGAAAGTTGGTGTCTTCTAGCAAATGTCATAAATTTACATTTTTTCAGGTTCAGTTCCATTAAGATATTATCACACCAGATAGCTATACTGGTCAGATCTGATTGTAACAACTTATGTTGATCTAAGATGTCATAGGATAGAAACAATTTAACGTCATAAGCATACAACAGTGCATTCGAATGTTTAATGACAGAAGGAAGGTCATTTATAAAAAGATTAAACAGAATAGGACCTAAGTGACTTCCTTGAGGAACTCCAGAGGTGACATCTATAGTTTTTGATGTTGATGATTCGAATAACACCTGTTGCTTCCGATTTGTCAGATGCGATTCTACCCATTTCTTTTAGATCTGGGAATCCGTATCTTTTAAGCTTTTCAATCAACAAATAATGATTAATTTTATCAAAAGCTTTACTAAAATCAGTATATATGACATCTGTTTGAAGATTCTTTGAAAATCCCTTTATTGTTAATGAAGAAAATTCCAATAAATTTGTAGATGTTGATCTACCTCTCAGAAAACCATGCTGTGAAGGAGATATTAAAGTTGTGACCGAGTGAACCAATTGCATTGTGACAACTTGTTCAAATAACTTTGGTATTGTGCTAAGTTTAGCAATACCTCTATAGTTAGATACGAATGATTTGGTTCCACTTTTATAAAGAGGAATAATGTATGACTCTTTCCATGAATTCGGAAAATAACCTCTTTCAATAGAGGCATTAAATATATTTGAAAGTGGAATGTATAAATTTTCTGCACAAACTTTCAAAATACAGCTAGGAATATTATCTGGACCAGTACTATATGAATATTTCAACGATTTTAGGTGTTGTAAGACATCATCAGATTATATAACAGGATTGAGAATGGAATTATAAGTGGGGATGTTATATGGATACGATGTGTTGCCATAAGTATTATCAGAATATGTCGTTTTGAAGAAGTCAGCAAACATATTGGAAATCTCAGTAGGATTGTTGGACTCACGATCATTCCATTTCATTGTAGTTGGAAAACCAGTGTTTTTCCTTTTTGAATTTACAAAGTTATAAAAAGTTTTAGAATCGTATTTCATTTTGGATTTCAAATCGTTCAAATATTCATCATAGCATTTTTTATTAAGTACTTGATATTTATGTCTCAGAAGCGAATATTTAGAATAATCTTGAAGGTTTAAAGTTCTTTTATATGTTTTAAATGCCCGAATTTTCGAAGTTTTTAGTTTCCTCAATTCTTTTGTAAACCATACAGCACCAAGTTCATTCGAATTATTTTTAATGTTCTTTGTAACACATATCTCGAAGATTTTGCTGAGCGTACAATTGAAAATTAATAAACAGTCGTCAACATCTTGAAAGTTCATGTCCCAACTAGTTTCAGATAAGAGTTGGTTCATTTTAACAAAATTTGTATTCTTGATGCAAAAAAATGACTTCAACGGTGTAGAAACTGGTTCTAAGTTGTTTTGAACAAATTCGAAATGATAATTCAAGTGTTGGGTGATGGTTATCTTCTGGACATGCAAAAGCATCACAGCGTTGCACTGAAAACTTCGAAGAGTCATCAACATAAATTAAATCCAAAATTCTACTATTCTTATTTTCAATCCCGTTTACTTGTTGTAAACTCATATCTGAAAATGAATCCAGAAAGTCATTTAAACAGTCACTAGAAGAATACGGAAGAAACTGGTTTGAATCGCCAAATAAATTCCAAGATATATTCGGTAAATTAAAGTCTCCAAAAACAACAATGGAATCGGCAGGTTTAACATTTGAGTAAACCAATGATATAAGCGATACATGTCTTAGATAAACGGTAATATCGGAATTCGGTGGGATATACGAGCAAGTAACGAAAATATCGATACTAAAAACTCGAATTCGTACACAAATAAATTCCAAGTCAGAGACATCTGAAAGTATGACTTCCTCAGATGAAAAAAGGTTTTTTACTGCAATGAGGACTCCACCACCAGTCCAGCATTTACGATCCCTCCGAAAAATTTGATACCCAGCACACAGAATTTCTGAATCAAAAATATTTGGTTTAAGCCAAGTTTCGGTAAATACCAAGACATTATGACTACAATCGAAACTTTTAATATAAATATCGTTCAACTTTGTATTTAGCCCTCGAACATTTTGGTACAGAAGACAAACAACATTATTCGGGATTTTATTTAGTTTTTTTGATTAGAATTTAATTTTCTTTGAGGAAGTTGAACTGGATTTACTAGATTTGATTTCTCTTTATAAACAAATTCACGAACTAAAGTTTTATCCGGCCAAAAATTTTTATTTACAATCTCATCAAACAATTCTGCAGGAACAGATAATTTGAAAGATGAAATGTTTCTAGCGTATGAAAAGTTGAATTTAAAAGCATTTATATTATTACCGGTTTTATTGAGTTTAGAATCGATATAAAATATAATATCTTCAGTTAATGTGTCTGGTGCAAATCTGGACACGAAAATAGATTTTTTAGGTTGCACAACAACAAGCCTTTTTGGGGTTCTCGTTTCTTGTACTTCCCGCAAACAATGCTTTAGAGAAATAATATTTATGGAAGGACAAACATTTTTATCAATATTTGAGATTCCATTCATATTTTTCTCAGGAGCGTCATCTACCCTCATTTCCAAAACCGCAGGATCAGGAGAATAAAATGTAACTGGTGAAGCAAACATATCGGAAAAGGATGGAGTTGTCGGAGTTGAAATTGGCTTTGGGGTAGGTGGTAAAAGCCCAACAGAAGTATTTTGTTTCGGAGCTGTTTCATCCAAACATTTATACTTCTGAAAGTTAATTTCGTACTCCTTCAGTTTAGACTGGGCAGCTGCTAAGTCCTTTGATACATCATTAAATCCCTTTCGGGCTTGACGTACCAATTTACAGATGTCCAGCTCTGTATCGCGGCAATCTTCGCAGGACCAACGAAGACCTTTTTTACCCTCGATCAGATCGACTACTCTACCAGTAAGGGATGCACATTTGACGTGATAAAAGATATCACATAGCCAACAAGAGACCATGCGTTCATTATCGACATTAATGGCACACTTACGGAAAGAGCAAGTCATATTTAAATGCAAAATTTATAAAAAATAAAATACAAAAAGTGTAAATTGGAACGAGACAAAATGATGACTGGGAAAAGGCACTTTCAAATTATATTAAAACAAGTGCCTGAAAGTATGCTCTGAAAATATGATCAGTCTGAGAATGTGGAATCTATATAAAGCTGGTGACACAAGAAATGTCAAAGTGGACAGTATAAGCAAAAACAAAAAAAAATTGCAATTTTTGTTGTAGTGATACTTAGCTGACAGGAATTCACGGAAATATAGCACAAAACTTTGTTATTTGCACAAAACTTGTTGCACTTAGCCAGAATTTAATTTATTTAATTTATTTAAAAGGTTTTCAAAATAATTAACACGGTATAACTATTTAAAATTATTTATTCAAATCGCAGCAAAAATTCACTTATGAACAAGTTGAACAGGGTTGCCAAACTTTTCAATGACTGTAATTTTCTCAGGACTCTACTAATTTGGAACTTTTTATATTCAAATGAATTTGGCCGACTTCACCCAAAGAAACATCAAATTCTGTGGGATTGAACAGCAGGAAAGTTAAATTGAGCAGCAATGAATCCAAATTAACTGATTATATTTGACATGCTCAGAAGAAAAGAGCGATGAAATGTACTGACGCTACATACATTTCATCGTTTTTTTATTCTGAATGTGTCGTTTGTAGTACTGATTCAGTGAACAATATATTTAACAGATAAATTAAAATTTTTTAGCGATATAGCACTCGACCAGAGTTATTGGCCGAGTGTAGCGGGAGAAATTTTAATTTGTTATTGAACATTTTGTGTTGGAAAAGTCTCTTGGACAGGTACTCGAATGAGTAAAAATGTACTTACTTTTCAAATTTTTTTGCTGCGGGTTATACAATTTTTTTTTGCATAAGTTTTTTGGTCGAAAAAAAGGGTATTTTGCACACAAAAAATAATCGCTTGGCGTGAGGTTGTAGTAACAAAAAAAGCTACCACAACCGAATCCACGCTCGCGTGTAGCAACTGAATTCGCTTGTGAACCGTGACAACTAACAGTGATGCCATGCAGGAAGCAAAAGACCACAGTGTTGCAAATCAATTTTTATTTTAACTTTTGTGTTTTTATTTTAATCTAAGTTCCTTTTCATCTAAGTTTATTTTATCAAAATTCACAAAAATGAACATTTGACCAGCCATTACAAAGGCTGCAAACTAATTCAGAAAAATAGTTAAAGGCTTAAGCCCATGCCACACAGGTGACCCCTATTTATTTGAATTTTTACTCTGGTTTACGCATTTTAATTTTTTGATGCGTGACACCTTTTATCTTTATGTCACAAAAGGGTTGCTATAAGTGGTCTATACTTACGATTTATCGTATGCGATGTATAGTATGCGAGAATTTCGCTTATGTATATGGGGGTATTGGAAGTTTTTTTGGACAATTTCGGGGCCATAGAGATTATTTTAATCAATATGTACAAACAATTTCTTTTTTTCTTCGATGAAGATCAGTATGTTTTAAATTGATTCATAAAATATTTCATTAAAATATTCATTTGTAATAGCGTCCTTAAATTACATTACGTATTTCTTTAACAAATTTAGCAATTAAAATAACACTCTTTGAAAAAATATTCACTCGCTCTTTCAATTAGTGTTCATTTTTAATTTTGCCAAATTTTGTCAGCGTCAATTGACGCCGGTGTTGCATCCCCTTTAGTATATCACCCATCACTATTATGCATCCATCTGGTTTATCTTTTACGTATCTAGAAAATATTTTTAAAACCTAATTATGATTAAACTATAATGAATTGCAAACAAAAAGAAGTGTTTTATGCTTCGAAAAATTGTGCGGAATAGCTTCTATTTTGTTAACTTCCGAAAAACACGTATTTCAACATTTTAAAATTTTTGCAAATTGAATGAAATAATTAAATATGGCGTTTTATGAAAGCGCGTTAATTCGTGTAAGAATTGAGAATTATTTTGCATTAAAAGTCTTGTGTTTATATATGAAATTAAATTATAAAATTATTTCTCTAGTTTTACAAGACATCATCAAACACATTTGCTTTCTTTTTCTTACATTCTTTTTCGTAATACTTTTTTTGTATATTTTTTTTCTTTTGAACAATTTAAGAAAATTGTTGTCTCGCTCTTACACGTTAGCATTATTTTTGACACTCTTTTTGCAGTATCAGAGAGATGTTGCTGCGTCAGACAGTAGATGTTGGGACAACAGATAGTAGATGCTGCAACATCTGAAAGTAGATGTTGTGACAGCCGCTAGCATTCGGTTGGCCGAAAATTCTGCTGGCCCAACAGTTTTTGTTTTCTGGGTGCGGGTGTTGATTATTACGGACTGTTCTACATTTAAGGGGTACAAACATGTTAACCCTTTCGCGAATTTGTTACCATATGGCAACATCACACTTTAAGACTACGTGGACCAGCTTCGGTACAATTTACAAAAAAAAAGTTAATGCCATTTTTTTCTTTGGTTTATTAGAAGTATTTCTGTAGAAACATTTTTTTTTTCGGTTTGTTGAATAGCAACAATTTCCGTTTTTTATTGCACCATATTGACGCGAGAAATTACCGAAAACATCACTTAAGAAATTTAAATTTAATTGTTTAAAAAAATTATTTTAAAAAAAGTGTTAATGCAATAATGTAATGAAAGAGTCATACTACATGTTTGCATTTTTAAAAATTCAAAAATTTAATTCTCGTAGCTGTGGCGACAATGCCATTTAATGGTATAGTTTTTTGTACGTGTCTAAATTTGAATTTTGCGACAGTTGCTACACGTTCAACGAAAATATACCTATAATTTTGTCCTTCTTATTTTTTTTCAGCATTTTTATATTATATAACTATTGTATGCCTTATATTATATGTATTTTATGTAAAAAAAGTTTATGTTAAAAAAAATGTATTTTGAACTGTCATGAATATAATTGATGTAAATAAATGCACACTTACAATGAATTTGACTTTGATTAATTTAATCACTATTAGCATCATTAATAGCAATAATTAACTGATAATAGATTTTTAAGGCTCGAAATGAAAAACATGTAGCGAAAGGGTTAAATAGACATTGCAGAAACGTCATTTGGTCATTAGCAGATGGAAGATTAAGAATTTGGTCCCAATGTATAACGTCAAGTTCGGAGTTATGGCTTAAGTAGTCTATATGCTTGAAGTCTCGGTAGTGAAATGAATTTCCATTTATTCTTAGTCGAAAGTTATATGTCATAAAAATAAGGTCATGTTTTGAAAAGATTGGAGCGGAGAGTTGGTCATAAAGTAAAATTTTTGATTTGTCATTAACAAAAAATAAATCTAAAAGCGTACTACTTGCTTGCGTGAAATGAGTCGGTGTAGTGGTATTGGCAGAAAAAAAGTCCAAGAGATTGCATATTAGTTGTCAAGTTGTTCTCTTTTATTATGTTGCTATTGAAATCACCAGTAATTATTATATTTTGACAATTTAATGACAAGCATTCAATAGTTTCTAAGAATTGCGCGATGTCAATGTTACGATTTGGTCTATAAACACTACCAACGAGGAGTTTCTCAGCACCAAAAATGATGTTGACGAAAAGATACTCAATGAGACTATCCTGCGGGGATTTACAATTAAGCTTGCACACAATGCCATCCCCAACAAAAATTGCTACTCCGCCCGCCTTTTTTCCCTATCACAATGAAATATTTTAAATCCGCTCACTTTAAAAAAGCTATTATTCATACATGGCAAGAACCATGTCTCTGTAACGCATCAACACCAGAACACAACACCAGAACACTCAAACATGTATCTGAATTCGTCGATTTTCCTGACTAGGCTTTGCTCATTAATATGACAAATTTTTAAACCTTCTCTTTGCTTCCTAAGAATTCTAATTAGATTGAATGTCGAGTCCGTGGAACTTGCATTATTTTGATTATAAGTTAGCATGTATTATAAATAGGTTAGTATTAGCAATGCACGTAGCAAATAACTCTCAATAAACATAATATAATAACAATTAAATGTAAAAGATAAAATTTATAAATAATAATGAAAATAAATGTCGCAACAACAAGAATCACAACATTAATACGAATGGCAATATAACGAGAGAAGTCTTTGGTAATGAGATTTACTTTAAATGCAATTTGGTTTTTGTTACGAGATTTCAGCACATTCAGTAGAGATGCGAAATAAATTGTTGTTGTTCTCGCCCTCTACTGTGTTAAAGTTAGCGAATGAATCAAGCATTATCGCTCATAATCTTTTTTACATGCATAAGACCTTGCATTGTGAAAGCAAGGTTACATGAATATTTTGATTTTCTTTTGTCAGACATTCGTTAATATAAAATGGAACGTCGATCGATTGGACCAACTTAAAACTAACAATTTCGAACTTACCATTAACAGGGTTGGCGTAAACACAGAAAATTATACAAAAACAAATGAGTAAGTTTCAGTCGGGCAAGCCGACTCCGAATACATACTGTTTTGCTGTTTTGGTGAAATCTTAAAATATCAACCGCGGAACCAATATCCGCCATTTTGAATTTTTAAATTCCGACATCAAATTCGAAATCAGCGACCCCGAAAACCCCGTTATCCAATTTTTTCTACTATTTTGATGAAATCTTAAAATTACGGTAAAAACACGATTTTCACTAATATGGGAGTTAGGCGTGGCAGTCGACCGATTCCGCCCATTTTCAATACCAACTCCTTCAAGGGACTAGCTCCTGCAATCGTGTTTACAAGAAAAGAGGACGGACAGACGGACAGTCGGATAGACGGACAGACGGATAGGGCTAAATCAACTCAGGAGGTGACGCTGATCAAGAATATATATACTTTTCCATACCGGACACGTCTTCTTGGTCTTACAAACATCAGACCAAAGTGAATATACCCATACCTCATGAGGTGTAGGGTATAAAAAGGATACATTTTCACACCAAGAGAAAAAATCGTATTGAAGTAACCAATTTTTAACCAATTTTGTGGTTAATATTTTTCAAACCGATCTTTCAGGTTATTTTAACAAGATGCTGTTGTTCAAAATGACACTCTCCTATATGTGAATGTGTACATTGTCATTAAACTGGGAAAACTGGTAAATATGCGTTCATTCAAGTCATTGCCGGTAGCTCATGGGTTAGGCAGTCGGCCTCATAAACGGAATTACTGGGGATCAAATCCCCGCTCCGGAAAAAGTTTTTTTAATTTAATTTTTATACCCTGCACACTAGTGTCCAAGGGTATATTGTTTTTGTCACACCGTTTGTAACGCCCATAAGGAGGCGTGCCCGATATGAAAAAGTATATATATTCTTGATCAGCATCACCTCCTGAGTCGATTAGTCCATGTCCGTCTGTGTGTCATTTCGCACAATAACTGTCGGGATAACTGTTGGGATTCCTCTTATTTTGGCGAATGATTGGACGGTATTGAAAATGGGCAACATCGGATAAGAGCCACGCCTACCTCCCATACAAAATGGCCGCCATATTTATATTATTTTCGTTTATCTTGAGAAATACTTAACCGATCGCCTCCAAAATTTGGCACTCCTCTTATATTGGCGAATGATTGGACGGTATTGAAAATAGGCAACATCGGATAAGAACCACGCCTACCTCCCATACAAAATGGCCGCCATATTTATATTATTTTCGTTTATCTTGAGAAATACTTAACCGATCGCCTCCAAATTTTGGCATTCCCCTTAATTTGGCGAATGATTGCACGGTATTGAAAATGGGCAACATCGGAGCCACCCCTACCTCCCATACAAAATGGCCGCTAAATTTTTATTATTTTCGTTTATCTTGAGAAATACTTAACAGATTTGGATGCGGTTTTTTGCATTGGGTTGGAAATGAGATCGGAAACGAAATGGAATTTGACCGAAACAAAATGCAATTGGAACAAAACTTTTAAATGGATCAGGAAACTAAAATTATCCATAAATATTGGAAAATTATCGATAAAAAATCTATAAATTATCAAAAAAAATCGAAAAATTATCGATTAAAAATCGAAAAAAAATCGATAGAATATCGAAAAATTATCGATAAAATATCGAAAAATTATGAATAAAATGTCGGAAAACTATCAATAAAAACCGATATTCGATAAAATTACTAACATATGGTCTCAGAATATATCGTACTCGCATGTGCAGGGTATTATAGCTTCGGTCAGACCGAAGATAATTCTTTTACTAGATTTTTATAAAATTGTAAACCACAGTTCCTCCAAATAACTTATTTACCATTCTTTAACTTATTTTCAAATTAATATTACCATTTCAAAAAGATACCTTTTCACACTGAACTGGATTTGAACGCCGGACCTTCGGATCTTGAGTTCATCACTTTACCTTCTGTGGACCTGCGCTTCATAGATTCATGTCGTCCAAAGACCAATCTGAATTTGAAATCTAAAAATTTCTATTTAAAAAAACTTTTTTCAACTCAGACGAGATTCGAACACGGGACCTAAAGTTAATAAGTTCCGCATCTGCACGCTGTTCCACTGAGCTTCTTTCGTTCAGGTCACCAAAAACCAATTTGTTTTGAAATTAAAAAATTTCTTCTGTTTATTTTCAAATTTTCCATTCGACAGTATGGTTGAACCAGCAAACAATATTATGAGCGCTCAGAATTTAGAGTCCGAAAAGTATCTAATTTTTGAGGATTTTTTGAGCCAAAATTAATTTGGAATTTCAAAATATGTTTTGGTTTTATCGGCATGAATGATAGAGGCACCGTAGCTCAGAGGGTTAAGCATTGAGTTACGAAACAGGAGGTCCCATGTTCGAACCCCGGAAAAGGTAAAAAGTTTTTCTTCAATATTTGAAATGTTAATAATTTGATTTGATATTTGAAATAGAATTCCGTGTCAACAGGACAGCTGTCCATTAAAGATAACAAATAAATAGATTTGGGCATATTTGGGAAACATATTAGAGTCATATTTTAGACTCTTTTTAGAGCCATATTTTAGCCTCATATTTGAATCATATTTAAACACATTTTAGAGAAACAAAACGTTTGCACAAATGAGAGTGGAAAATAAAAAAATATTTGACATTTTTGTCAAATGGAAAATTTTAAAATAAACAAAGAAATTTTTGAATTTCAAACAAATTTGTTTTTGTTAACCTGAACGAAAGATGCTCAGTGGCACTAGGGATGCAAACGATACATCGATTTTTTTGAAAGCATCGATATATCGCCCAAAAAACGATGTTAAAAATTTCCCAACATCGAAAAAGTGCCGATGCATCGATGTCAATATGAACGATGTTTCAATATCGATGTTTTACTATGCTTTTGAAATTTTTAATTTTCAGAAAGTTTTTTCTTTCATTTGCTTGATATATTAAGCCAGCAATCCAGCAATGTTGACATGACAGAACTTCAGTTAACAAGCTTCAAGTGCAACTTAATTAAACTTAGGATGAGAATTTTTAAAACTACAAATTGCAATGGCAGCAGAAATTCGCCTATAGGCATTTTACGGTTAAGTTGCATTTAGATCGCTCGAACGAAAGCTACTTTAGTTGCAAAATCTAATCTCAAACAAAATTCCGTTCGCACAGCTGTTCACACCTGAATATATGCATCGGAAGCCAGAGTTTGCCCGAACATTTTGATCGAGCATTCGGCTTCGAACACAAGAGCGCAAACCGGGCGTTTACCCCGACCGAATGAATGGCATTTTATTAGCGCGTTCGTGCGGTCTAAATGCACCTTAATCTACGGCAGATCATCGGTAAGCTTTCCAGTGGTAAAATTCTACCCAGCAAGAAGGGTGTCGCAGAAACTCCAATCATAAAATAACATGAAAAACATGTGTATCTATCGAATTTTATCAGGTTTGGAAGTAATTAAGAAAACATCGGAAACATATATCGATGTTTTTTGGGCGATGTTTTTTCCCATCGATTTTTGAATTTTCGATATATCGAAACATTGATATATCGATGTCGTTTGACAAAGTTTGCATCCCTAGTGACACAGCGCGTAGAAGCAGAACTTACAAGCCTTAGGTCCAGTGTTCAAATCTCGTCTGAGCTGAAAAAAGTTTTTTTAAATGGAAATTTTTAAATTTAGATTGGTCTTTTGACGAAAAAATTCAATGTAGCGCAGTAGCACAGAGGGTAAAGTGATAAACTCAAGATCCGAAGGTCCGGCGTTCAAATCCAGTTCAGTGTGAAAAAATTTCTATTTGAAATGTCAATTTGAAAATAAGTTAAAGAATGGCTAATAGGTACATGGAGGAACAGTGGTTAATTGTATTTGCAGAATCTTCAATAAAAAAAAAATTTAATAAAAAAAAACATTTTCCCTAACGGGGGTTCGATCCCGGTTCCTTCCGTTTATAGGGCCAACAGCCTAACCCCTGAGCTACTGGCAATGACTTGAATGAGCGTCTACTTACCAGTTTTCCCATTTTAATGAGAAAACTTCACACGTACACGTACACATATAGGAGAGAATCGGGTAATTTTTTCACAATGCCCTGTGTTCGTTACCCCAAACATTACGGGTAGTTTTACCCGATATTCACCGGTAATTTGTATGAAGACTACCGGTAGCTGGTTGGCAGGGTTAGGAATTGTTTTTGTTTTGCGTACAAATGTTTTTCATGTAAATATAACATGAATCGTGTTAATTAAAATACATGAAGATTTCTCTGGGTGCATGCAAGCAAAATTTGTTTTTTTATTCGAACAATTTAATTTAATTTTTTGGAAAAAAATGGCCTAATTTGAAAATTTAGCGATAGTCAAAATTATTCAACGCCCATTTTTTATGGTGGCATGGCTGAGCCGGCAGCGGTCGTATCAGGAAGTACGGGAATTCTTATTATTATTTACTAGTACATTGCCCGTGCCATGCACGGGAAATTAAACACTAATTTGAAAAAATTAATGTTTACTTTATTGTGTAATTTAGATGCAAAAATATTTTCTATGTTTTCATATGTAATTTTTATACCCCCACAATCACTGTGGCAGGGTATACTAACTTTGTCACAACGTTTGTAACGCCCATAAGAAGGCGTGTCCGGTATGGAAAAGTATATATATTCTTGATCAGTATCACCTCCTGAGTCGATTTAGCGATGTCCGTCTGTCTATCCGTCCGCACGATAGCGGTCGCAGTTTTGGAGATATCAACTTGAAACTTTTTTTACATGTTTTTCTCGTGAATACTGAGATCAAGTTCGAGAATCAGCCAAATCGGACAAAAACTGGGCGTGGCTCCCATACACCGATATTGTTGTATTCCATTGGAAATGTTTAGAAACGTATTTTTGACATGGTCCGAGGTTCCGAAGCCACATATATAAAGGTCTAAATGGGGTCCTGAGACCAATTTTTTTTTTTTTTCGGATTTGATTGGAAATTTTTGGAAATGGATTTTGGACATGGTTTGGGCTCCAAAACCACCTATAATTGACTCAAAATAGGGTCCTGAGACCACATTTTTTTATGTTCGAGGTACTTCTTCCTACTGTGTGGGAGGTGATGCTGATCAAGAATATATATACTTTTCCATACCGGACACGCCTCCTTATGGGCGTTACAAACGTTGTGACAAAGTTAGTATACCCTGCCACAGTGAGTGTGGGGGTATAAATATGAAGCAACTTCGGCCGGCACCGGGCTTGAACCTATGACCCCCGTCATAGGCCGAAGCTCTAACCAACTGACCACAGCCAGCTATAAAATAAATTGAGCAAATGGCGATATAGTTCATCAAGCTGTATGGTGAATGTGTATATACACACAAAAATACAGCATTGATTTACCATTGCCACCTTTAAGGAAATAATACTACCAAAAGGCTAGCGTTGCCACCTAACAATGTTTTCACCTGTTACGGCTAAACATTATTTCCGATTGTCGATTATTTTTTTGCAAAGCGTTTTATTCATTGGATTTTTTCAATTTTTATTTTCGTATTATGTATTTTGACGTACTAAAACCGAATCTGAATCTTTTATTGTAGCAAGAATCTGCTTTCCGAGATATAAATTTTTTTAAGTTCTGATTTGCCCTTTTACAATTTCTTGAGTGACTTCTAAGAAAAGTGTTCATTTTGTAGTATTTTTTTTTCGGGAATTCTAATTTATAAATGATTTACATTTTTATTTGTTTTTATGAAATTTCTCACTTCAAAGAAATATATTTTCGCATTTGCAAGAAACATTTTTGAGTAAGTTTCGCTGCGGCTGCGGTACTTCGCGTTGATGTGTGCGAACCTTAATGTTGTACTGGGAATATATTATAGTGTATAGGAAAGTGTAATATGGAAATCTAGTACACCACCGTAATAGGTGAAAATAGTGTTAGGTGGCAACGGTAGTCTTGCGGCAGTGTTATTTTCTTAAAGGTGGCAGCTTTAGGTCGAAGCTATTTTTGTTTGTATGTGAAAGGATTTTTTGTGAAAGCGTTTTGCATACAGCTTGCCGAAGTTAATCGATATTATGTGAAGGTATTGTATGAGCATTAGTGGCTCTGGTGAGAAGGTGCTTAGTTCGCTACTTCATCTTAGTTACAATCGCTGCGTTGTGGGTTCGATACCTCACCAGGGCGGCTAACATTTATAACACAAAATATATGTGTGAATATATTTGTAAGTAAGTGGCTCTGGTTCCTTCTAACCACCAGAATGGCTAACATTAAAAAAAAAAAGAAGGTTAACAACTTAAAAAAATTTTTTAAGTGAAGTTGTAAATTTTGAATCGGGTAGTGTTCCGGACAGACAGACAGACAGAAAGACAGACAGACAGACCTGGACAAATATATATCTATATATATAAAAGATACGTGTATGTTTGTCACCAGTAGACGCGAAAACTACAGCACCGATTCTCACCAAAATTTATATGTGTGTTATAGGGGTCGTGAGTCGTGACATAGGATAGGTTTTGACACGCCCACTTTTACCGCCCACAAGTTAGAAAATACGTATTTCTCTCACATTTGTGAATCTTTTAAAGCAAATACCATATGATCAACAATCAACTTGGTTGCCACCTAGGACTTAATTTTTCCCCACCCAAGCAGTGTTACCATATCTGCGGGTTAAAAAACGCTTTCGGTTTCTTTCAAAGTATGAAATCGATTTGTTAAGTATTTCAAGTCGATGGTCCGATCACAAATTTCAACAACTTCGTGTATTTTCAACATTAAATGCAGCAGGGAGTAATAATTAAGGTTATTTCCATTTGATTGCATGTAACTTTTCAACAATGGAAAAAACCTAAGGCAATGCCAAAATAACACGGCTTCTCCTTGAGTATTACATATTCGCAATTCCATAATTTGCCCCAATCTCCCAGTGCACATTTTATGCCCACTTTCGCATTACTTCATTTCCACTTAAATGCATTTGCTATTTACATTCCAAATAACTACGGAAAAATGTCTATTGTGAATGGAAATTAAATTATACCCTTAAAGCTCCCACACACTGCCGCGAAATTTCCCCAAAAATTGCTCAAAAATTGCAAGGCAATATTCGGCTCGGACAAATTTTTTCGTGCTGAAAAATTTCACAAAAACAAAAACAAATGCATATCATTCTAGAGCGCACTATCGTATTTTCAAGAAAAAGTACCACGACACCAACGACATTTTGCATTCATGTGTGGCGACCTTAAATGCTCACTGCGAAAGTCGCCCACTTTCACCCTACACACAGTACTTCATTACAACTTAAAATACCCAAAATTCCGCCGCCGCGGTACTTTCTCGAAAATTCTTCCAGCAAAGATATTGGAATAAAAAAATTTGTTTGCGGTGAAAAATTTCAAAGCTACAACTAAAAATGTGTATCATTTATAAATTTTCTTTAAAAAAAACGCAGTATCGCATATTCAAGCAACATTTTTGTTCAAGTTCCGTACCGGCTGCGGAATTTCGCGTTGGCTTATGGGGACCTTAATGCGGGCAAACCGCCATTAATATTACGAGAAGACGTCCATTGCGAATGAAAATTAAATTAAACTTGACTTAAATGCCCACACTGCAATTGGCCTTTTCGGCAAATAAGCACTGCAAAATTGTCCCAACAAGTTATAGAAATCACTTTCTTCCCCCAAGAAAAATTTACAAAAACACAACAGAACGTCTTTCAATGTGGCAACACTCCTCACAGACGGGGCGCTCAACCAGTGCAGCCAACTTTAGGCAAATTTCCCTTCCTAAGGGAATTTTCGGTTTAATTTTGTCTAAAAGGGATAAAGGTACTTATTTTTACTTAATTTGAAGGTGCACTTAGACCGTAGGAGCGAACACAACTTTTGTCGCGAACTCCAATCGTAAACGAAATTCCGTTCGTGCAACCGTTTACACTGACTGAGTATTCCCTCCCGCACCAGCATCGGAATCTACAGATTTGTTCGTTTTCAAGTGTTTACACTGCTGGGCCATTTTGTGCGAGCATTCGGCTACGTACCAAAGCTCAAAGATCGTAATCCAGTCGTTTGCTCCGGCCGAATTAACAACATTTGTTTCAAATACTTATACCACATGTCATTTAATTTAATTTCAATAATCTTCCAAACATACTTTACTGCGCTACATACATACATACAATACGAATCATTCATTCATTCATCAAAACCTATTTCAATACCGATCGCTACATCAATTTTCCTCTCTATAAAATTGTACAAAATTAACTCCACTGTATAAACACCAATTAAATATATATATTTAAAAATTACTTTCATCCATTCATCCATTACATTGCAGACAATGCAACAACAAAAAATTGTTTAGGCCCAGCGAAGCGGACCGGGCCCAGGTAGTTATTTATATAAAACTCTTCGTGAGTATGTATGTATGTATGTATGTATGTATGTATGTATGTATTAGGGCTTTCAATCCCGAAGGCTTTTCGCAATCACGGGACTTTCGGGACTCAATTGCAATCCCGGGATCCCGGGATTTTTCGGGATTTGATACTTTTACATGCAAAATGAGTTTTAAAAATATATAAAAATGTTTTTCATATGTTTTATTGCAAAACTGATAGTTTTAGCTTAAATAAATAAACATAAACATTAATTTCAATTTATTAAAGGTACAAATTAATGCATTTTTTATTTCAGTTTCCGGTTCTTTAGGAAAACACAATTCAATTCAAAATATGCTTAAGTAAGGTTTCTAAAATTACTTTTGCATCTGTTTTCAGTTTTACTTAATTATTTTTATTAAGCAATTTTTTTTTGTGCGTTCGCTAAGACTGAAAATACCAATTTTCATCTGAAATAAATATAAATTTATTTTTTCTTAAAGAAAAAATTTAAGCACAAACAATTTTATTCGTAATTTTTATACCCCCACACTCACTGTGGCAGGGTATACTAACTTTGTCACAACGTTTGTAACGCCCATAAGGAGGCTGTTCCGGTATGGAAAAGTATATATATTCTTGATCAGTATCACCTCCTGAGTCGATTTAGCGATGTCCGTCTGTCTGTCCGTCCGTCTGTCCGTCCGCACGATAGCGGTCACAGTTTTGGAGATTTCGACTTGAAACTTTGGGTACATGTTTTTCTCGTGAATACTGAGATCAAGTTCGAGCATCAGCCAAATCGGACAAAAACTAGGCGTGGCTCCCATACACCAAAAAAAAGGTACAAATTTTTCAAGTCTTTTTTATTGTTGTATTTGATTGGAAATGTTTAGAAACGTATTTTTGACATGGTCCGAGGTTCCGAAGCCAAATATATAAGGGTCTACATGGGGTCTTGAGACCAATTTTTTTTTTTGGTGGTTTTAATTGGAAATTTTTAGAAATGAATTTTGAACATGGTCCGGGCTCCAAAACCACCTATAATTGGCTCAAAATAGGGTCTTGAGACCACATTTTTTTATGTTCGAGGTACTTCTTCCTACTGTGTGGGTTTATTTCAACTTCGGTATAGCCAAACATAGTCCACTCTCTAGTTTTTAATTAATTTAAAATGTTTAAGTTTTGTGTTTTCTAACTAACTTTTTTTTCATTTTGGGGTTGTCCAAATGTTGTCAAAGAATATTTTTCTGCTTACACGATTTTTTTATATTTTATGAGCAATGAAAAGTTATATTTTTCTTGTATTAAACTTTATTTATTGGCTAATTTATTTAAAATGTAGTCCCGAAAATCCCGGGATTTAGGAAAAAATATCCCGTGAATTTTCGGGACTAAAAATGGACCGGGATCCCGGGATCGAAAGCCCTACCCCACACTCACTGTGGCAGGGTATACTAACTTTGGCACAACGTTTGTAACGCCCATAAGGGGGCGTGTCCGGTATGGAAAAGTATATATATTCTTGATCGGCATCACCGCCGGAGTCAATTTTGCCATGTCCGTCTGTCGGTCCGTCAGTCTGTCCGTTCGCACGATAGTGGTCGTAGTTTTGGAGATATCAACTTGAAACTTTGGGTACATGTTTTTCTTGTGAATACTGATATCAAGTTCGAGAATCAGCCAAATCGAAGAAAAACTGGGCATGGCTCCCATACACCGAAAAAAAGGTCAACATTTTTCAAGTCTTTTTTATTGCTGCATTCGATTGGAATTGTTTAGAAACGTATTTTTGACATGGTCCTAGGTTCCGAAACCACATACATAAGGGTCAAAATGGGGTCTTGAGACCAATTTTTTTTTTGGTCGATTTGATTGGAAATTTTTAGAAACGGATTTTGGACATGGCTTTAAAACTATTTATAGGTGGCTTAAAAATTTCAGCTTCGGCACAGCCGAATATAGTCCACTCTAGTTATTAAATTTTATTTACAAAATTCCAATATTTTCTAACATTTTCAATTATAAGAAAATATATCAACGAATATCATTTCTCCAAAAGAATATTATTCAAGTTATTTCAACATTTTTTGTCACTTGAGTTAATTTTCTTTTTTATACCAAGCCACCTTCTAATTCGCTTCACAAATCACAACTGATTAGAAAAACTGGTTTACTGACAGATTACTCGGTTTTTCTTCGACAATCTTCTCTCAAAGATAAACGAAACAAAGCCAATCACAAATCACTTAGTTTTGTTTGAAACACACTACCTCTGCATTACCTAAGTATAGTTCCGAACCAATATACATGTCTAAAAGGGCTTGATTCACCCATTGTAACTATAAAATAGCTGTATACTAGACAGCTGCATGAATGTGCTTGAAACGCTGTTCAAGACATTCATTTCGCTCTCAAATATTAACTGTCGTGTCCCGTATGCTTACAAAACAAATTAGTGTTTTGTCCTGAGACAGCGAGTGTAAGTGAGCACAAGACAAAATTCTCACAAAACATTACTGCAGCGTACTCACAAAAGCAGTGTGCAATAGAAACAAGTACACTAAAATATAGTTTGCTTGACAGTGAGTACACCAAGCATTTTTCAATGCAAACGTTTTCTGCTTGCTTTGTGTGTTTTAATCCTAAATAGGACAATTTCTGGGAGATTCATGCCAGGTCGGATTCGGCCAGCTTCCAAGTGCGTCCTTGGACTTTTTTTTGGGAGAATCATGTAAGTTGGGATTTGGCCAGCCGTTCTTGAACTTTTTTTGGGTGAATCTTGTAAGTTGGGATTCGGCCAGCTTCTGAGTGCGAATCCCAACTGACATGATTTCCCCAAAAAAAGTCCAAGGACGCACTCAGAAGCTGATCAAATCCCAACTGACATGATTCACCCAAAAAAAAAGTCCAAGGACGCACTTAGAAGCTAGCCGAATCCCAACTGACATGATTCACCCAAAAAAAGACCAAGGACGTACTCAGATGCTGTCCAAATCCCAACTGACATGATTCACCCAAAAAAAGTCCAATGACGCACTTGGAAGCTGGCCGAATCCCACCTGGCATGATTCACCCAAAAAAAGTTCGAGTTAATGAAGTATTGGCTTAAAATTGCTGCCGTCTTTCAAATTTGAATTCGTTTTGTCCGAGTTGACATCAAGTACTTGGTGTACTTGGTGTATTTTGTGTTGTCATTGTTTTGATCGTTTTAAGCACTCGATGTTTTGGAGAAAACGAGTACAGTACTTGTGTTTATGAGAACAAAACAAATGAGGTCAAGTCATTATTTGCCATGAGAGAGTACACACAAAAAAAAGTCGGTAGATTTAACCGAAAAAGACGGTTAAAAACGCTCCAACCCTTCTTCGTCGGTTAATCTAACCGACGAGAAGTGGTTGATTTACTTTAATGATTTGTTAGTTTACAATTTTTAATTGTAAACATACAGCAAAAATTTTTTTCGATACATATTTTTTTAGTAAGAAAACCATTTAAATTTGTTGGCTTACAATTTTTAATTGTAAACATACAACGAAAATTTGTTCCGATACATATTTTTTTAATAAGAAAACTTTTTTCGATGAATTAATTTTTTTCTTCATTTGAAAACAAAGCCCAACCAAAAAAAACATATTAAACACAAGAATATATTTCGAAAATGCAAGATTGCATGTTTAAAAAAATAAATATTAGCTTGAGCATAACTGACACAAGCACTTATTTTCCAAAAGTAGTATTACAAGCAAAAAACACTGTTTGGCTCTGCTCAAGCTGCCTCTATAAGGCACAACATTCAGAACACGATTGGGAATTCTTCTTTCTTTGAATCTCAACAATTCAACTGAAGATGTGAGAATGGTAAATTGCACAAGTTGGTGAAAATTCAAATTTAACCAACAATTGCTGTAAAAGAACCTAAAATTTCTGTACAACAACAATTTTTTTCGGTTATTTCAACTATTTTTTTTTACCATTTTTTGTCGGTTAAATCTACCGACGAGCTCGGTAAAAAAATTTACAATTTTCATACATTTTGACATGCTGTACGTCAACCACTTTTTTCGGTTAATTTTACCGACCTTTTTTTTCTGGGTATGCTACCGACAGTGCTTGTGTTTAAATAAATTAAGTAAGTTTTGGACATTGAAATAGTGTACAGTTTTCTGAAATAGAAGGAAGTACATTTGTGCAGATGTCTACTGTATACCCTATAAATCCAGTGAAATGGGAGTCAGTTGATTCTTGCAGATATACAAATCAATAATATATATACCGGACTACTTCGAGAAATTTGCCAGAGCAGATATATACAACAACGATAAATACACGATTACACACAAGAAAAAAATATAGAAAAAAGTTATAAAGACAATAAAACATTTTTAGAACAACTCCAACAACAATTTTAACAAAATGGTCAAAATTGTGTTTTTCGACTTAAGTGATTTTTTTTTCGCCACAGATATATTGGAACTACAAAATCAATATTACTCGAAACAGACCACAAGGACATCAATAAACCAATTGAACAAAAAAAAGAGTAAAAAACAGTTTTTTAAAATATAACCCTTTAACCGACTAAAAAGCAGAAAATAAATTTCCTTTAAATTAATTTCAGCAATTTCGATTTAAAATTAAGGGTTTTTGGGTACTTTCCTCCGAATATCATTGCAGATTTCAAAGTCGCCAAAAACCCTTAATTTTAAATCGAATTTGATGAAATCAATTTAAAGGAAATTTATTTTCTGCTTTTTAGTCGGTTAAAGGGTTGTATTTAAAAAAACTAGTTTTTTACTCTTTTTTATTCCCCCCTTATTTTCCCCTTTTTTACTCTTTTTCCCGAATGCGAACCTAAGTAAAAAATTTCAGCCTTGTAGCTTACAAAATACGAAAGTTAGAACTTTAAATTGACTCCATCCCGCTCCCCTTTGCCCCCACACCCCCCTTTTCATTTTGTCAATAAGGACCCACCTACCAAATTTCATCATTGTAGCCTGAAGGAATTGGAAGTTATGCCATGTTTAAAAAAGGGGGTTGGAGTCCCCCCACGGCCCCTACGCCTCTGATGGACCCCAAAATTTAATAGAATGCATTGTCACCGGAGTTCTATCAGTGTTCCAAATTTCAGCTCTCTAGCTCATGTGGAAGTGTATGAAAAAGCTCGTCGCAGATTTGATATATATATATATATATATATATATATACCCAAAGCAAGTTAATATAAGGGTTATAAAAAAAGAGTAAAAAACAAGTTTTTTAAATATAACTCTTTAACCGACTAAAAAGCTGAAAATAAATTTCCTTGAAATTAATATCAGCAATTTCGATTTAAAATTAAGGGTTTTTGGGTACTTTCCTCCGAATATCATTGCAGATTTTGAAGTCGCCAAAAATCCTTAATTTTAGATCGAAATTGCTGAAATGAATTTCAAGGAAATTTATTTTCAGCTTTTTAGTCGGTTAAAGGGTTATATTTTAAAAAACTTGTTTTTTACTCTTTTTTTTTTTAATAATTTTTTTCTTCTTTTCTCTTTTTTTTCCCCCTACGCCTCTGATGGACCCCAAAATTTAATAGAATGCATTGTCACCGGAGTTCTATCCGTGTTCCAAATTTCAGCTCTCTAGCTTCATGTGGAGGTGTATGAAAAAGCTCGTCGCAGATTTGAGGATATATATATATATATATATATATATATATAGTCCGCCCAAAGCAAGTTAATATAAGGGTTATAATAAAAAACCGCGTTAGCGGCCCACTGTTCAAAGCATGGACATACACCGGACCTGAAGAATGTGGAGATTGTACAGTAGGAGTGAAAATATTCAAAGAGACTCACATTCGAATTATAAATACAACAAACGAAGAGAGACACTGATACATCAACAAAGAAATAAAACAAAACATAAACAAAAAAACAAATCAGTAGACAACTGCAACCCCCCAACTGCAAATTACCCGTTACGCAACCAGGCCAAACTATAACCCACTACTCATCAGAAGAAAAGCACTTATGGATGATATTGCCAAGTTGAACCCAAAAAAAACTCCAGGTCATGACTTAATAACGGCTAAAATGGCGAAAGAGCTACCATCAATTGCTGTTACTCACTTACTGCACATATACAATGCTATATTAAAAAATGGTCACTACCCAACTGACTGCAAGCTGTCGCAGCTCACGATGATCCCGAAACCGGGAAAAGATCCTACAAACGTGAGTTCATATCGCCGAATAAGCTTACTCTCTACCCTATCAAAACTTTTTGAGAAAATTCTGATAAAAATGATGTTACCCACAATACTCGCTAAAGATGAAATACCCAATCACCAATTCGGATTTACAGAAAAGCACAGCACAATTGAACAGGTTCATCGCATTGTTGACATGATCAAAAACACATTCGAAAAAAAGCAATACTGCTCAGCAGTATTCCTCGATATCACCCAAGCCTTTGATAAGGTATGGCATAGAGGATTGATATCCAAACTACAGAAATAATTACCCGCAAGCATGCACGTTTTACTTGACAACTACTTGACCCACAGAAAATTTGTAGTCAAACATAAAAGTTTCGTTTCTAGTAGATTTGATATTCTTGCCGGTGTACCCCAAGGCAGCGTCCTCGGACCCCTCCTATATATACTCTATACAGCTGATATGCCCATTTATGATCAGACCCTCATCGCAACATTTGCCGACGGCACAGCAATATTGTGCTCGCACTCAGACCCTAAAATGGCATCACACCATCGAAGCTAAAATTACACAAATCAAATTAAAAGAACTCGAATTAAATTGGCTCCTCTCGAAGCAATCAAAACTCAACACCACATATAAAATCCTTTTATACAAAAGTATAATTAAACCCATATGGTCTTATGGGATCGAGCTCTGGGGAACAGCATCTCCATCAAATGTTGAGAAACTGCAAAGGATGCAGTCAAAAATTCTGCACTTATTTTCCAAAAGTAGTATTACAAGCAAAAAACACTGTTTGGCTCTGCTCAAGCTGCCTCTATAAGGCACAACATTCAGAACACGATTGGGAATTCTTCTTTCTTTGAATCTCAACAATTCAACTGAAGATGTGAGAATGGTAAATTGCACAAGTTGGTGAAAATTCAAATTTAACCAACAATTGCTGTAAAAGAACCTAAAATTTCTGTACAACAACAATTTTTTTCGGTTATTTCAACTATTTTTTTTTACCATTTTTTGTCGGTTAAATCTACCGACGAGCTCGGTAAAAAAATTTACAATTTTCATACATTTTGACATGCTGTACGTCAACCACTTTTTTCGGTTAATTTTACCGACCTTTTTTTTCTGGGTATGCTACCGACAGTGCTTGTGTTTAAATAAATTAAGTAAGTTTTGGACATTGAAATAGTGTACAGTTTTCTGAAATAGAAGGAAGTACATTTGTGCAGATGTCTACTGTATACCCTATAAATCCAGTGAAATGGGAGTCAGTTGATTCTTGCAGATATACAAATCAATAATATATATACCGGACTACTTCGAGAAATTTGCCAGAGCAGATATATACAACAACGATAAATACACGATTACACACAAGAAAAAAATATAGAAAAAAGTTATAAAGACAATAAAACATTTTTAGAACAACTCCAACAACAATTTTAACAAAATGGTCAAAATTGTGTTTTTCGACTTAAGTGATTTTTTTTTCGCCACAGATATATTGGAACTACAAAATCAATATTACTCGAAACAGACCACAAGGACATCAATAAACCAATTGAACAAAAAAAAGAGTAAAAAACAGTTTTTTAAAATATAACCCTTTAACCGACTAAAAAGCAGAAAATAAATTTCCTTTAAATTAATTTCAGCAATTTCGATTTAAAATTAAGGGTTTTTGGGTACTTTCCTCCGAATATCATTGCAGATTTCAAAGTCGCCAAAAACCCTTAATTTTAAATCGAATTTGATGAAATCAATTTAAAGGAAATTTATTTTCTGCTTTTTAGTCGGTTAAAGGGTTGTATTTAAAAAAACTAGTTTTTTACTCTTTTTTATTCCCCCCTTATTTTCCCCTTTTTTACTCTTTTTCCCGAATGCGAACCTAAGTAAAAAATTTCAGCCTTGTAGCTTACAAAATACGAAAGTTAGAACTTTAAATTGACTCCATCCCGCTCCCCTTTGCCCCCACACCCCCCTTAACATTTTGTCAATAAGGACCCACCTACCAAATTTCATCATTGTAGCCTGAAGGAATTGGAAGTTATGCCATGTTTAAAAAAGGGGGTTGGAGTCCCCCCCACGGCCCCTACGCCTCTGATGGACCCCAAAATTTAATAGAATGCATTGCCACCGGAGTTCTATCAGTGTTCCAAATTTCAGCTCTCTAGCTCATGTGGAAGTGTATGAAAAAGCTCGTCGCAGATTTGATATATATATATATATATATATATATATACCCAAAGCAAGTTAATATAAGGGTTATAAAAAAAGAGTAAAAAACAAGTTTTTTAAATATAACTCTTTAACCGACTAAAAAGCTGAAAATAAATTTCCTTGAAATTAATATCAGCAATTTCGATTTAAAATTAAGGGTTTTTGGGTACTTTCCTCCGAATATCATTGCAGATTTTGAAGTCGCCAAAAATCCTTAATTTTAGATCGAAATTGCTGAAATGAATTTCAAGGAAATTTATTTTCAGCTTTTTAGTCGGTTAAAGGGTTATATTTTAAAAAACTTGTTTTTTACTCTTTTTTTTTTTAATAATTTTTTTCTCCTTTTCTCTTTTTTTTCCCCCTACGCCTCTGATGGACCCCAAAATTTAATAGAATGCATTGTCACCGGAGTTCTATCCGTGTTCCAAATTTCAGCTCTCTAGCTTCATGTGGAGGTGTATGAAAAAGCTCGTCGCAGATTTGAGGATATATATATATATATATATATATATATATATAGTCCGCCCAAAGCAAGTTAATATAAGGGTTATAATAAAAAACCGCGTTAGCGGCCCACTGTTCAAAGCATGGACATACACCGGACCTGAAGAATGTGGAGATTGTACAGTAGGAGTGAAAATATTCAAAGAGACTCACATTCGAATTATAAATACAACAAACGAAGAGAGACACTGATACATCAACAAAGAAATAAAACAAAACATAAACAAAAAAACAAATCAGTAGACAACTGCAACCCCCCAACTGCAAATTACCCGTTACGCAACCAGGCCAAACTATAACCCACTACTCATCAGAAGAAAAGCACTTATGGATGATATTGCCAAGTTGAACCCAAAAAAAAACTCCAGGTCATGACTTAATAACGGCTAAAATGGCGAAAGAGCTACCATCAATTGCTGTTACTCACTTACTGCACATATACAATGCTATATTAAAAAATGGTCACTACCCAACTGACTGCAAGCTGTCGCAGCTCACGATGATCCCGAAACCGGGAAAAGATCCTACAAACGTGAGTTCATATCGCCGAATAAGCTTACTCTCTACCCTATCAAAACTTTTTGAGAAAATTCTGATAAAAATGATGTTACCCACAATACTCGCTAAAGATGAAATACCCAATCACCAATTCGGATTTACAGAAAAGCACAGCACAATTGAACAGGTTCATCGCATTGTTGACATGATCAAAAACACATTCGAAAAAAAGCAATACTGCTCAGCAGTATTCCTCGATATCACCCAAGCCTTTGATAAGGTATGGCATAGAGGATTGATATCCAAACTACAGAAACAATTACCCGCAAGCATGCACGTTTTACTTGACAACTACTTGACCCACAGAAAATTTGTAGTCAAACATAAAAGTTTCGTTTCTAGTAGATTTGATATTCTTGCCGGTGTACCCCAAGGCAGCGTCCTCGGACCCCTCCTATATATACTCTATACAGCTGATATGCCCATTTATGATCAGACCCTCATCGCAACATTTGCCGACGGCACAGCAATATTGTGCTCGCACTCAGACCCTAAAATGGCATCACACCATCGAAGCTAAAATTACACAAATCAAATTAAAAGAACTCGAATTAAATTGGCTCCTCTCGAAGCAATCAAAACTCAACACCACATATAAAATCCTTTTATACAAAAGTATAATTAAACCCATATGGTCTTATGGGATCGAGCTCTGGGGAACAGCATCTCCATCAAATGTTGAGAAACTGCAAAGGATGCAGTCAAAAATTCTGCGACAAATACTTGGAGCGCCATGGTTTATAAAAAATGTACACATCCACAGAGATTTACAAATATCGAAAATATCTGATGAGATACCGAAACGTAATACAAAGTATGTAGATAAGCTAAAACTGCACGTTAATATTCTAGCTCGAACCCTAAAAAACCCACCCGACTCTTACGTCTGAAACGAAATTATTCTATTGCCTTTGAATAGATAGTTCAGGGACACCCTCGTCGATGCAGCCGTTCGTCTATGCCGACATCCTGTAGATGCTGACATCCAGTCAATGCCTACATCGCCTTGATATAAACATTAAGTTGTCCAAATCAGTGGATAAGGTCAACTAGTACTATGTTAAATCTGTTATGTAATGTCTAATTATTTTGTTCAAAGTTATTGTTAGTTCTTTATTTTAGAAGATTCAATAAATAAATTTTATCTAGTTAAAAAAAAAAAAAAAAGTAGACAATTGGCATAGCACAGGACAACATTAATATAACTTTTGTTACTTGTTATTTGTTTACTTCGTGTAAGTTTCTTTGTAATCCAAATGTAATTATACCCCCACACTCACTGTGGCAGGGTATACTAACTTTGTCACAACGTTTGTAACGTCCATAAGGAGGCGTGTCCGGTATGGAAAAGTATATATATTCTTGATCAGCATCACCGCCGTCCGCACGATAGCGGTCCCAGTTTTGGAGATATCGACTTGAAACTTTGGGTACATGTTCTTCTCTTGAATACTGAGATCAAGTTCGAGAATCAGCCAAATCGGATAAAAACTGGGCGTGGCTCCCATACACCGAAAAAAAAGGTAAACATTTTCAAGTCTTTTTTATGGTTGTATTCGATTGGAAATGTTTAGAAACGTATTTTTGACATGGTCCGAGGTTCCGAAGCCACATATATAAGGGTCTAAATGGGGTCTTGAGACCAATTTTTTTTTTTTGTGGTTTTATTTGGAAATTTTTAGAAATGGATTTTGGACATGGTCCGGGCTCCAAAACCACCTATAATTGGCTCAAAATAGGGTCTTGAGACCACATTTTTTTATGCTCGAGGTACTTCTTCCTACTGTGTGGGGGTATTTCCACTTCGGTATAGCCGAAGATAGTCCACTCTCTAGTTTTTAATTAATTTAAAATTTTTAAGTTTTGTGTTTTCTAACTAATTATACCCCCACACACACTGTGGCAGGGTATACTCACTGTGTCACAACGTTTGTAACGCGCATAAGGAGGCGTGTCCGGTATGGAAAAGTATATATATTCTTGATCAGCATCACCGCCGGAGTCAATTTAGCGATGTCAGTCTGTCTGTCCGTCTGTCCGTCCGCACGATAGCGGTCGCAGTTTTGGAGATATCGACTTCAAATTGTGGGTACATGTTTTTCTCGTGAATACTGAGATCAAGTTCGTGAATCAGCCAAATCGGATAAAAACTGGGCGTGGCTCCCATACACCGAAAAAAAAGGTTAACATTTTTCTAGTCTTTTTTATGGTTGTATTCGATTGGAAATGTTTAGATACGTATTTTTGACATGGTCCGAGGTTCCGAAACTACATATATAAGGGTCAAAATGGGGTCTTGAGACCAATTTTTTTTTTTCGGTGAATTTGATTGGAAATGTTTAGAAACGAATTTTGGACATGGTCCGGGCTCCAAAAGTACCTATAAATGGCTCAAAATGGGGTCTTGAGACCACTTTTTTTTACGTTCGAGGTACTTCTTCCTACTGTGTGGGGGTATTTCAGCTTCGGTATAGCCGAAGATAGTCCACTCTCTAGTTTTTAAATAATATTGTAAAAATCTTTTTTGTTATGTGTAGAGTCCAGACTTGTAAAGTAATGCAATTTTCATTACGCATTAACATTACCATTACCATTACAGGTAATGAAATTTTATTTCATTACCATTACCATTACTGCAATGGTAATTGTAATGGTAATGGTAATGAAGTAATGAAAATTTCATTGCAATGGTAATGAAATTACCATTATTTCATTGCGATAGTAATGATAATGAAGTAATGAAATTTCCATTACTTCATTGTCACGGTAGAAATTCGCGGCACAGTTCTTGTTGTTTTGGTGGTTTGTTGTTATGTTTTTTTATGTTTCCCTTTTGTTCGGGGCGACGGGCGAACAAAATCGGAGGAACAAAATCTCACACGCACTAACCGAAAGAACGCACTGAACAATTTTGTTAATTGTTATTATTTTTTATAATATGTTTTTTTTTGCTTAATTCGTTAAGCAAAACAAATTCGCCACTCGCGGGTGAAATGCGACCGGCGCGCGGAAGAAGAAAACTGAATACTTATTTTGTTTGAGCTGTCAAAGTTCTCTTGCTTTCTTTTCGTTTCTTTCGCTTTTGCTTTCGTTAAGTTAGCTAAGTGAGCGGCGGCGATCCGATGAAGGTATTGCCAGACTCGCCATTACATTAGTAAAATGTCAAAACCTGGACTAGAGCTTTTGTACTCTTTGAACCTGTTTGAGGGAGGGGAACCTGTCGACATTAATGCTTTCGCCTATACAGACATGAGTGCCGCCAAAGTGAGTATTTTCATTTTGGTGGGTGCGGGGGTGTATATGTAAATTTGCCAAACACACTCTAGAAAATCTGAGAAGATCTTTCACATATAGGTGTGGGTAAAGCCCCGACTGCGAATATTGGCTTCTGCGTAGGTCGCGCTCATGTGTGGGGGGGGGAGATGTTGGAGAAATGTAAAGTGAGCGCCAGATAGACAGGTTCTTGAGTTCTTTTTGAGCAGGGAAGAAGAAAAGTGAAAAGTGAAGTTTTAGATTTGAATTTAATTTGGTCTTAAATAATTTGTTTAGGAAATTTTGATAATTTTCTTTCTTGTTTTCTAAATTGTATTTTTGGAGTGGTGAGGTGGAGCGGTTGTCAACTTCGGATTGTGGCTGGAGGACAAGTGTTCCAAAGGGAGTATTTTTGCGCGCTGGTTTAGTTTTGCCAGCTAGTGTTTTTTTTACTTTATTTTATTTGTGGCAGTCGGCCATTTAGTGTTTTGAATTTGAGGAATTTAATAGTGTTGGACAGGTTGTGTTCGGTCGTAATTTGTTTTTGGTGAAGTGTTTCCGTCATGGGAATTTCAAGTAGTTTGCTTGGAATTTATTTGGCCGTTTCCCCCTCTTCCTTATTCCTTTTTTTGTTTGTGTCGTCCCGCATCTGAGCCAAGTTGTTGCTGGACATCGAATTTTATCGAAGTCCAGCTGGTGAATAGATTCTGCAAAGAATCGTGCTAGGGATTTCAGACAGGTCGGTCTGGTCCCGCAAATCAATTGCGTTTTAAGAAATATAATTTTTGGGTGTATAAATAATTTCTTTCGGTCATTTGTCGTTTTGTGACAATTTTGAAAAGCGTTCCGTTTGTGTTCGGTATTATTTTCTTTGTGTCGGGAAAGGTTCAGTTTCTTGTTATATATTTATGTATATATATATATATATATATATATACATATATATATATATATATATATATATATACACATATATATATATATATATATATACATATATATATATATACATATATATATATACATATATATATATATGTATATGGTGAATAGATGTATATATATATATATGTATATATATATATATATATATATATACATATATATATACATATATATATATATATCTATATATCTAGTGCGGCAGTTTCGGTGTAGGGTTTTAAAAGTTTAGTTAACATTCACCAGTTGAGACAATTCTAACTTATTGGTGCCCTTCAGTATAATACATTTATTATTATTATTAAATATTAACTTAAAATTAAAATTTAAAGCTAATATAAAGAAGCTTTGGCTGCTAAGGCCTTAAGCATAACTTAATTATAGAATAAATTTATACAAAGAGGTATTGCTGTACATTAGGTTTCAGATAGTATATGGTAATATTAATTTATTTAAATAGAGTTGTATAGCTCAGTGGATTTGAGGAAGTTTATAATTTTGTTAATATTATCTAAATCGGGATTTGCTAGGGTATAATACAAAAAGGACTCAAATTACGCCCTAAAATGGCATCTCAGCAAAACTTCAATATCGTAGTAACTAAAAGTGCTCCAAAGGAGAGGTTGGCCACTATGGAAAGATGAAACGTTGACCTACAAAATGCGGTAGGCTTTTGTGGCTCAGTCATAAATTTCTTACACAAAAAAGTTAAATTAGATTTTTTTAAAAAAAACATTTTTAAACTTTTGCTTTGAAAAGTGTATGAGCTTAATTTTGGATCACTTTTACACAAAAAAAAAATTGGTCGGTAAAATTAACCGAAAAAAGTGATTAACGTACAGAATTTCAAAATGTATGAAAATTGTAAATTTTTTAACCGAGCTGGTAGGTAGATTTAACCGACAAAAAATGGTAAAAAAAAATAGTTGAAATAACCAAAAATAATTATTGTTTTACAGAAATTGTATGTTTTTTTACCGCAATTGTTGCTAAAATTTTAATTTTCACCAACTTGTGCCATTTACCAGAAGAATTCTCAATCGTGTTATGAATGTTTCGCCTTATAGAGGCAGCTTGAGCAGAGCCAACCAGAATTTTTTTGCTTGTAATACTGTATTTATAATATTAATTTTGGAAAATAAGAGCTTGTGTCAGTTATGCATTCAAGGTAATATTTATTTTTTTTATAACATGCAATTTTTGCATTTTTAAAATTTATTTTTGTATTTAATATTTATACCCCCACACTCACTGTGGCAGGGTATACTCACTTTGTCACAACGTTTGTAACGCCCATAAGGAGGCGTGTCCGGTATAGAAAAGTATATATATTCTTGATCAGTATCACCTCCTGAGTCGATTTCGCGATGTCCGTCTGTCTGTCCGTCTGTCCGTCTGTCCGTCCGCACGATAGCGGTCGCAGTTTTGGAGATATCGACTTGAAACTTTGGGTACATGTTTTTCTCGTGAATACTGAGATCAAGTTCGAGAATCAGCCAAATCGGACAAAAACTGGGCGTGGCTCCCATACACCGAAAAAAAAGGTAAAAATTTTTTATTGTTGTATTCGATTGGAAATGTTTAGAAACGTATTTTTGACATGGTCCGAGGTTCCGAAGCCACATATATAAGGATCTAAATGGGGTCTTGAGACCAATTTTTTTTTTTTGTGGATTTAATTGGAAATTTTTAGAAATGGATTTTGGACATGGTCCGGGCTCCAAAACCACCTATAATTGGCTCAAAATAGGGTCTTGAGACCACATTTTTATATGTTCGAGGTACTTCTTCCTACTGTGTGGGGGTATTTCAACTTCGGTATAGCCGAAGATAGTCCACTCTCTAGTTTTTTTTTGTTTTCAAATAAAAAAAAACACATATTTCGAAAAAAGTTATGGTTCTCTTACTAAAAAATGTATAGCGTAACAAATTTTTGCGGTTTTTTATGGACATTTTATGGATGCATCATGTCAGGCAATACTTTTAGCAGCAATATATCAAATGAACGTACATTTAAAGGTAACATCAGCTAACAATCTTCACCAGTTGAGACAATTCTAACTTATTAGTGTCCTTCAGTATATTATAAAAAGGACTCAAATTTCACCCTAAAATGGCATCTCAGCAAATATTCGATATCGTGGTAACTACACCCAAAAAGCAAGTCGGTAGATTTATCCGTAAAAGACAGTTAAAAACGCTCAAACCCTTCTTTGTCGGTTAACATAACCGATGAGAAGTGGTTGGTGTACATCATTGTAGGTATAACTGCAAAAAGAGTTCGTAATTTAACCGATGATGGAGGTAAGTTTACCTTAATAATTTGTTGGTTTACTATTTTAACTGTAAACTTATCACAAAAATTTGTTACGCTATACATTTTTTAGTAAGAGAACCATAACTTTTTTCGAAATATGTGTTTTATAAAAAAAATAGATATTACCTTGAATGCATAACTGACACAAGCTCTTATTTTCCAAAATTAATATTATAAATACAGTATTACAAGCAAAAAAAATCTGGTTGGCTCTGCTCAAGCTGCCTCTATAAGGCAAAACATTCATAACACGATTGAGAATTCTTCTGGTAAATGGCACAAGTTGGTGAAAATTAAAATTTAACCAACAATTGCGGTAAAAAAACATACAATTGTCGCGGTATAAATTCGCGGCACAGTTGTTGTTGTTTTGTTGTATTGTTTGTTTTGTTATGTTTTTTGTTTCCCTTTTGTTCGGGGCGACGGGCGAACAAAATCGAAGGAACAAAATTTCACACGCACTAACCGAAAGAACGCACTGCACGATTTTATTGAATGTTGATTTTTTTTTTTAAATATATATTTGTTTTGCTTAATTTGCTAAGCAAAACAAATACGACACTCGCGGGCGAAATGCGGCCGGCGCGCGGAAGAAGAAAACTGAATATTTTGTTTGAGCTGTCAAAGTTCTCTTGCTTTCTTCTCCTTTCTTTCGCTTTTGCTTTCGTTAAGTTAGCTCAGTGAGCGGCGGCGATCCGATGAGGGTATTGCCAGCCTCGCCATTACAATAGTAAATTGTCAAAACCTGGACTAAAGCTTTTGTACTTTTTAAACCTGTTTGAGGGAGAGGAATTTGAGAACATTTATGCTTTCGCCTATACGTACATGAGTGCCGCCAAAATGTATATTTCATTTTGGTGGGTGCAGGGGGGTATATGTAAATTTGCCAAACACACCTAGAAAAATCTGAAGAGATTTTTCGCATATAGGTATGGGTAAAGCCCCGACTGCGGACACTGGTTTCTGCGTAAGCCGCACTCTATGTATGTGGGAAGATAAATGGAAAGTGAGCGTCATAGGCGCTCATATTTTTTAATTTCCTTTTAGTTCTTTTTGAGCAGGGAAGAAGGAGAGTGTCGAAGCTTTGGTTTTGTTTAAAAATTAATTGGATCTTAAATTATTTGGTTCCAAAATTTGGATAATTTTCTTTTTTTTAAATTGTGTTTTTTTGAGTGGTGAAGTGGAGCTGTTGCCATCGTCGGACTGTGGCTGGAGGACAAGTGTTCCAAAGGGAGTATTTTTGCGCGCTGGTTTAGTTTTGCCAGCTAGTGTTTATTTTGCTTTATTTTATTTGTGGCAGTCGGCCATTTAGTGTTTTGAATTTGAGGAATTGAATAGAGTTGGACAGGTTGTGTTCGGTAGTGATTTATTTTGGTGAAGTGTTTCCGTCCAAGTAGTTTGCTTGGGATTTGTTTGGCCGTTTTTCCCCCCTCTTCCTTATTCCTTTTTTTTTGTTTGTGTTGTCCCGCATCAGAGCCAAGTTGTTGCTGGACATCGAATTTTATCGAAGTCCAGCTGGTGAATAGATTCTGCAAAGAATCGTGCGAGGGATTTCAGACAGGTTGGTCTGGTCCCGCAAATCAATTGCGTTTAAAAAGATTTAATTTTTGGTGTACGAATAATTTCTTTTGGGTGATTGTCGGCTTGTGTTGATTTTGAAAAAGGGGTTTGTGTGCGGTATTATTTTCCTTGTGTCGGGAAAATTTCCGTTTCTTTTATATATAGTTATATATATACCTATATATATATCTATTGCGGCAGTTTCGGTGTAGTTTTTTTAAAAGAAGTTTATCTATCAGGTTTTCGTGTGTTCGTGTTGTTCGTTCGTCCGGGGATACCATACCGCGAGGGTCGTCTTAAATCCCACGCTTCGCGACTGTGCTATTCGGGCAAATAGGGAATTTAATTATCGCGTGGGGATTTTTGATTTTAGTTAGTTTAAATAAAGTTTAGTTAAAAATAGCGCGATAAGCTGGCGCCCAACGTGGGGCCATTTTTACTAAAATTTTTAATAATTTTTTTTTAAAATTTTTTTCTTATAATTTTTTTTTAAATTTTTTTTAACAAATTTTTTTTAAAGTTTTTTTTGTAATTAATTTTTTTTATTTATATCAAAATCTTTTTGTGCTGTTTTGTTGGTTGTATTATTTCAGTTTTTTTATAATTTACTAATTCGTATTTTTATTTATTTAGTTTTTTTGGAATTTCTCTGGTTTCCAGTGAGAGTGCTGTCGACGGCGGAGTAGCGGCAGCGGGTTTTTTTTTGTTGTTCGGTGAGTCCGTTCCTTTTTTTGGTGCAACATTTGTAACCTTTTTTTTTTTGCAAGTTTTTTTAATAATTCTTTTAAATTTTATTTTTGTGTTGCACCATTTATTTATTATTTATTTTGATTTTAGTAAAATTTTAATTTTTCTTTGTAATTTTATTAAACAGTGGTGGTGTCGTCCGCCTTTAGCTGTTGTGGTTGAACTATTTTTTTTAAATATTCTTTATTATTTTATAGTTTTATTTTTATAAATTTTTTTTTATAAATAATTATTTTTTTGATTTTTATTTTTTTTTATTAATTTTTGATAATTTTTTTTTTTGGAGTATTTAATTTAATTTTGCGGTGCCGCCCGCCTTAAAAGTTTCGTCGTTCCTTTTTTTTTGTCCGTAATTTTTTTTTATTTAAAAAAAAAATTTTTTTGGTTTTTTTAAAAGTTTTTTTTGTGTTTTTTTTTAATTCGCGTTTGTTTTACGAAATATATTTTTATTCGACTAGGCATATTTTTTTTATATATTTATTATATTATTATAATTTGAAAGTTTTCTTTTAAATTTCTTTACCTTTTTTTTGGAAAATTCTGTGAGCGTATTGAACGCTGGTTTCATTTTCTTTGCGGTTTTTTTTTTGAGTTTTTTTAAGTTTTTGGTTTTTTTGTCCGTCTGATTCAATATGGAGATTAACCGATTAAACCAAGAGGAACTGGCATACGAGATGGAGGCTCGTGGGTTGCCAGTGACTCCGGTGGAGTCCATGAGGAAGTCCTTGAGGGCATCAAGGCAAATAGAGCGTAGGGAATCCGTGGATGTCTTTGCGGGATATCCGTTTGTTTTTGAGGAAGATAGGTTGGGTGTGGAGGGGAAGATTTCCGAAGTTGAAAAACTTATGGAAACCCCTCCCAAGGACGCAAAGTCGCCCGAATATTTAAAGATTTTGGCGAAATTGGAATGGGCTTTAGGTCGCCTTACTCGTCCGAGGCCAGCGAGTAAGGAAGAAGTAGTAGAGCAGATGGCGCTCAAAAATAGGGTCCTTTTGTTGTTGGGGGAACTCAACGAGGCGGTGGAGGATGTTGGTGGCGGAGATGATGCCTTCGATGACAATCCAAGGCCATCCCGACCATCCAAGGGACTCAGTAGGGAGTCGGCGGTTGAGGAAAAGCCTGAACCCGTTCCGAGACGTGAGCCATCCACCTCGTTGAGTAACGTAGGTTTTCAAAAAGTAGAAAATTTGTCCAAGTGGGGTATTCAATTTACCGGGGAAAAGGCAGACATGTCCCTACATGCCTTTCTACAGAGGGTAGACGAGCTATGCGAGGCTCGGGGCGTTGGTGAAGCCCAGTTGTTTAGGGGAGCAGTGGAGCTTTTTTCTGGAAAAGCCCTGCTCTGGTTTAGGGATGTCCGCAGGACAGTTTCAGGCTGGCGAGAGTTGGTCGCCGAGCTGAAACTGGAATTCCTGCCCCCCAACTATGACGACATTTTGATGTCTGAGATTAGGCGACGGACTCAGGGTGGGACTGAGTCCATAGGAATCTATGTAGCGGCGATGAGGGGGTTGTTCGGTCGTCTGTCCGACCCCTTGTCAGAGAGGCGTATGCTGGGTCTGGTGATCGCAAACCTGTCCCCGTTTTACCAGACTCAGCTGGGCTTGGCTGAGCCTAAGTCTTTATCGGAGTTGGTTTCCTTGGGTCGGAAGCTGGAGGCTGTGCGGGCGAATGTGGAAGCATTCTTGCCGCCGCCCAGCAGCCGATCCAAGAATTTGTTGGAGCCAGACTTGGCGTACGTCTCTGCTGAACCCGAGGTTTCAGTGGTTAGGGCCCCTTTGCGTGACGCTAGGTTGGAGAGGAGAATTCAGGCTCCTCCCCAAAATTCTTTTAGGTGCTTCAATTGTAAGCGGTTTGGGCATGTTTTGAGCAACTGCCCTAGGGAAATTTATTGTTTCGGTTGTAGGCGGCCTGGTTTTTTGAAGCGTGATTGCCCCCGATGCTCTCAGAGAGCAGGGCAATCGCAGGAGCGCTCGGACAGGGAGGCGGCCCCGAGAGCGGCTCCGAGGGCCCGCGAAGAGTCGGGAAATGGGGAGCGAGCTCTTGTGGAAGCAGGGCAAGAAGTTCGCGAGGTTTAGGTAGGTTGCCTGCGGGCAACCAGCTGGCTAGGGAAAATAGTGGTAGGCCTCAGAGGCAACGTCCGTCCGAAATTTGTTTGAGTTTTTCTCTTTCAGGTAGAGAATTGGATAATAGGCCATATTTAGGTGTTAAAATTTTTGGAGTGCGTATGTTAGGGCTTTTGGATTCGGGGGCCACCAGGACGATTCTTGGTAGGCCAGGCTGGGACACATTAAAGTCCTGGGGGATACGTTTATTGGCGTCTGCGGTCAGCAAGGTTGCGCTTGCTGATGGTGAAGAAGTTCCGGTTAGGGGGGTAGTTTCGGTCCCTTTCGAGGTAGAGGGCAAGTCGGTCCTCGTTGAATGCCTCGTAATACCGGATTTACCCCAATCATTGATTCTTGGAGTAGACTTTTGGTCTAAGGCCGGTGTAGTGCCAGATTTGGCCAAGAATCAGTGGAGGTTTTCCGACCAAGTCGAGGTCTCGTCAGTAGCGGCGATAGTTGATAGGTCTTCGTTGTCAACTAGGGAAAAATCGGTTCTTGAGGAGTTTGTTGCAGATGTTTTTAGGTCTATGCCTGAGGGACTTGGTTGTACACATTTGGTCGAACATCGGATTCGTACAAAGCCAAATGTGGAACCAGTCAAGCAGCGATACTATCCGGTATCGCCCGCTATTCAGAGGCGCATAGATGAGGAAATAGAGGATATGTTAGGAAAGGGTGTGATTGAGATTTCTCACAGCCCTTGGGCATCACCGGTTGTGATGATTAGGAAAAAGGATGGGAGTTATAGGTTTTGTGTCGACTATAGGACACTGAATAAAAATACGGATCGAGATAGTTACCCCCTCCCTTATATTTCGGCTACTTTAGATAAGCTAAAGGACGCCAAATATCTCTCTAGTTTGGATATAAAATCCGCTTATTGGCAGATCCCAGTAGAGAAGGAGTCTAGGGCCTGCACGGCATTTACAGTTCCGGGTAGGGGGCTCTACCAGTTCAAGCGCATGCCTTATGGCCTGCACAATGCGCCTGCAACTTGGCAGAGATTTATAGATGAGGTCCTTGGGGCTGACTTGGAACCCCATGTTTTCGTGTATTTGGACGATATTATTATTGTTACAAATACATTTGATAAGCATGTTGAGGTTCTGAAGGAGGTCCTGAGGAGGATTTGTTCGGCAGGGCTTAGATTGAATAGGGAAAAATGTAATTTTTGTCTTTCTTCGCTACGGTACTTAGGTTATGTTGTTGATCGACAGGGCTTGCACGTTGACCCCGAGAAAGTTGAGGCAATGCTGAAAATTCCAGCGCCCAAAAATGTAAGGGAAGTCAGGTCGTTTGTTGGCACCATTTCTTGGTATCGTAGGTTTGTTTCGAATTTCGCAGATTTGGTTAAGCCTCTAACTGATCTTCTAAAGAAGAAGAACAGATTTAGATGGTCGCCGGAGTGCGAGGACAGCTTTTTGAAGGCCAAGGAGCGCCTAGTGACGGCGCCGGTCCTGAGCTGTCCTGATTTCGAACGACCCTTCGTAGTTCAGACTGATGCTTCCGATTTTGGAATAGGTGCCGTTTTAACACAGCAGTTTGATGAAGGGGAGAAGGTCATTTCATATTTGAGCAGGTCGTTGAGTAGGTGCGAGAGGAATTATTCCACTACCGAGAAGGAGTGTTTGGCTGTTTTGTGGGCAGTTGAGAAGTTGAGGCCATACATCGAAGGGGTTAGGTTCACAGTGGTGACAGACCATTATTCGTTGGTATGGCTCAACAATTTGAAAGATCCTTGCGGTAGGTTGGCTAGGTGGGCTTTAAAGCTCCAGCAATACGATTATGAAATCATACATCGTAAGGGGAAAGATCATGTTGTGCCCGACATGCTTTCTAGAGGTGTCCCAGTCGTAGGGGAGGTAGATGGGCGTGTTAGAGATCCATGGGTGGATTCCATGGTTAGGAAAGTGGAGGATAAACCACTCGATTACCCAGCTTGGAGAATTGAAAATGGGGTGTTATATAAACACATAAAGGCAGGGACAAATAGTTTGTTTAGTGCTGGGTACGAGTGGAAGAGAGTTGTGGGCAAGAGTGATAGGCGCAGTATATTATTCGAGTGTCACGATAATCCATTATCGGGGCACATGGGCGTTAGGAAAACATACGCTAGGGTAATTGAGAAATATTATTGGCCGAAAATGAAGGCAGAGATAGCTAGATATATTAAAGGTTGTCAGGTTTGCCAGAGGGTGAAACCTGACAACAATAAGCCAGCTGGTTGTATGGTAGAGAGGACAAAGAAGTTAGAACCTTGGGAAATGATCTGCGTAGATCTGGTGGGACCCTTGGTGAAGTCTAGTCGGGGATTTTGTTATATTTTAACGGTGGTTGACTACTTCACCAAATTCCCATTGTTGTTTCCGTTGCGAAATGCAACGGCAAAGAGTGTTTGCAAGGAGTTGGAAGACAATGTTTTCCTGCTCTTTGGAGTTCCGAGGTCCATTGTGTGCGACAATGGGCCACAGTTTCGCAGCAAGGAGCTGCAGAGTTTATGCGCGTCGTATGGTGTGCAGATGCGGTACACTGCACACTATCATCCGCAGGCCAATCCGGCCGAGCGGATCAACCAAATAATTAAGACCACTTTGAGAGCATATATTTCAGAAAACCATCGGACATGGGATTCTCATCTCTCAAAGGTGGCGTGCTGCATTCGAACATCGCAGCATGAGGTTTTGGGAGCGTCTCCATACTTCGTGAATTTTGGCCGAAATATGGCGGTCAGGGGTGATAGAGATTATAGACGAGTGGGAGACTCAGACCAACCGGACAGTAGTAGTGAGGACCGGGCCAAGTTAATGGCAGACTTGAGGGAAGACATACGGAAAAAGTTAGAAATGGCAAGTGCCAAGACAGCGAAAACGTACAATCTCAGACGTAGAGATGTGCAGTATTTACCGCACGAGTTAGTATGGAGACGTAATTTTGTTTTGTCCGATGCTGCAAACTATTTTGCAGCGAAGTTAGCTCCGAAATTTGTTGGACCGTTTAGGGTTAAAAAGAGGGTGTCTCCGTGGACATATGTTTTGGAAGACGAAGACGGACGAGAAAAGGGGACATGGCATGTGCAGGACCTTAGGCCGCACATCGACTCAGGGTGATTTTCTCCGGTTAGATTCGAAAGTTGGCTGGTCTCAGGAGACCAAGCAACTTTCGCGGAGGTGGAGGTGGGGTTGTCGCGGTATAAATTCGCGGCACAGTTGTTGTTGTTTTGTTGTATTGTTTGTTTTGTTATGTTTTTTGTTTCCCTTTTGTTCGGGGCGACGGGCGAACAAAATCGAAGGAACAAAATTTCACACGCACTAACCGAAAGAACGCACTGCACGATTTTATTGAATGTTGATTTTTTTTTTTAAATATATATTTGTTTTGCTTAATTTGCTAAGCAAAACAAATACGACACTCGCGGGCGAAATGCGGCCGGCGCGCGGAAGAAGAAAACTGAATATTTTGTTTGAGCTGTCAAAGTTCTCTTGCTTTCTTCTCCTTTCTTTCGCTTTTGCTTTCGTTAAGTTAGCTCAGTGAGCGGCGGCGATCCGATGAGGGTATTGCCAGCCTCGCCATTACAATAGTAAATTGTCAAAACCTGGACTAAAGCTTTTGTACTTTTTAAACCTGTTTGAGGGAGAGGAATTTGAGAACATTTATGCTTTCGCCTATACGTACATGAGTGCCGCCAAAATGTATATTTCATTTTGGTGGGTGCAGGGGGGTATATGTAAATTTGCCAAACACACCTAGAAAAATCTGAAGAGATTTTTCGCATATAGGTATGGGTAAAGCCCCGACTGCGGACACTGGTTTCTGCGTAAGCCGCACTCTATGTATGTGGGAAGATAAATGGAAAGTGAGCGTCATAGGCGCTCATATTTTTTAATTTCCTTTTAGTTCTTTTTGAGCAGGGAAGAAGGAGAGTGTCGAAGCTTTGGTTTTGTTTAAAAATTAATTGGATCTTAAATTATTTGGTTCCAAAATTTGGATAATTTTCTTTTTTTTAAATTGTGTTTTTTTGAGTGGTGAAGTGGAGCTGTTGCCATCGTCGGACTGTGGCTGGAGGACAAGTGTTCCAAAGGGAGTATTTTTGCGCGCTGGTTTAGTTTTGCCAGCTAGTGTTTATTTTGCTTTATTTTATTTGTGGCAGTCGGCCATTTAGTGTTTTGAATTTGAGGAATTGAATAGAGTTGGACAGGTTGTGTTCGGTAGTGATTTATTTTGGTGAAGTGTTTCCGTCCAAGTAGTTTGCTTGGGATTTGTTTGGCCGTTTTTCCCCCCTCTTCCTTATTCCTTTTTTTTTGTTTGTGTTGTCCCGCATCAGAGCCAAGTTGTTGCTGGACATCGAATTTTATCGAAGTCCAGCTGGTGAATAGATTCTGCAAAGAATCGTGCGAGGGATTTCAGACAGGTTGGTCTGGTCCCGCAAATCAATTGCGTTTAAAAAGATTTAATTTTTGGTGTACGAATAATTTCTTTTGGGTGATTGTCGGCTTGTGTTGATTTTGAAAAAGGGGTTTGTGTGCGGTATTATTTTCCTTGTGTCGGGAAAATTTCCGTTTCTTTTATATATAGTTATATATATACCTATATATATATCTATTGCGGCAGTTTCGGTGTAGTTTTTTTAAAAGAAGTTTATCTATCAGGTTTTCGTGTGTTCGTGTTGTTCGTTCGTCCGGGGATACCATACCGCGAGGGTCGTCTTAAATCCCACGCTTCGCGACTGTGCTATTCGGGCAAATAGGGAATTTAATTATCGCGTGGGGATTTTTGATTTTAGTTAGTTTAAATAAAGTTTAGTTAAAAATAGCGCGATACAATTTCTGTAGAACAACAATTATATTTGGTTATTTCAACTATTTTTTTTTAAATTTTTTGTCGGTTAAATTTACCTACCAGCTCGATTAAAAAATTTACAATTTTCATACATTTTGAAATTCTGTACGTTAATCACTTTTTTCGGTTAATTTTACCGACCATTTTTTTTTTGTGTAAAAGTGATCCAAAATTAAGCTTCATACACTTTTCAAAGCAAAAGTTAAAAAATTTTTTTTTTTAAAAATCCAATTTAACTTTTTTGTGTAAGAAATTTTTGACTGAGCCACAAAAGCCTACCGCCATTTTGCAGGTCAACGTTTCATCTTTCCATAGTTGCCAACCTCTCCTTTGGAGTACTTTTAGTTACCACGATATTGAAAAAAATGTTAGGGCATTTTTATAAACAAAATGTATTACTTTAAAATTTTTTTTTAATTTTATAAATCATTGAAACACTTTCTTCCGAGCCTTTATTGTCACGAAGTAGTTTATTATGTCGTCACATTTTAACACTGACAAACTTCAGCTTCAATGGATAATAAGGCCAATGCGTTTAACATTTGTTGGCCAATGGAATTTATAAACTTCGGTATATCAATGAGTGTGTTTACTAAACAATGTTTGCTGAACACTCCTCACTCTATGACAATCAAGGACATTTTTATAATGAAAAACACAGAGCAAAGTGGTTCTGTTTTAAAAATCGAAATTTTTTTTAATTTTCTTAAATTTTAAGCACCTATTCTAAAATTTTTGGCACCCCTTAGATTTTGGCGCTGTAGGCAAGTGCCTACTGTGCCTATAGCTGAATCCAGCGTTGTACATATATAAATATATATACTTATACATATATTGCTACAATTTCAGAGTAGGTTTCGGGTTTTCGCGTATTCGTGTTGTACGTTCGGTCGGGGTTACAATACCGCGAGGGTCGGCTTCAACCGCACGCGTCGCGACCGAGTAAGCGGGCTAAATAGGAATTTTTGTTATCGCGTGGGGATTTTTGATTTTAGAGTTTTAATAAAATTTTATAAAGTCTTAGCTAAATATATCGCGATAGGTATAAACGCCCGGTCGGCGATTTTGGGGCGCGATCTTTGGCTCGTTCAAAATGTTCCGGCAAAACAATGACGTAAGAATTTTTTTAAAACAAATTTTGCCAGGGACCCTAATTTTACAAAAATTTCAGTTCTAGGAATAGGTTAAAACATATGGAATAAGCCACGCCAAATCTATTAAAGAAAAAAAATAATGTTAAAATCAAAGTTTGCTTTCAGCTACCAGGCAATTTAAAAAAAAGAAGAAAATTTCGATTTGAATTGCAATTACTGGCAAAAGTAACAGTGTTACATTCAAACCGACTTTATTCTTATTTGAGATCAGCGACCACAAAATAACCAATATATAAAGTGTCATCCAAATCCGAGCACTATTTCCAATGTTTTTCTTTTTTGTATGGGGAAAAAGAAGAGCACTCTGCGCGACTTTTCTTTATCGATTAACGACTTTTTTCATTGAATTCTTGAAACTTTTTACCTGTTCGATAGATGCTGTTTTATCAATTCCAATTTAACTTTTAAATGCACGAAAAAGAAATGTTTTGTTTAAGGGCCATTCTGCGTTCATACTTAAAAACTCTGAAAATTCTGAAACTCACCACATAGAAAGCCCTGGGTATGCTGTATTTATGTACCAAAAGGTTCCGTTGGAAATTCAATATTTACCGTTATGTTTGACAACTTTTTTCGAAAATTCATAACTTTTTAATCGTACGGGTTAAAATTTAATTTTGTTTTACGCAGAAAATAAAAAAGTTAAAAAAAAATTATAATTCATTCACGATATTATTTTTAAAAAAATATATTTTTGTATACCTTACAACATTACTTTGGGTTACCAAACTGTACTCCTATTTGAAGGAGTACAGTTTTTAGGCCCTCCTTTTTTCACTCTCACCTTTTTCAAGAAAGTACTATTAAGTACTCTTTTTTTTATTTCTGGGACTTTATCACATAACAGCTGAATGTATCGGCTCAGTCAGAATTAAAACAAAAACCTTCAAGTATTAGGTTTGCTAGTTTGCCCTACACTTTCTGGGACATATTGGATCCGCCATCTTGAATTTGGAAAATGCGACATCAAATTCGAAATCAGCGACCCCAAAACCTGCCTATACAAAATTTCATACTGTTTTGATGAAATCTTAAAATTACGGTAAAAACGCGATTATCTTATTTTATATGGGAGGTGGCCGCGTGGCAGTATACCGATTCCACCCATTTTCAATACCAACTCTTTCTAGGCCTGAAAAGGTTAAATCCAAAATTTGGGATCCCTACACTGAAAAAAAAGACGTGTTTAAATCAAGTAAATTGTGTGCTTGATAAAAAAATACATATTTTTTTCTCAATTTAAGGAATTTTTCCTTATTTTAAGGAATTATTATTAAATATAAGTGAAAGTGCCTTAAAAAGGAAGTCCCTGCCTTTTTATACCCCCACACTCACTGTGGCAGGGTATACTAACTTTGTCACAACGTTTGTAACGCCCATAAGGAGGCGTGTCCGGTATGGAAAAGTATATATATTCTTGATCAGTATCACCTCCTGAGTCGATTTAGCGATGTCCGTCTGTCTGTCCGTCCGTCTGTCCGTCTGTCCGTCCGCACGATAGCGGTCGCAGTTTTGGAGATATCGACTTGAAACTTTTTTACATGTTTTTCTCGTGAATACTGAGATCAAGTTCGAGAATCAGCCAAATCGGATAAAAACTGGGCGTGGCTCCCATACAACGAAAAAAAAAGTTAAAAATTGTTCAAGTCTTTTTTATTGTTGTATTCCATTGGAAATGTTTAGAAACGTATTTTTGACATGGTCCGAGGTTCCGAAGCCACATATATAAGGGTCTAAATGGGGTCGTGGGACCAATTTTTTTTTTTCGGATTTGATTGGAAATTTTTAGAAATGGATTTTGGACATGGTTTGGGCTCCAAAACCACCTATAATTGGCTCAAAATAGGGTCTTGAGACCACATTTTTTTATGTTCGAGGTACTTCTTTCTACTGTGTGGGGGTATTTCAACTTCGGTATAGCCGAAGATAGTCCACTCTCTAGTTAAGACATAATTTCAAAGAAATATTCCTTTTATATAAGACATAAGTATTCATTTTAAAGTCAAAATTTACTCATCTTAAGTAAAATTGTTCCTAAATTCAAAGCTATCACGACTTCAGTGCTATTTTATTCCAATTTTTCCTCTGGATTAAGTTATTTTTCCTTAAATTATTATTCAGTGCACTATTATACTGAGATACACTGCGCGTCAGCAGAATAGTTTCACAATAAATATTTGTTTCTGCACTGATGTTTATCAGAGTCCTTCATACTATTTCACATAATGTTGAATTTTTTCTCTCTAACCAGTTTAGGCAGAAAAGCTAGAGCTACAAAAAATTTGATTGTGAAACTATTCTGCTGACGCGAAGTGTATCTCAGTATTATAGGGCACCGAAAAAAAAATGTACTCCAGTTAAGGAAAAATTACTTAATCCAAAGAAAACATGGGAATGAAACCGCACTAAAGTCATTGATAGCCTTGAAATTGAGAACAGTTTTACTTAAGATAAGTAAATTTTGATTTTAAAATTAGGTGATGACTTCCGTTTTAAGGCACTTGTACTTAAATTCAAGAATAATACCTTAAATTGAGGAAAAATATGTCCTTTTTTCAAGGACATGTCTTTGTTTCAAGGAGAAAAATTTACTTGGTGTTTTTTTTTCAGTGTAGCTTTCTCCTAGCTCCTGCAATCGTGTGTACAAGAAAAGAGGACGAACAGACGGACTGACGGATATGGCTAAATCAACTCAGGAGGTGACGCTGATCAAGAATATATATACTTTTCCATATCGGACACGTCTCCTTCTTGGTGTTACAAACATCAGACCGAAGTGAATATACCCATACCTCATGAGGTGTAGGGTATAAAAAACCATTCTTTAATATTGTAATTATTTTAAAAACTGTTTAAAATCCGTTTACTTACATAAAACAAAACATGAAAAAATGGAGTCTTGAACATTTGACACAACCACTTCTCTCGAAATATGACAATTTTCTACGATTTTTATCATAAATATAGAATTTGACAATTCCTCTTTTGGTTCAATCGTCATATTTTTACGACTTTTAGTTTAAAAGATACATCGTCGACAAATCAATCTATTTCCAGTATTTTTCAAAATTGCATTTAATAAAACAGCTTCTATCGAACAAGTTAAAAAGCTTAAAGAATTCAATGGAAAAAGTCGTTACATCTATTTGACAAAACAACCTCTCTCCATTTAACGCAAGCCCATTTACTCCAAATTCCCTTTCCCAAACCACTTATTTCGAATGAAGTTATTTTGTCAAATCGGAAATTCAAACATTTCACAAAACATTTTTTTTTACATAAGAGGGTAATGTATATTTTTTTACACTTGAAACCATTATTGCAAAACAAGTTTTGGAGTCAAGCTGAATTTGTTTGTAAAAATACAATTGACAACATATCTCCTTTACTTTGTTCACTATTTTATAAAAAAAAACCCTTAGGTGAAAAAAAGTAATTGGGAAATTCGTGCACAATATCAAACCTCAACATTTCTTAAAACTTTTATACATTTTCTGAAAAGTTGTTAAATTTGAAAAAGGTTTTTTTTCAAATGTCCACAGATATGCAGAAATAGTTTACCGGGACGTAAGTTTACAAGGTCAGTTACACGTTTAAATGAAACAAATTATTACTTTTTCTTGTTCACAGTCGGTTTTTGTTTTCTGCCCGCAAAAAATATCTCCTTCTACTTTAGTATTTCTATTTAAGAATTTGAGAAAAACAAATTTTCTCAACAAAAATTATAAAAATCTTAGGGAAAAATTAATTTGGCGCAAAATCGCCAAAAATTCGCCATGTCGCCCAGGCCTAAAATTCGTCGCCCAATTGATTGTGAAATCGCCAAAGGGGGGCCAAATCGCCACATCTGACAACACTGGAATTTTAAACTAATTTTTTTAGTATTTAAGATTACAGGAAAAACTTTGTATTTTGGTACTTATATAAATGATAAAAGAATTTTTTTTTTTTTATTTTTGAAAAAACTAGTAAGAGAATTATCTTTCGTCTGACCGAAGCTATAATACCCTGCACATGCGAGTACGATACATTCTGAGACCATATGTTAGTAATTTTATAGAAAATCGGTATTTTATTGATAGTTTTTCGATATTTTATCGATTTTTTATCGATAATTTTTCGATTTTGTATCGATAATTTTTCGATTTTTATCGATAATTTTTTGATTTTTTTATCGATAATTTTTCAATTTATTATCGATAATTTTTTGATAATTTATCGATAATTGTTCAATAATTAATCGATATCTAAGAGATAATTTTCTAATATTTATCGATAATTTTAGTTTCTTGATCCATTTATAAATTTTGTTCCAATTCCATTTTGTTCCGGTCGAATTCCATTTCGTTCCGGTTTCATTCCCATTTCGTTCCCGACCTCATTTCCAACCCAATGCAAAAAACCGCATCCAAATCGGTTAAGTATTTCTCAAGATAAACGAAAATAATATAAAATTGGAGGCCATTTTGTATGGGAGGTAGGCGTGGCTCTCATCCGATGTTCCCCATGTTCAGTACCGTCCAATCATTTGCCAAAATAGGAGGAATCCCAAAATTTGGAGGCTATCGGTTAAGTATTTCTCAAGGTAAACGAAAATAATATAAAATTGGCGGCCATTTTGTATGGAAGGTAGGCGTGGCTCGTATCCGATGTTGCCCATTTTCAATACCGTCCAATCATTCTCCAAAATAAGAGGAATGCCAAAATTTGGAGTCGATAGCTCAAAAGCTACGACAGTTATCGTGCGAAATGACAGACAGATGGACATTCTGCTGACGCGAAGTGTATCTCAGTATTATAGGGCACCGAAAAAAAAATGTACTCCAGTTAAGGAAAAATGACTTAATCCAAAGAAAACATGGGAATGAAACCGCACTAAAGTCATTGATAGCCTTGAAATTGAGAACAGTTTTACTTAAGATAAGTAAATTTTGATTTTAAAAATAGGTGATGACTTCCGTTTTAAGGCACTTTTACTTAAATTCAAGAATAATACCTTAAATTGAGGAAAAATATGTCCTTTTTTCAAGGACATGTCTTTGTTTCAAGGAGAAAAATTTACTTGGTGTTTTTTTTTCAGTGTAGCTTTCTTCTAGCTCCTGCAATCGTGTGTACAAGAAAAAAGGACGAACAGACGGACTGACGGATATGGCTAAATCAACTCAGGAGGTGACGCTGATCAAGAATATATATACTTTTCCATATCGGACACGTCTCCTTCTTGGTGTTACAAACATCAGACCGAAGTGAATATACCCATACCTCATGAGGTGTAGGGTATAAAAAACCATTCTTTAATATTGTAATTATTTTAAAAACTGTTTAAAATCCGTTTACTTACATAAAACAAAACATGAAAAAATGGAGTCTTGAACATTTGACACAACCACTTCTCTCGAAATATGACAATTTTCTACGATTTTTATCATAAATATAGAATTTGACAATTCTTCTTTTGGTTCAATCGTCATATTTTTACGACTTTTAGTTTAAAAGATACATCGTCGACAAATCAATCTATTTCCAGTATTTTTCAAAATTGCATTTAATAAAACCGCTTCTATCGAACAAGTTAAAAAGCTTAAAGAATTCAATGGAAAAAGTCGTTACATCTATTTGACAAAACAACCTCTCTCCATTTAACGCAAGCCCATTTACTCCAAATTCCCTTTCCCAAACCACTTCTTTCGAATGAAGTTATTTTGTCAAATCGGAAATTCAAACATTTCACAAAACCATTTTTTTTTACAAAAGAGGGTAATGTATATTTTTTTACACTTGAAACCATTATTGCAAAACAAGTTTTGGAGTCAAGCTGAATTTGTTTGTAAAAATACAATTGACAACATATCTCCTTTACTTTGTTCACTATTTTATAAAAAAAAACCCTTAGATGAAAAAAAGTAATTGGGAAATTCGTGCACAATATCAAACCTCAAAATTTCTTAAAACTTTTATACATTTTCTGAAAAGTTGTTAAATTTGAAAAAGGTTTTTTGTCAAATGTCCACAGATATGCAGAAATAGTTTACCGGGACGTAAGTTTACAAGGTCAGTTACACGTTTAAATGAAACAAATTATTACTTTTTCTTGTTCACAGTCGGTTTTTGTTTTCTGCCCGCAAAAAATATCTCCTTCTACTTTAGTATTTCTATTTAAGAATTTTCTCAACAAATTTTCTCAACAAAAATTTTTTATAATTTTTCTTAGGGAAAAATTAAATTGGCGCAAAATCGCCAAATAGAAATAAAGATCGCCAAAAATTCGCCATGTCGCCCAGGCCTAAAATTCGTCGCCCAATTGATTGTGAAATCGCCAAAGGGGGGCCAAATCGCCACATCTGACAACACTGGAATTTTAAACTAATTTTTTTAGTATTTAAGATTACAGGAAAAACTTTGTATTTTGGTACTTATATAAATGATAATAGAATTTTTTTTTTTTTTTTTTTGAAAAAACTAGTAAGAGAATTATCTTTGGTCTGACCGAAGCTATAATAATGTTAGTAATTTTATAGAAAATCGGTATTTTATTGATAGTTTTTCGATATTTTATCGATTTTTTATCGATAATTTTTCGATTTTGTATCGATAATTTTTCGATTTTTATCGATAATTTTTTGATTTTTTTATCGATAATTTTTCAATTTATTATCGATAATTTTTTGATAATTTATCGATAATTGTTCAATAATTAATCGATATTTTATAGATAATTTTCCAATATTTATCGATAATTTTAGTTTCCTGATCCATTTATAAATTTTGTTCCAATTCCATTTTGTTCCGGTCGAATTCCATTTCGTTCCGGTTTCATTCCCATTTCGTTCCCGACCTCATTTCCAACCCAATGCAAAAAACCGCATCCAAATCGGTTAAGTATTTCTCAAGATAAACGAAAATAATATAAAATTGGAGGCCATTTTGTATGGGAGGTAGGCGTGGCTCTCATCCGATGTTCCCCATGTTCAGTACCGTCCAATCATTTGCCAAAATAGGAGGAATCCCAAAATTTGGAGGCTATCGGTTAAGTATTTCTCAAGGTAAACGAAAATAATATAAAATTGGCGGCCATTTTGTATGGAAGGTAGGCGTGGCTCGTATCCGATGTTGCCCATTTTCAATACCGTCCAATCATTCTCCAAAATAAGAGGAATGCCAAAATTTGGAGTCGATAGCTCAAAAGCTACGACAGTTATCGTGCGAAATGACAGACAGATGGACATACGATGATCTTAATATTAACTTTACAAAAGATCGTTATTATTTGCTCTATGATATGTATTCAAAGTTTCAACAAAGTTATTACATGCGTGATCCGCAACGCTTACTAACTCGTGAACAATATATGAAAAATCCTATTAAAGTTATTGATGAAACTCAGCAGAATGAACAAGTTAAAACCGGTCCCATTGATATTCGCATCGAATTTAAAATAAACACAATTGTTGAAGCCGGTACAACTGCTTATTGCGTACTCATAAACGATCGTGTTATTGAATATACACACTTACTGGTGAAATAATAAAACATGCATAAAACCTCATATCACAGAACTACACTTATGAGATTTAGAGAACGTAAAAATTAGTTTAGCAAAAAGCCCCAATATGAACAGATGTGTGGACGTTGCTGTTATTGATATCCAAGGTTTCAAAAGCTTTAACAACACATTTATATGAAAGGAGCTAGCAATTTGCTAGAATATTACTCATTGTGGTAAATTTTTAATAAAACCACCGTTCAATTTTTATCAGTTGAACAATGGATATCAAAAATAACATAACTGGTTAACTAACAATAAACATGCACTTAAATGGGATGATGGTGCCTATTCATTAGAAGATGTAAAACATTTCCTTCAATCAAATTTAATTATTCACAAAATCTTTGTAAAGGGTTCTGAGAAGAAGGTGTGTCTCCAAGATTTTTTTAAATATCTCGCAAATATACGATTTAGATGAATATTTATGTGAAAATTTAAAAACAATATTAATTGTATTGACCATTCATCTATTAAAACTTATCAATACTCATGTGCGCTGAAAAATGCTGTTGATTTAAGAAAATATATAGATTTAGAAATAAAAACGTTGTAGATTTTTATATTTTATATATTTTTAGAATTCTTATTTTAAATTAACATTTTATTATAACCCTTATATTAACTATATATATAACTATATATATATATAGTTATATATATATATATATATATATATCCTCAAATCTGCGGCGAGCTTTTTCATACACTTCCACATGAGCTAGAGAGCTGTAATTTGGAACACTGATTGAACTCCGGTGACAATGCATTCTATTAAATTTTGGGATCCATCAGAGGCGTAGGGGGCCGTGGGGGGACTCAAACCCCTTTTTCTTAAACATGGCATAACTTCCAATTCCTTCAAGCTACAATGAGGAAATTTGGTAGGTGGGTTCTTATTGACAAAATTAAAAGGGGGGTGTGGGGGCAAAGGGGAGCGGGATGGAGCCTATTTAAAGTTCTAACTTTCGTATTTTGTAAGCTACATGGCTGAAATTTTTTACTTAGGTTCGCATTCAGGAAAAATAGTAAAAAAAGTGGAAAAGGGGGGGAGAAAAAAAAAGGTAAAGAACAAGTTTTTTAAAATATAACCCTTTAACCGACTAAAAAGCAGAAAAAAAATTTCCTTTAAATTAAATTCAGCAATTTCTATTTAAAATTAAGGGTTATCATCATTACAGCTTAACACAACTTTTGATATTTGTCCTGTGTAAATATCATGAACAACAGATTTAAATACGCACATTTTGGCATAGTACACAGTTTTATCATGTAAACATGTTCGATAATCATTGATAGTCAATTTGTCTAAGGCACATTTATTAACTCCTTTAGATTTTTTTATTTTTTTATTTCCAACAGTGCTAATCGAATACATTTTAGAACGAAGTTCGATGAACTCTTTCATTATCGCCCCATTATTCTCATCCTTCATCATCCCCAAAACTTTTTTATTTTGTTGAGGGAAATTGAATCTATTATCTAAGGAATACTCCGAGGTATCAAAATTTAGAGCAAGATCGGGATAAATATCTTGATAGTAATCTTCAGTCTTTATTGTGTTAACGTTTACGATTACTCTCCCACTCAGTTACGATTTTCACATTTTTCCTTTTATCGACATTTTCCATTGTTTTTCCATACATATACATTATTTAAAATTGGCGAGATGGATAAGATGTCGGACTATCAACCAGAAGCACGTAGGTTAAAGCCTTGACCAGGGCGATTTTGGAGTTGAGAAGAATCGTTCATAAAAGTGAAACTTATGGAACTGAAAGAAAAATTTAAAGACAAAAAACAAAAATTACACTGAAAATTCTTCTTTTTTTTAAATCAAAAAAAAAAGCGATGGTCTTACCGGGATTTGAACCCGGAGTTCCCGGGTGGCAGTCGCACATCTTCCCACTAGTCTACACTTATCAACAGCGGATCAACTGTCAATTTAACAGTTTTGACTATCGGATGGTTTTTAACCGCGAAAACTGTTAAATTTACCTACTTTTTCGTTGATTATACAGTTTTTTTTCTCTCGGTGTATATATATAAAAGAGACGTGTATGTTTGTCACCAGTAGACGCGAAAACTACAGCACCGATTCTCACCATAATTTATATATGTGTTCTAGGGGTCGTGAGTCGCGAGTTTTGACACGCCCACTTTTACCGCCCACAAGTTAGTAAAAACTGCTATATCTCAGTCTTTTTTGATCACAAGAAAATGAATTTTGCCATGAACATACTATAATATCCCAGCCATAATCAGGGGTGCAAATGGCCGGGAATAGACAATGGGGCGTGGCACCGCCCATACAAGTCAATATTTGAAAATGTAATAGCGCTGGCACACAATGTTTTCCAACGAAATTCGGCAAATGGCTTCATGGTTTCAACTCTAAGCTAAACGCAACACATCGGCGTAATTGGACAAAGGGGCGTAGCACCGCCCATACAATTCAATACTTCAAAGTGAATAATACCTCCAATTTTAGTATACAAATTTTTTAATTATTTAATACAACTTTTTGCAGATTCTAAACATTTATATTTCTTCAATTTGCTACACGCCTCGCATCAATAAAAACTTCAAACCATCCATATCAGATGCACAGACTGATATGATACTTCACTAGGTTAATTTAAACAATTATAAACAAAAAGAGGACGAAATAAAAGAAATTGCACTCAAAGAAGGATAGAAAGTACAACCAAAAATTATCGTTATTGTAGAATCAATTACAAAGTTGACTGACTTTTGTGTTTACGTTGATGGGTTACTGTATAAAGTTTCGTTTTTACTTCGTGCAGTAGACTTGGTAATCAAAGTATGGTTCGTGTTTAATTTAGAATTTTCAGCAAAGACCAAATATGTGTGGGTTTTTTTACAAGAATTTTTTTATGGTACTTAATCCAGCGAAAAAATTCCAAAAGTTCCATTTTAACTAAATTAAATGTCAAGTAAAATACCAATCTCTGCAAAAAAATCCACACAAAGAGCAAATATCTTTTTGCGCTCTCGAATTTACACTATCCAAAAACTTACTTATCTAAAAGAGGAACATAAAGTACCAGTTGTGTAAAGTACCTTCCAAAACATTATCAAATTTAAATGTCATGTTATAAAACATGATGACGATTCTTTTGAAAATGTAAGCAAAGTAAAAGCAAAAAAAAGTAAAGTAGATAATGAAATAAGTCAAATTATCTGTGTCTGCAGAATTGTTTGATGAGATTGTTAATACAAATTTGGCCGGATAAAACTTTAGTTCGCGAATTTGTTTATAAAGAAAAATCAAATCTAGTAAATCCAGTTCAACTTCCTCAAAGAAAATTAAATTCTAGTCAAAAAAACTAAATAAAATCCCGAATAATGTTGTTTGTCTTCTCGTAAATGCAGGACTTGTGGTGGAGTCCTCATTGCAGTAAAAAACCTTTTTTCATCTGAGGAAATCATACTTGGAATTTATTTGTGTACGAATTCGAGTTTTTAGCATCGATATTTTCGTTACTTGCTCGTATATCCCACCGAATTCCGATATTGCCGCTTACAGCACCGATTCTCACCATAATTTATATATGTGTTCTAGGGGTCGTGAGTCGCGAGTTTTGACACGCCCACTTTTACCGCCCACAAGTTAGTAAAAACTGCTATATCTCAGTCTTTTTTGATCACAAGAAAATGAATTTTGCCATGAACATACTATAATATCCCAGCCATAATCAGGGGTGCAAATGGCCGGGAATAGACAATGGGGCGTGGCACCGCCCATACAAGTCAATATTTGAAAATGTAATAGCGCTGGCACACAATGTTTTCCAACGAAATTCGGCAAATGGCTTCATGGTTTCAACTCTAAGCTAAACGCAACACATCGGCGTAATTGGACAAAGGGGCGTAGCACCGCCCATACAATTCAATACTTCAAAGTGAATAATACCTCCAATTTTAGTATACAAATTTTTTAATTATTTAATACAACTTTTTGCAGATTCTAAACATTTATATTTCTTCAATTTGCTACACGCCTCGCATCAATAAAAACTTCAAACCATCCATATCAGATGCACAGACTGATATGATACTTCACTAGGTTAATTTAAACAATTATAAACAAAAAGAGGACGAAATAAAAGAAATTGCACTCAAAGAAGGATAGAAAGTACAACCAAAAATTATCGTTATTGTAGAATCAATTACAAAGTTGACTGACTTTTGTGTTTACGTTGATGGGTTACTGTATAAAGTTTCGTTTTTACTTCGTGCAGTAGACTTGGTAATCAAAGTATGGTTCGTGTTTAATTTAGAATTTTCAGCAAAGACCAAATATGTGTGGGTTTTTTTACAAGAATTTTTTTATGGTACTTAATCCAGCGAAAAAATTCCAAAAGTTCCATTTTAACTAAATTAAATGTCAAGTAAAATACCAATCTCTGCAAAAAAATCCACACAAAGAGCAAATATCTTTTTGCGCTCTCGAATTTACACTATCCAAAAACTTACTTATCTAAAAGAGGAACATAAAGTACCAGTTGTGTAAAGTACCTTCCAAAACATTATCAAATTTAAATGTCATGTTATAAAACATGATGACGATTCTTTTGAAAATGTAAGCAAAGTAAAAGCAAAAAAAAGTAAAGTAGATAATGAAATAAGTCAAATTATCTGTGTCTGCAGAATTGTTTGATGAGATTGTTAATACAAATTTGGCCGGATAAAACTTTAGTTCGCGAATTTGTTTATAAAGAAAAATCAAATCTAGTAAATCCAGTTCAACTTCCTCAAAGAAAATTAAATTCTAGTCAAAAAAACTAAATAAAATCCCGAATAATGTTGTTTGTCTTCTCGTAAATGCAGGACTTGTGGTGGAGTCCTCATTGCAGTAAAAAACCTTTTTTCATCTGAGGAAATCATACTTGGAATTTATTTGTGTACGAATTCGAGTTTTTAGTATCGATATTTTCGTTACTTGCTCGTATATCCCACCGAATTCCGATATTGCCGCTTATCTAAGACATGTGTCGCTTATATCATTGGTTTACTCAAATGTTAAACCTGCCGAATCCATTGTTGTTTTTGGTGACTTTTATTTATCGAATATATCTTGGAATTTTTGTGGCGATTCAAACCAGTTTCTTCCGTATTCTTCTAGTGACTGTTTAAATGACTTTCTGGATTCATTTTCAGATATGAGTTTACAACAAGTAAAAATAAGAATAGTAGAATTTTGGATTGAATTTATGTTGACGACTCTTCGAAGTTTTCAGTGCAACGCTGTGATGCTTTTGCATGTCCAGAAGATAACCATCACCCAACACTTGAATTATCTTTCAAATTTGTTCAAAACAACTTAGAACCAGTTTCTACACCGTTGAAGTCATTTTTTTGCTTCAAGAATACAAATTTTGTTAAAATGAACCAACTCTTATCTGAAACTAGTTGGGACATGAACTTTGAAGATGTTGACGACTGTGTATCAATTTTCAATTGTTCGCTCAGCAAAATCTTCGAGATATGTGTTCCAAAGAACATTAAAAAGAATTCGAATGAACTTGGTGCTGTATGGTTTACAAAAGAATTGAGGAAACTTAAAACTTCGAAAACTTGGACATTTAAAACATATAAAAGAACTTTAAACCTTCAAGATTATTCTAAATATTCGCTTCTGAGACATAAATATCAAGTACTTAATAAAAAATGCTATGATGAATATTTGAACGATTTGAAATCCAAAATGAAATAGGATTCTAAAACTTGTTATAACTTTGTAAATTCAAAAAGGAAAAACACTGGTTTTCCAACTACAATGAAATGGAATGATCGTGAGTCCAACAATCCTACTGAGATTTCAAATATTTTTGCTGACTTCTTCAAAACGACATATTCTGATAATACTTATGGCAACACATCATATCCATATAACATCCCCACTTATAATTCCATTTTCAATCCTGTTATAGAATCTGAAGATGTCTTACAACACCTAAAATCGTTGAAATATTCATATAGTACTGGTACAGATAATATTCCTAGCTGTATTTTGAAAGTTTGTGCAGAACATTTATACATTCCACTTTCAAATATATTCAATGCCTCTATTGAAAGAGGTTATTTTCCGAATTCATTGAAAGAGTCATACAGTATTCCTCTTTATAAAAGCGGAACCAAATCATTCGTATCTAACTATAGAGGTATTGCTAAACTTATCACAATACCAAAGTTATTTGAACAAGTTGTCACAAAGCAATTTGTTCACTCGGTCACACCATTAATATCTCCTTCACAGCATGGTTTTCTGAGAGGTAGATCAACATCTACAAATTTATTGGAATTTTCTACATTAACAATAAAGGGATTTTCAAAGAATCTTCAAACAGATGTCATATATACTGTTTTTACACTCAGGGAAAAAAAACATAGTAAAATCAAGTACGATCGTATTTACTCCTTCATTTTTTCAACTTAAGGAAACAACTTTGAAATAAAGAGAAAATACTTTAAATAACTATTGTCAACGTTGAAACAAAGTTGCAAAGTTGAAATGAAGTAAAAATACTTAAAATAACTGTTGTCAACGTTGAAACAAAGTTGAACGATTTATAATCAAGGTCTGGCAAACTTAATATAAATTGGAACATTTTTGAAATAATCGGAAAACAACTTATTTTTATTTTTGAATTTAAGTTTGATAAAGTTAATCATTATCTGTTGATTGAAAAGCTTAAAATATATGGATTCCCAGATCTTCTTTTAAAATGGGTAGAATCGTATTACACAAATCGGAAGCAACAGGTGTTATTCGAATCATCAACATCAAAAACTATAGATGTCACCTTTGGAGTTCCTTAAGGAAGTCACTTAGGTCCTATTCTGTTTAATCTTTTTATAAATTACCTACCTTCTGTCGTTAAACATTCGAATGTACTGTTGTATGCTGATGACGTTAAATGGTTTCTATCCTATGACATCTTAGATCAACATAAGTTGTTACAATCAGATCTGACCAGTATAGCTATCTGGTGTGATCATAACTTAATGGAACTGAACTTGAAAAAATGTAAACTTATGACATTTGCAAGAAGACACCAACTTTCATCGCTGTATCATATAAATAATTGTAATCTAGAAAAGGTTTTTACTTTTGTGGACCTGGGTGTTATTATGGATACAAAACTTCGCTTTCATCTACATATTGATTTATGTGTGAATAAGGTGAGGGGTGTTCTAGGTTTCATTAAAAGATGGTCAAAAGAATTTAATGACCCATTCGTTACCAAAAGTGTTTACATATCACTTGTAAGACCAATTTTGGAATATGCATCAGTCTTGTGGAATCCACAATACAACTGCCACTCCGATAGAATTGAATCGGTTCAAAAACAATTTTTATTATTTGCTTTAAGAAACCTTCGCTGGAATCCGAATCAGAACCTACCTCCATACGAAAATCGTTTAAAACTCTTGGACATCCCTACTCTAAAAAATAGAAGAACAATGCTTAATGTAACATTTTTGATTAAATTGATGAATGGCTCTCTGAATACTACATTTTTGCTTCAAGAAATTGATTTTAATATTCCAACCCGTCGTTCCAGATCTTTCATTGCTTTGATATTAAGTATGTGCCGTTCTAATTACGCGCAGAATGAACCTTTTCGTTGTATTTGTAGCGATTTTAATAGCCTGTATTCTGTCTTTGACCTGTCAGATTCACTTAATAAAACTGAAACTTTTATTTGCAAAGAATAGAAAGAAATTTTGTTTGATGATATAATTGTGTAAAGTTGAACTATTACATTAAAAAAGCATTAAAAAATAAAGATTAAAAAAAAAATATCAAGCAATGGATTAAAAAAAAAATACGACAGGTGGCGGGCTTGAACCCAAGACTGCCGCAGTCATATTCGACCACCAGACCACTATGACCACCAGACCACAGCCAGCTATAAAATAACTTCAGCTAATGGCGATATAGTTCAGCAAGCTGTATGGTGAATGTGTATATACACACAAAAAAAACAAATATCTCTACCCGTTAGCGATAACATCTTAAGTCTGTTTTTCAACTTTTTCAAGCGAGCAAAAAAATCGGAAAAATCAAAATTCGAAAAACATCAACCAATTGCATGGAGGGAAATGCTTGCTGAAATCATGCCTTATAGGAATCAATTAAGTAAAAATTAGTTACGATATTGATCCATTAATTAGAAGTCAATAATCAAGAATTCTTAATCATAAGAACTGTTCAAAGTGAAAATCATAGTTTGTGATTTGTGTTTGCTTGATTTGTTCCACTTAAACATGAATTATTATTTTCCCTTTTGACATAATCAATGACCAGATGGAATAAATTGTGCAAATAAAAATCATAAATTATGATTAAAAATTCATAATTTTAGGCTTAAGTGAGAATAAATAAATCATTCGTAATAATAATTTGAGCACATATTTACAATTAAATAAATTAAAATTTTTTTTATTTGCTAATTTTTTACTTAATTATTTATTTAATTTTACTTTTTTATTTGCCAACTTGCTTAGAATAATTATACCCCCACACTCACTGTGGCAGGGTATGCTAACTTTGTCACAACGTTTGTAACGCCCATAAGGAGGCGTTTCCGGTATGGAAAAGTATATATATTCTTGATCAGTATCACCTCCTGAGTCGATTTAGCGATGTCCGTCTGTCTGTTCGTCCGTCTGTCCGTCCGCACGATAGCAATGTAGCGGTCGCAGTTTTGGAGATATCGACTTGAAACTTTGGGTACATGTTTTTCTCGTGAATACTGAGATCAAGTTCGAGAATCAGCCAAATCGGACAAAAACTGGGCGTGGCTCCCATACACCGAAAAAAAAGGTAAAAATTTGTTATTGTTGTATTCGATTGGAAATGTTTAGAAACGTATTTTTGACATGGTCCGAGGTTCCGAAGCCACATATATAAGGGTCTAAATGGGGTCTTGAAACCAATTTTTTTTTTGGTGGAATTGATTGGAAATTTTTAGAAATGGATTTTGTACATGGTCCGGGCTTCAAAACCACCTATAATTGGCTCAAAATAGGGTCTTCAGACCACAATTTTTTATGTTCGAGGTACTTCTTCCTACTGTGTGGGGGTATTTCAGCTTCGGTATAGCCGAAGATAGTCCACTCTCTAGTTTATAATAACTTTTTCACAAATTCAGTTTTCCCGGACATCATCCTCTCCATTCCGGACGCCTAACCGATAGCCGAATCGGTATTATTGTAAAAGCGTCTAAATGTATTGTATATTGCTCAGCAATTCATGACAATCAACCCAGTTACTCATAATTCATGATAACACGTGCGGTTTCATGTCCTAGTTAATCATCAATAATTCTTCAAGAATAATAAAATAAATCACGAAATTCATAAACCCTTATCATAATGTATTCACAATCCATATGCATAGTTTATGTACGAATTCGCATAATTTGTGACTAATATTCACAATTAATGATTATAGTTAGTAATTAAGTAACAATAATTTTATGGACTCCATAATCGTAAATCATGAGCCAACACTTCTCTCCGTGTGGCTATCAAATTGACTAAGTCTTAACTGAAAATTTTTTGATTACAACTTTGGATGCTCATCTTACATACCATTTTTTAGATTAATTGGACGAAAGAATTCAATCCATTTAAAGGTTTTAGTGACTTAAGATGTTATTCAAAATTGAAAATACTAAGCAACTAATTGCAATAGGAGTAAACCGATGACACATAATTGTAGGTATCCTAAATGCGAAAGTATTGCCATAAAAATCTCGATTTTTAATTATGTCGACATAAGATGTTATCGCTTTGATTTACCATTGCCACCTTTAAGGAAATAATACTGCCAAAAGGCTAGCGTTGCCACCTAACAATGTTTTCACCTGTTACGGCTAAACATTATTTCCGATTGTCGATTATTTTTATTGCAAAGCAATTTAGTGATGGGATTTTTTCAATTTTTATTTTCGTATTATGTGATTTGAAGTACTAAAACCGAATCTGAATCTATTTTTGTAGCAAAAATCTGCTTTCCGAGATACAATGTTTTTAAAGTTTTGATTTCCCCTTTTACAATTTCTTGAGTGACTTCTAAGAAAGGTGTTAATTTTGTAGTATTTTTTTTCGGGAATTTTAATTTATAAATGATTCACATTTTTATTTGTTTTTATGAGATTTCTCACCTCAAACAAATATTTTTTAATAATGTTGCAAATATGAAATGTAATGTAATAGGAAAGTGTAATATGAAAATCTAATACACCACGGAAGTCTTGTGGCAGTGTTATTTTCTCAAAGGTGGCAGCTTTAGGTCGAAGCTATTTTTGCTTATATATTTGAAACATGATTTTTTGTGTGTGTATATTAGAGCTGTCCAAAAAAGAAATTTCAAGCCGATCCGATAACGGCAACCCGGCCCGCAAAGGCCCTGACGTTGGCCAAAACGGCTAACACTTGTACGGGGGGGAAAAAAAAAACACAAATTTTAAGTTCGTTTTAGATCAAGAAAAATACGAGAAAAAAACCATAATTAAGCATTTTTGGCAGAAACCACCCTAGAATTAATTAAAAAACATTTTATTGTATACAAATAAAACAACATTTTTAGCTGAATTCACATTCGTTCCGTTACTGTTTACTTAACTGTTCTATTTGTATATGATTTTTTATATTTCGTATAAAAAAATAAAATGCTTAAATTAATATTTGTAATCTTTGTCGCATAAATTAACTGTTTTGATTGTTGTGTCTTTGTATTTTTGGTTAAGTCTAATATTGTAAAGTAGAGACAAATTATATTTGATCAAATTCATATTCGTCGCATGAATACTGATGCTTCATAATATTTTCTTTTAATTCTATTGTTTATTATCACGTTAATCTTATATTATGTTTGGAAGAATTCTCTCTTGCATTCATAACCTAATTCGCGTTTTATTAATATGCGTTTTATCAGCTGATGATTTTAATCTGTAGCTGAAACGAATTTCAAGATATGTTTACCCGCGATCGGTTGAACAGCGTAATCCGGATTACGGCTGTTCGGTCACCAAATCCGTGCGTCATGCGGATGTGCCCCTCGGTCGGTTGGGCGGGTAAGTGGTGTCGCGGTATAAAATCGCGACACGAATGTTGTTGTTTTTATTGTTTGTTTTGTTTTTTATGTTTCTCTTTTGTTCGGGGCGACGGGCGAACAAAATCGGAGGAACAAAATCACACACGCACTGACCGAATTAACGCACGGCACAATTTTATTGATTGTTCCTTTTTTTATAAATTAGTTTTGCTTAACAAATTAAGCAAAACAAATTCGCCACTCGCGGGTGAAATGCGACCGGCGCGCGGATAAAGAAAACTGAATATTTTTTTTGAGCTGTCAAAGTTCTCTTGCTTTCTTCTCCTTTCTATCGCTTTTGCTTTCGTTAAGTTAGCTCAGTGAGCGGCGGCGATCCGATGAAGGTATTGCCAGCCTCGCCATTACAATAGTAAAATGTCAAAGCCTGGACTAAAGCTTTTGTACTCTTTGAACCTGTTTGAGGGAGGGGAATTTGAGAACATTTATGCTTTCGCCTATACGTACATGAGTGCTGCCAAAATGTATATTTCATTTTGGTGGGTGCAGGGGGGTATATGTAAATTTGCCAAACACACCTAGAAAAATCTGACGAGATTTTTCGCATATAGATATGGGTAAAGCCCCGACTGCGGACACTGGTTTCTGCGTAAGCCGCACTCTATGTATGTGGGAAAATAAATGGAAAGTGAGCGTCATAGGCGCTCATATATTCTAATTCTTTTAGTTCTTTTTGAGCAGGAAAGAAGGAGAGTGTTAAAGCTTTAGATTTTTAATTTAATGAATCTAAAATTATTTGTTTCCAAAATTTGGATAATTTTCTTTCTTTTTTTAAATTGTATTTTTTTTTGGAGTGGTGAAGTGGAGCTGTTGCCATCGTCGGACTGTGGCTGGAGGACAAGTGTTCCAAAGGGAGTATTTTTGCGCGTTGGTTTAGTTTTGCCAGCTAGTGTTCATTTTGCTTTATTTTATTTGTGGCAGTCGGTCATTTAGTGTTTTGAATTTGAGGAATTTAATAGAGTTGGACAGGTTGTGTTCGGTCGTGATTTGTTTTGGTGAAGTGTTTCCGTCCTGGGAATTTCAAGTAGTTTGCTTGGAATTTGTTTGGCCGTTTCCCCCCTCTTCCTTATTCCTTTTTTTTTTTTGTTTGTGTTGTCCCGCATCAGAGCCAAGTTGTTGCTGGACATCGAATTTTATCGAAGTCCAGCTGGTGAATAGATTCTGCAAAGAATCGTGCGAGGGATTTCAGACAGGTTGGTCTGGTCCCGCAAATCAATTGCGTTTTAAAAAAATATAATTTTTGTTGGTATATAAATAATTTCTTTTGGGTATTTGTCGTTTTGTGTCAATTTTGAAAAGGGTTTGTGTTCGGTATTATTTTCTTTGTGTCGGGAAAATTTCCGTTTCTTATATATATATATATATATTTATATATATATATATATATATATTTATATATATATATATTGCGGCAGTTTCGGTGTAGGGTTTTAAAAGTTTAGTTATCAGGTTTTCGCGGGTTCGTGTTGTTTGTTCGGACGGGGATACCATACCGCGAGGGTCGGCCTAAATCCCACGCTTCGCGACGGTGCTAATAGGGATTTTCGATTTTAGTTTGTTTTATAAAGTTTAGTTAAAAATAGCGCGATAAGCTGGCGCCCAACGTGGGGCTATTTTGTTTAAAGTTTTTTTAAAATATTAACTTTTTTAAATTTTTTTAATAAGTTTAAAATTTTTTTTTTTGTTGTATAATTTTTTTTTTTGAAAATTGATTTTTTTTTGTAATATATCTTTTTCTATTTTTCGGGTTTTTTTTCAAATTAAATTTTTTTTGATTTAAATAAATAATTTTTTTTGGTGGTGTTTTTAGGGTTTTGTATATTTTTTTTATATTTTGACTAATTAATTTTAATTATTTATTTAGCTTTTTTTTGAATTGGTCGTAGCAGCGCAGTTTGCGATAGTTCGGTGCGTCCGTTCCATTTTATTTTTTTAAAATTTTTTTTTTGTAATTTTTGGTGTTTGGTGGTGTTGTCCGCCTTTTTGCCAATTACTGTTTTGTTTTTTTAATTTTTTTTCAATTTGATTTTATTTATTTAAATTTTTTTTAATTCTGTGAGCGTTTTTATATATATATTTTTTTTTTGGATTAATGTTTTTAAATTTTTGGTAATTTTTTTGAGTTTTTTTAATTTTTTTTAATGACCAGTTTTAAGCTTTGTTGTTTGAGGGCATGTTAGGGTTTCAGGGAGTTGTAAATTTGTCCAAGTGGGATTTAAAGTTTACCGGTCAGAGAAGGGATATATCTCTGCATGCCTTCCTGGAGCGAGTAGACGAGCTTTGTGGTGCTCGTGGGATCAGTGAGGACCAGTTGTTTAGAGGGGCGGTAGATTTATTTTCGGATTGGGCTTAGATTTGGTTCCGTGATGCCCGAAGGTATGTTTCCAGCTGGCGAGAATTGGTCGTTCAGCTGAAGTTAGAGTTTCTGCCCCATAATTATGATGACCTCTTGTTAGACGAAATTAGGACAAGGACTCAAGGTGGGGCTGAGTCCATAGGCATTTATGTAGGGAGCGGTCTGTTCCGTCGTCTGTCCGAGTCCTTGCCGGGGAAGCGTATGTTGGGTCTGGTCAGGGCTTATTTGTGTCCTTTTTATCAGACTCAGCTGGGCTTGGCTGAGCCTGAGAGTCTTTCGGAGTTGGTTTCCTTGGGTCGGAAACTGGAGGCTGTGCGGGCGAATGTGGAAGCATTCGTGCCACCGCCCAGCAGCCGGTCCAAGGACTTGCTGGAGCCAGACTTGGCTTACGTTTCGGCCGAGCCGGAAGTGGTTGCAGTCAGGGCTCCGCTGCGTAATCTTAGATTGGAGCGGAGAATTAGGGCACCTCAACGGGCTAGGCGTCCGTTCAGGTGCTTTAACTGCAAGAAGTTTGGGCATGTTTCGGAAAGGCGGTTATTTGCCGCGGCTGCGAGCGGCCTGGTTTTTTAAAGCGTGATTGCCCCCGATGCTCTCAGAGAGCAGGGCAATCGCAGGAGCGCTCGGACAGGGAGGCGGCCCCGAGAGCGGCTTCGAGGGCCCGCGATGATTCGGGAAATGGGGAGCGAGCTCTTGTGGAGGCAGGGCAAGAAGCTCGCGAGGTTTAGGTAGGTTGCCTGCGGGCAACCAGCCGGCTAGGGAAAATAGTGATAGGCCTCAGAGGCGTCCGTCCGGAGTATATTTGAGTTTCACTTTGTCGGGAAAAGATTTGGATAATAGGCCATATTTAGGTGTTAAAATTTTTGGAGTGCGTATGTTAGGGCTTTTAGATTCGGGGGCCACCAGGACGATTCTTGGTAGGCCAGGCTGGGACACATTAAAGTCTTGGGGGATAAGTTTATTGGCGTCTGCGGTCAGCAAGGTTGCGCTTGCTGATGGTGAAGAAGTTCCGGTTAGGGGGGTAGTTTCGGTCCCTTTCGAGGTAGAGGGCAAGTCGGTCCTCGTTGAATGCCTCGTAATACCGGATTTACCCCAATCATTGATTCTTGGAGTAGACTTTTGGTCTAAGGCCGGTGTAGTGCCAGATTTGGCCAAGAATCAGTGGAGGTTTTCCGAGTCGAGGTCTCGTCAGTAGCGGCGATAGTTGATAGGTCTTCGTGGTCAACTAGGGAAAAATCGGTTCTTGAGGAGTTTGTTGCAGATGTTTTTAGGTCTATGCCTGAGGGACTTGGTTGTACACATTTGGTCGAACATCGGATTCGTACAAAGCAAAATGTGGAACCAGTCAAGCAGCGATACTATCCGGTATCGCCCGCTATTCAGAGGCGCATAGATGAGGAAATAGAGGATATGTTAGAAAAGGGTGTGATTGAGATTTCTCACAGCCCTTGGGGATCACCGGTTGTGATGATTAGGAAAAAGGATGGGAGTTATAGGTTTTGTGTCGACTATAGGACACTGAATAAAAATACGGATCGAGATAGTTACCCCCTCCCTTATATTTCGGCTACTTTAGATAAGCTGAAGGATGCCAAATATCTCTCTAGCTTGGATATAAAATCCGCTTATTGGCAGATCCCAGTAGAGAATGAGTCTAGGGCCTGCACGGCATTTACAGTTCCGGGTAGGGGGCTCTACCAGTTCAAGCGCATGCCTTATGGCCTGCACAATGCGCCTGCAACTTGGCAGAGATTTATAGATGAGGTCCTTGGGGCTGACTTGGAACTCCATGTTTTCGTGTATTTGGACGATATTATTATTGTTACAAATACATTTGACAAGCATGTTGAGGTTATAAAGGAGGTCCTGAGGAGGATTTGTTCGGCAGGGCTTAAATTGAATAGGGAAAAAATTTACATTTTGTCTTTCTTCGCTACGGCATCTAGGTTATGTTGTTGATCGACAGGGCTTGCATGTTGACCCCGAAAAAGTTGAGGCAATGCTGAAAATTTCAGCGCCCAAAAATGTAAGGGAAGTCAGGTCGTTTGTTGGCACCATTTCTTGGTATCGTAGGTTTGTTTCGAATTTCGCTGATTTGGTTAAGCCTCTAACTGATCTTCTAAAGAAGAAGAACAGGTTTAGATGGTCGCTGGATGGCGAGGACAGCTTTTTGAAGGCCAAGGAGCGCCTAGTGACGGCGCCGGTCCTGAGCTGTCCTGATTTCGAACGACCCTTCGTAGTTCAGACTGATGCTTCCGATTTTGGAATAGGTGCCGTTTTGACACAGCAGTTTGATGAAGGGGAGAAGGTCATTTCGTATTTGAGTAGATCGTTGAGTAGGTGCGAGAGGAATTATTCCACTAACGAGAAGGAGTGTTTGGCTGTTTTGTGGGCAGTTGAGAAGTTGAGGCCATACATCGAAGGGATTAGGTTCACAGTGGTGACAGACCATTATTCGTTGGTATGGCTCAACAATTTGAAAGATCCTTGCGGTAGGTTGACTAGGTGGGCTTTAAAGCTCCAGCAATACGATTATGAAATCATACATCGTAAGGGGAAAGATCGACATGCTTTCTAGAGGTGTCCCAGTCGTAGGGGAGGTAAATGGGCGTGTTAGAGATCCATGGGTGGATTCCATGGTTAGGAAGGTGAAGGATAAACCGCTCGATTACCCAGCTTGGAGAATTGAAAATGGGGTGTTATATAAACACATAAAGGCAGGAACAAATAGTTTGTTTAGTGCTGGGTGCGAGTGGAAGAGAGTTGTGGGCAGGAGTGATAGGCGCAGTATTTTATTCGAGTGTCACGATAATCCATTATCGGGGCACATGGGCGTTAGGAAAACATACGCTAGGGTAATTGAGAAATATTATTGGCCGAAAATGAAGGCAGAGATAGCTAGATATATTAAAGGTTGTCAGGTTTGCCAGAGGGTGAAACCTGACAACAATAAGCCAGCTGGTTGTATGGTAGAGAGGACAAAGAAGTCAGAACCTTGGGAAATGATCTGCGTAGATCTGGTGGGACCCTTGGTGAAGTCTAGTCGGGGATTTTGTTATATTTTAACGGTGGTTGACTACTTCACCAAATTCCCATTGTTGTTTCCGTTGCGAAATGCAACGGCAAAGAGTGTTTGCAAGGAGTTGGAACATAATGTCTTCCTGCTCTTTGGAGTTCCGAGGTCCATTGTATGCGACAATGGGCCACAGTTTCGCAGCAAGGAGCTGCAGAGTTTATGCGCGTCGTATGGTGTGCAGATGCGGTACACTGCACACTATCATCCGCAGGCCAATCCGGCCGAGCGGATCAACCAAATAATTAAGACCACTTTGAGAGCATATGTTTCAGAAAACCATCGGACATGGGATTCTCATCTCTCAAAGGTGGCGTGCTGCATTCGAACATCGCAGCATGAGGTTTTGGGAGCGTCTCCATACTTCGTGAATTTTGGCCGAAATATGGCAGTCTGGGGTGATAGAGATTATAGACGAGTGGGAGACTCAGACCAACCGGACAGTAGTAGTGAGGACCGGGCCAAGTTAATGGCAGACTTGATGGAAGACATACGGAAGAAGTTAGAAATGGCAAGTGCCAAGACAGCAAAGACTTACAATCTCAGACGTAGAGATGTACAGTATTTACTGCACGAGTTAGTATGGAGACGTAATTTTGTTTTGTCCGATGCTGCAAACTATTTTGCAGCGAAGTTAGCTCCGAAATTTGTTGGACCGTTTAGGGTTAAAAAGAGGGTGTCTCCGTGGACATATGTTTTGGAAGACGAAGACGGACGAGAAAAGGGGACATGGCATGTGCAGGACCTTAGGCCGCACATCGACTCAGGGTGATTTTCTCCGGTTAGATTCGAAAGTTGGCTGGTCTCAGGAGACCAAGCAACTTTCGCGGAGGTGGAGGTGGGGTTGTCGCGGTATAAAATCGCGACACGAATGTTGTTCTTTTTATTGTTTGTTTTGTTTTTTATGTTTCCCTTTTGTTCGGGGCGACGGGCGAACAAAATCGGAGGAACAAAATCACACACGCACTGACCGAATTAACGCACTGCACAATTTTATTGATTGTTCCTTTTTTTTATAAATTAGTTTTGCTTAACAAATTAAGCAAAACAAATTCGCCACTCGCGGGTGAAATGCGACCGGCGCGCGGAAGAAGAAAACTGAATATTTTGTTTGAGCTGTCAAAGTTCTCTTGCTTTCTTCTCCTTTCTATCGCTTTTGCTTTCGTTAAGTTAGCTCAGTGAGCGGCGGCGATCCGATGAAGGTATTGCCAGCCTCGCCATTACAATAGTAAAATGTCAAAGCCTGGACTAAAGCTTTTGTACTCTTTGAACCTGTTTGAGGGAGGGGAATTTGAGAACATTTATGCTTTCGCCTATACGTACATGAGTGCCGCCAAAATGTATATTTCATTTTGGTGGGTGCAGGGGGGTATATGTAAATTTGCCAAACACACCTAGAAAAATCTGAAGAGATTTTTCGCATATAGGTATGGGTAAAGCCCCGACTGCGGACACTGGTTTCTGCGTAAGCCGCACTCTATATATGTGGGAAAATAAATGGAAAGTGAGCGTCATAGGCGCTCATATATTCTAATTCTTTTAGTTCTTTTTGAGCAGGGAAGAAGGAGAGTGTTAAAGCTTTAGATTTTTAATTTAATTGAATCTAAAATTATTTGTTTCCGAAATTTGGATAATTTTCTTTCTTTTTTTTAAATTGTATTTTTTTTTGGAGTGGTGAAGTGGAGCTGTTGCCATCGTCGGACTGTGGCTGGAGGACAAGTGTTCCAAAGGGAGTATTTTTGCGCGCTGGTTTAGTTTTGCCAGCTAGTGTTTATTTTGCTTTATTTTATTTGTGGCAGTCGGCCATTTAGTGTTTTGAATTAGAGGAATTTAATAGAGTTGGACAGGTTGTGTTCGGTCGTGATTTGTTTTGGTGAAGTGTTTCCGTCCTGGGAATTTCAAGTAGTTTGCTTGGAATTTGTTTGGCCGTTTCCTCCCGTCTTCCTTATTCCTTTGTTTTTTTTGTTTGTGTCGTCCCGAATCATAGCCCAGTTGTTGCTGGACATTGAATTTTATCGAAGTCCAGCTGGTGAATAGATTCTGCAAAGAATCGTGCGAGGGATTTCAGACAGGTTGGTCTTGTCCCGCAAATCAATTGCGTTTTAAAAAAATATAATTTTTGTTGGTATATAAATAATTTCTTTTGGGTATTTGTCGTTTTGTGTCAATTTTGAAAAGGGTTTGTGTTCGGTATTATTTTCTTTGTGTCGGGAAAATTTCCGTTTCTTTTATATATTGTTTCAATTTTGAAAAGGGTTTGTGTTCGGTATTATTTTCTTTGTGTCGGGAAAATTTCCGTTTCTTTTATATATATATATATTTATATTTATATATATATATATTGCGGCAGTTTCGGTGTAGGGTTTTAAAAGTTTAGTTATCAGGTTTTCGCGGGTTCGTGTTGTTCGTTCGGACGGGGATACCATACCGCGAGGGTCGGCCTAAATCCCACGCTTCGCGACTGTGCTATTCGGGCAAATAGGGAATTTAATTATCGCGTGGGGATTTTCGATTTTAGTTTGTTTTTTAAAGTTTAGTTAAAAATAGGGCGATAGTGGGACCGTTGGAATTCGTCGTTAAAAAATAAAAAAAAAAAATTTTTAATACATGTACAAATACACCAGTAACAACATCTCTCGCTAAGGAAAATATTGACATTTCAAATATTAAAAAATGAGTGGAAAAACTATCAATAACATTTATATTAAAACTTCATTCAAAACCGAACTCTACTAGAAATAGTATTATCGAAATTCAAAATGATGTAGCTAACATGTTTAATCCCATCTTTTCAGTTTACGAACAACTTTCTGTGTACATTGATCCTAAAAGAAGATCTATGTTTGAAAAATTAACATCGATAGTAAGAAATCCTTTCGAAAATATAAGTTCAGAGTACAAATTATTTAAAAGGCAAGAATCGCTACAAATTTTCAAATGTCCGGAATCGTTTACTATCAGCAAACACACGCAGAGAAAAAACATGGTTGACCCAATCATATTTTAAGGGGACCATATTATGATTGGCGAAATGATTATAAACTGAACATGTACATGGTTGCAGCCAACCATCCACATGGTTGGAAACTGAACAAGTACATGATTCACATAATGTGATCAATAAAATTTACTTTTTAAGTTTATCTGTATTTTATTTATTTATTTATTAAAAATGTAATTAAAATTGAATAATTTCAATAAGAATAAAGTTACTTGATATAGAAAATTTAGTAACGTTAACGAATAGACAAAGAATGCGAAATTAATATAAAATCAAAACATACGTGACAACCAGGAAAGGAAAAACAGCTCAACCCAAATATAATGACAGCGAGTTCAAGACTTTCCGCAGATTGACAGCTACAAAGAGGAGTTTTGAAGCCGAAAAGGGGTAAAGAAATTGCCGATATCAAATACACAATTGAGTTGACATTGGCGGCCGCTTCCGGGGAGAAGTTGAACTTGTCCATGCAAAAGGTTCTACGGAAAACAAAATTGCAATTTGTAACATAAACTAACTGTACGCGTTATAGTTAAGAATCGTGCACTCACTTGCCCAAAGCAATAAATGGATCTTAAAGGTCATCTAAAACGTAGTAACATCGCCGAGTTTCGCAATTTCCTCAGACGGATTGTTGTTCCGCTGTAGCATACGTTCTGCGCGTTTATCCATCCAACCTGAAAGCATTTATTTTAGTTTTTCGTTTCGTTTATTAATTCGAAACTTACGCAAAATCTCACTAATAGCGGTGTGTCCTTTGTATAATTACGATACGTGATTGTAAATTGGCTGCATCACCCGTAAATTGATGGTGCTGCCGAATCGAGCCACCACATTCATATTCAGTTCCTTGCCTTTGAACCACAGCACTGCGTAGTTATTTTACGCGACTCAGCGCCAATACCGACGCAAAGAAGACCTGTGAACTAAAAATTTTCCAAAATTGAAAATAAACAAAACGAATAATAGCGCAGGAGGCGCATAGACTGCACTGAGTCAACTTGGAACGCGGGTAGTCTATGCGCCAACAGCACTCTTTGCAAGTGCATTTCACATATCTACATTTTCGCGCAGAAGCGAATAGCAAACTGCGCACCAGCACCAAACAAAAGGAAATGTGCGAAGGGGTGCTTCGCGATTGTTCAGGCAAACCGCGCCGCCACCACCAAACAAAAGAATATGAGCGAAAGGCTTCGCTGTTCGCGGCAGCTTCGCACTTTTGTTATGCTTCTGCGCGAAAATGTACATATAGCTGTGAAATACACATTATTTTATTTCAATACTTACCCTTATTGACAAACAATTCGTAATTGTTTTCTGCGTCAAATATTACAAACTAATTTGTGGACGCCCGCGCACGATGGCGTTAGTGATGTGCCGAATAATACTTGTCGAATACATTTATCAATCGAATAGTTATTTCTAGAATTATTCGATATTCGATACTCAAAGTTGTATTGATTATTGCATGATCATTGACAAAAACAGGTCCAAGTGCAGTTTTTACGCGTACTTCTTGTCACAGAAATTCAAATTTTTTATAATACTGTCGAATATAGTGTATTGAAAATTAAAAAACAAATATCACGAAATGTCGAGTACCTAATGAGTACCCAAAATTAAGTCACCACTATTGTTAAATAACATTATTGCCTCAATCATGTTTTTAGAATGGTTGAAATCAATCATATTATGTTCTCTGACATTATATTATGATCTCGGAAATCAGTTAAATAGCATTAGTATTTTCATCACAACCATCTATGGTCGCTACAATCATAATATTATTATAGCGAAAAAGGAATGATCTCTGCAATCATACACCAACCATATTTTTTCTCTGCGTGCAGTTAGATGAGGTATTTGTGAGAGGAAAGCCACATTAAAAGAAAATACTATCGAAGGTTGTTTATGCGACATGAAATTTCAATTAAAAAAGTACTTTGAATAGCCAAATATTTTAAAAACCACTTTAGAAAATATCGAGAAATTTGGAGAAATAAAGCTAAAAATTTTAGCAGTAAAATCGTTTTTCCAATTTTGGTTTATTTCGATGACTTTAAAATTAATGACTCTCTCGGAACTCATCAGTTTTCAGTTTGTGATATATATTATTCAATTCCAGTGATTCCGCAGCACCAGTTATCTCATCTTAATAACATTTTCGTTGCTGGCTTCATCAATTCGAAAGACATGAAAGTTTTTGGAAATACGGCTGCGCTTAAACAACTAGTTGACATTTTAAAAGATCTCGAAACTAATCGCATTGAAATTCATTTAGACAATGAAACTGTAACAATTTACTTTTATCTTGGCCAAATATTAGGTGATAATTTGGGGTTGAATGAAGTTTTAGGTTTTCGAACTAGTTTCAATAGCAAATATTATTGTAGAATATGTACTGCTACTAAGGAAGAATGTCAAAGTAGTTATATTGAGGTAATAAAAACTATTAGGGATCGTAATAAGTACTTGACTGAACAACCTCTTGCTCTAAATGGAGAATTGTCAGCCGTTAAAGAAAATTCAATTTGGAATCATTTGTCGAACTTTCATATTACTGATAATAAAGTGTGTGACATCATGCACGATATTTTCCTTGGTGTAGCGAGATATAATATTCCAAAAATATTAAATTATTTTATTTATGAAAAGAAATACATTACCTTGGATGCTTTTAACTACAGAAAACAATTATTCAATTATGGGCCAGCTCATATTGGTAACATAAGTCATTCAATCCGTAAAAAACAAATGAAACAAAAAAACATAAAAATGAAAGCTGCTGAAATGAAACTGTTTCTACATATGTTATTGTTTATAGAGGATTTAGTTGAAGAAAGTGGCCCAGTTAAATACTAAAAAAATTTGTTTTTTATTTTTGAAAAAAATTGTTTTTTTTTTATTTTAACAAAAGTACACACAAAACATTAGAGGGAATGTGTTTGTAATATCTTTCATACATTTCTTTAAAATCAGTAGTTTCTGTAGTCGTAACTTTCATTGGATCAGTAGTTGATGCTCCATATTTTACATTTCGTCCATAAAATTCTTTATTTAATCCTTCTGCTACTAATCCGATTGGTACATATTTAGAAGTAGCAGTTCCGGATAGAGTAGATCCTACATCAAATGCAGTTCTAGTACCCAAAGGAGTAACTTGACAGGATACACTTATAACTTTTGCTGTACTCGGTAACATATCAAATTCTGCTTCACTCAAATTAAAAGGTACAAAATCAACAGGTATTAATGCTAATGGAGTTGAAGCTTGATCAATAGATTCTTGAGTCTGTATATTTTCTGTACTATAACCATAGCTTACTAAAATTCTTGTTTTTGAAAAACTCATATGATTACTGGAACTAGGTTGACTTGGTCTTATCCACGTAATGTTGGAAGAGGAGGTATCTCCACTTCCTGTTGCACCCGACCTCGCCCCCGAAGTCGGTCCACTACCTGAACCACTTTGTTGATGAATATTTTCTTGCATATCAATATCCATATTAGCAGGTGGATTATTAGAAGTAGTTGGCCTTTCAATGAAAGTAGATTCTTGATTAGAAGTTCTAGCAGTTTCTGCACTTTCTCCAACTCTTGGTCGCTTGGGGTTGGGTCCGTTATTGGTTCCGAAGCTGTGTTGGGCATCGAAATTTCTGCTGAATGATAATAACCACCAGTTTTATAGCTTTCGTATATTTATTTGGATACTAGTGCTGTTGTTTTAAATTGTTGATAATCCCTAAATCCACCTTTATCTGGAGTATCTTTGATTCTTCCCCACTCTTGGGTTAAATGTTGTTCACGAGCTACATATACCAATTGATTAAAAGATTTATCTTCATAATTCATATTAGGATATTTAACACCAACTATGCTTTCAAAGCCATATTTAATTGAATTTCCAATTATACCAGCAAGTTCAGCTAATGTTCCATTAGTTTTATAATCTTTAACAAAAAGCTTGTGTTGCGTTACGATCTGCTTCTCTTATATCTTTGTCACTTGTTGCTAATTCATATTCCAAATCATGTACGTATGCATCAAAATCAGCATCATCAACTGGTTCGTCACTTTTATAAATAGTATTACCTGGCCCCAAGTAATTACGACCAGGCCATGTAAATCCGTCGCGTGTGAAATGAAGTACCATACTAATTTATTAAACAACTTTCAAATGCTATTAATAATATCGAACATGTAATTAATTCAACCAATCAAAAGCAGTCAATTTTTACTGCGCATTTTATAACGACTAACAACTTTTTAAGTTATTCAAATATGCGCAGTAAAAATAATAAAACATTCTGACGACGACGACGACCTGATTGGCTGATGGGGGCAGCGCTGCTCTTTTAGTTCGGCGGCGATCGGCAGTATGCCATGATTCGCTATGCCATGAACAATATATACTTTACATACTTTACGGAAAATTTCAAAACCGTCAGTCAACAACAGTACATCTGTCTTCAAATATAGAAGCATGTAGTCGTTTAAATGTAAACCAAACACTCAACGCATGTTCATAATCAGAATCACTACAGTCTTTATTCGTTATATTTTTTCCTATATATTATATATTTTCCTCCAATTTTTCAATTGAATCGACATAATCATAAGGAAATATACCTTTCCGTTTTAAAAGTTCATAATCTGAGAGATTTGAATATTCTGATTTTAGGATCTTGAAACTATCAGAATCTAAATATTTAGCTAAATTATCTAAAATTGAGGGCATAAATATAAAAGAATCAAGAAATCTTAACTGTAAAATATAATTTTCTGCCATATGAATTCTCTTTGTAACAGAAATATACAATTCTTTATTTAGAGGAATAACGCTTCTATCCCCAGGATACGTCTCTAGTGCCTTTACAAATAAATGACAGTCATAGCCAGAAAAATTATGGAAAATTATGGGCATAAATCTCGGTACTTGAAAGTCTAAATTGCATTTTGAATGTGCTGGACCACGATGCTGACCAGTTAAGTGACAATGATCAATGACTCTACCATCACAAAAAATTTGATTGCAAATATGACAAATTGCACTATTTGATTGTGTTTCTCTTTTTTTTCTAAAGGAATTAGTGGTACTACTTTCATTAAATGGTTTTCAGCAAAGCTGGGCATTAACTAGTTAATTCGTTAATAGTTAATTAACGAAGTTAAATTTTTAGTAAACTTTAAACGTTTCAGTTTATTTTGAAAACCATTAACTTTTGCATTTAGTTAAGTTAAATTTCTTCGATTAACTAGCATTAGTTAACTTTGAAACAAAAACAAAATTTTTATTATTGAATGTAAAAAAAAAAGAATTCAAAATTAAGAATTCATACTATTTTTAATACTCTACCTAGCCACACTGTTGAAAAATTGTAAGCACAGAACTCTTTCGTGTTGTTGACAAAAATTTAAAGTTCCAAGTCGAGACGGCGTGCCTAGCCCGTCGTCAAATGTATCGGCTTGGTCGGCGGCGAAACTGTTTAGCCTGGAGCTCTGGGCAGTGTTCCAAGCCGTCCGTAAATTGTCGGCGGCGGCTAAAGGGACGTGTTTTGTCGGCGGTGGGGCTAGCCGGCTTAAAGCCGACATATTTTATCGGCTTAAAAATTAACAACGGCTTGAAATCGGCTGCCTCTAAAATATTTCGCTCATACAAATTGGTAAACTCCGTGAAGCGATTCAAGCTGTCAAATCCAAATCGAAGCAATGGCGTGGGTGTTAATTGATAAAAGGAGATTCTATCATCAACTCCAGGAGATTAACTAGAGAGAACTTAAATTTTTTCACATTTTACTTTAAAATAGCCTTTTAACACAAAAGCACGCGCGTCAGTAAAGGTGCATTTAGATCGCACGAACGAACACAACTTTAGTTGCCAAGTCTATTCGCAAACATTCGGCTACGAACCAAAGATCGCAAACCGGGCGGCTTACACCGACCAAATGAACGGCATTTTGTTCAGGCGTTCGTGTGATCTAAATGCACCTTAAGAAAAATTCTTGCGAATACCGTTATTATCGAAAAAAAATATCGTTAATTTAAAAAATCGATTTTCTGCAATAGCTGCAGAGATGGAAAATTTATAAGTACAAAAATATCTTATATATACATACGAAAATATCGGCTAAGCCGACTCCGACGGCTCTTAATACAGCCGCCGACCAGCCGGTGTTAACGGCGTCGGCTAAATTTTGAGAAAATTGGCGGCTGTGCGCGCCGCCGCCGCCGCGCCGACACGGCTTGGAAGACTGGCTCTGGGTGCGTAGTGACAATCAAAAAAAAACGCGTGGGCAAATTCGTTTTGTAAAACTTTTACAAAGTTTTCATTTTTTAAGTTAAATTTGCATATAGAGGGCTGAATTCGATCGAAAAAAGGGTCTGTGAGTGCAGGCATTCAATTGTATATAGTTAAAATGTTTTTTTATGCGTTTTTTGAAAAAAATTATTTTTTTATAGAGAATTTTTCTATTTAATTTAACTTTTAACGAAGTTAACTTTTCAACGTAATTAACTTTTTAATTTAACGAAGTTAAATTTTTGATTAACTATTTCCGGATTAATGAAGTTAAATTCTCGATTAACTATGCCCAGCTTTGGTTTTCAGCTATATCATTTGTATCTTCTACCAAAGACTTTATAAAAGCATCAATCACATTACTACCTGAATGGGTTTTAAATATACTTACACCAGTGGAAAGCGTTATAAGATGATTATTTATAATTAAAATGTACTGTGAATATTTTTGTTTCAAGTCATCGTTTTCAAATGCTGATATTACAGCCCATTTAAAACAATATTCGTCATTGTATTTTATATTGATCCACGCATGTTTATTCCGAATAAACAATGGTAGTTCTATATATTGTGATCCCTTGATTGGGGCATATTGGTTTATATATACTTCTACTTTATTTATACATATTAGAGACCAACCGCTATCTCTTTCTTGGAATGATTCCATTTTATTTACTACTAGCTGGGCCCGGTCCGCTTCGCTGGGCCTAAATAATTTTTTGTTGTTGCATTGTCTGCAATGTAATGGAAGAATGGATGAAAGTAATTTTTAAATATATATGTTTAATTGGTGTTTATACTGTGGAGTTAATTTTATACAATTTTATAGAGAGGAAAATTGATGTAGCGATCGGTATTGAAATAGGTTTTGATGAATGAATGAATGAATGATTCGTATTGTATGTAGGTATGTAGCGCAGTAAAGTATGTTTGGAAGATTATTGAAATTAAATTAAATGACATGTGGTATAAGTATTTGAAACAAATCCCGTAATTCGGCCGGTGCAAACAACTGGATTACGATCTTTGAGCTTTGGTACGTAGCCGAATGCTCGCACAAAATGGCCCGGCAGTGTAAACACTTAAACCAAAAATTCCCTTAGGAAGGCAAATTTGCCTTAAGTTGGCTGGACTGGTTGAGCGCCCCGTCTGTGAGGAGTGTTGCCACATTGAGAGACGTTCTGTTGTGTTTTTGTAAATTGTTCTTGTGGGAAGAAAGTGATTTCTATAACTTGTTGGGACAATTTTGCAGTGCTTATTTGACGAAAAGGCCAATTGCAGTGTGTGCATTTAAGTCAAGTTTAATTTAATTTTCATTCGCAATGGACGTCTTCTCGTAATATTAATGGCGGTTTGCCTGCATTTAGGTCCCCATAAGCCAACGCGAAATTCCGCAGCCGGTACGGAACTTGAACAAAAATGTTGCTTAAATATGCAATACTGCGTTTTTTTTTAAAAATTTATAAATGATACACATTTTTAGTTGTAGCTTTGAAATTTTTCACCGCAAACAAATTTTTTTATTCCAATATCTTTGCTGGAAGAATTTTCGAGAAAGTACCGCGGCGGCGGAATTTTGGGTATTTTAAGTTGTAATGAAGTACTGTGTGTAGGATTAGAATGATATGCATTAGTTTTTGTTTTTGTGAAATTTTTCAGCACGAAAAAATTTGTCCGAGCCGAATATCGCCTTGCAATTTTTGGGGAAATTTCGCGGCAGTGTGTAGGAGCATTAAGTTGGGTATAATTTAATTTCCATTCACAATAGACATTTTTCCGTAGTTATTTGGAATGTAAATAGCAAATGCATTTAAGTGGAAATGAAGTACTGTGAAAGTGGGCATAAAATGTGCACTGGGAGATTGGGGCAAATTATGGAATTGCGAATATGTAATACTCAAGGAGAAGCCGCGTTTTTTTGGCATTGCCTTAGGTTTTTTCCATTGTTGAAAAGTTACATGCAATCAAATGGAAATAACCTTAATTTTTACTCCCCGCTGCATTTAATGTTGAAAATACAGAAGTTGTTGAAATTTGTGATCCGTACATCGACTTGAAATACTTTAGCTAATCGATTTCATACTTTGAAAGAAACCGAAAGGTTTTTTACCCGCAGATATGGTAACACTGCTTGGGTGGGGAAAAATTAAGTCCTAGGTGGCAAGTTGATTGTTGATCATATGGTATTTGCTTCAAAAGATTCACAAATGTGAGAGAAATACGTATTTTCTAACTTGTGGGCTGTTAAAGTGGGCGTGTCAAAACCTATCCTATGTCACGACTCACGACCCCTAGAACACGCATATAAATTTTGGTGAGAATCGGTGCTGTAGTTTTCGCGTCTACTGGTCCCAAACATACACGTCTCTTTTATATATATAGATTTCTGAACAAAGATTATCGAATAAATGTCCTAATTCTACATCATTTTGAATAATAATCATCTTTGTTTGAAATGACTTGATGCTAGGGTTGCCACACGGTCTGGATTCGTCTGGATTGTCCAGATTTTTTGTCATGTGTCCAGAGTCCAGTTTTTCAATAATTTGTCCAGACAAAATTTTCTCTGATATTTCTCAGTAAAAAAATTAAATAGTCAGAAAACCTAATAGCGTTTTCGTTTTTATTATAAAGATAAAGTTTTCTGTCAAATAGTTTTATTTTTTTCAATTACTGCTAATGAGTTTTTAGCAAAGCATATTAATCAAAGTAGGAATGACGTTTCATATATTTTTGAGTACAGGGTCTGTCCTGTTAGAAAATGTAAGGAAAACAGTTTAACCCTTATCCGATCAAACAAACGCGCTAAGAGCTATCCAGGACAATCCCGCAGTTCGATATCCAAGCGTTTTGTTTCACAACGAGGCGGTTGGAACTCTTGCACACTTCCGCCATTACCGCACACTGCACATCGCTTTATATTTAAATTTCTCTTCATTTTATTTCCCAAATTCAAATTGCCACACAAATTTCTTATTTTAAATTTAAAAAATTGACGTTTATTTTGGGTTAAGATTTTTTAAGTTTGACATTATATGCATTGAGAGAAAGAGAGAAGTGTCAAAATCACTCCTACTTTGATTAAATTGGTTTTTAGCCATTTAAATAACTTAGGTTCCTTACCTTAAGTAGAATGATGGCTGATTTCATAAAATCTGAAATATTTCTGCGGCCAAAGACAATATCCTCTTAAGTAATTAAGCACGAATTGAATAAGACTGTATACGTCATGCTAGACATTTTTCGCACACTACACAACCTTTTTTTAAAAAGTAGACCATTTTGAAATTTTCTTTCGACTTAAGTGCTTATTGCTTTCGACCACAAAATTGCCAGACTAAACTATAAAACTGTAAAAAGTTCTACACACTTTTAAAAACAGTAAATTGTTACAAGCGGCCCTTTGCTATAAAATATTTCTGGAAAGAATACCATTGTACTGTTTTTAAGCTGAAATTGTAAAGCTTTCAACGTCTTTCAAAACTGAGACAAAAGCTAAAATGTTTGTTGCATGCCAATGAGAAGGTAATAAAGGCGGTTAAAAATTTCTAACCGCGCCAGAATAGACCTGTAAAAGTGTTTTTTTTTTCATAATAAGCTATGTAATTTATTGGTTTTTTTTATGTGAGGAGGAACCAATGTATATCCTTGCATATTGCTATCCAATTCCTACTTTACATTTTCTTAAATATATGCCATTAAAATAAAAAAAAATTTCCGATTATTTCTTTGAATGTCCAGTTGAAAACGGAAAAGTCCAGATATATTTTTTTTTAAATCCAGACGAAGATCATTTTGCATGTGGCAACCCTACTTTATGCTTATTTCAGCACTAGTCGTTTTCAATTTCATTATTTTTTGTAAATTTACATATTCTGCAAACAGTTCAATGTTGCATTTTATGATAATATGTTCTAACAAAACAAATAATCTATAATGCTTTGTTTAGCATTTTTTAGCAATGTGTCGGGTACAAGCACATCTTCTTTTTTATTTTTGTATACAAACGTTTGTAAACGCGTCTAAAACCGAAAGCGAATGAAACCGATTCGTTTTAGGGAGCGAAACCTAAACCGAAACCGATTCGTCATAACCGATTGAATGGGTTCAACCAAAACCAACTGAAAAGGTACAGGTTTTAAATCGGTTTTCAAAAGGTTTTCGTACACAAAATTGACTTGAAGTTTTTTTTCCTAAGAGAAAATTCATCGTATTTCATTTATTTATTTCATATATTTTTAAAATATAGGAAATATTTTTTTTAAATATTCAATAAATCTTTTTATAAGGCCGGCGTACATAGAGGCGATATTCTGAAAATGACTATTTTGTTTGTTATTTATTAGACTACTATGGAAATAGTCAAAAGGTTTATTTTCAAACTGATTCGAATTGGTTTTGAAACCGGCTTTTTGTGTTTGTTATTTATTGTATTGCTATGGAAACAGGCTGTATGAAAAACGTAATATTTTCCAAAATGCAATTATTTGTGACAAAATTAGTTTGGAAACCGCCTGCGGCACGAATAACGCCTCTGTGTGCGCAGGCATTTTTATGATGTTTGAAACGACTTGAAAAATTTTCGCTATTTTTTCGTAGTTTTATATGGCAGCTTTTCGTCCAATTTAGCTGATTCTCGAACTTGATCTCAATTCGGAGATAAAAACGTAAACCCAAAGTTTCACATCGATGTCTCAAAAAAAAAAACATTCCAGCCTGTATGGTGACAGAAAGACGGGGATATGGCTAAATCTGTTTTCGATGCTGATCATGAATATATATACTTATCCATACCAGACATGCGTGCTTATGGACGTTTCAAACGTTGTGTAGGGTATAAAAACTAAAAATTTAAGCAGAAATTTGTTTGAAAATGCGATTAGATAAGGAAATTCGGTAAATGTGGTTAGATTCAGCACCCTTGATTTATATTGAATTGATATAAAATTTCCTAATATTGGGCCATCTAGAAACCTTTTAAAACCGAAACCTTTTCAATCGCTCCAACCAACCGAAACCTTTTCAAAATCAAGGAGCGAAACCGATAACCAAAACCGATTGGCAAGTGGGAGTAAAACCGAAACCGAAACCTTTATTCGATTCGGTTGTCAACCCTGCTTAAATAGACTCTTAATGATGTGCGTATCATCATTACGAAGAATAGTGTAATTCTACTTATGGTTGTTAGTTCTATTGTGACGACTCCAGTCACTTTTTTATATCAAAATTGCATTGTTCACACCGTTCATAACTACACGATGGCGATTGCTCATCACTATTTTTAACTTCATGATGGCTTCTGATTATATGTTTTTCTAAATAAGTCTTTTTAGTAAAGACTTTAATGCAAATATTACATTTGAAACAGGTCAGAACATGTTTATACTTTGATGATGATGTTTCACCACTTTGTTTAGTATGGACATTAGACCGTCTCGAAAAAATGAAGTCATCCGCACACCATCTAATTTGAAGCATATTTAGAAGGAGATTCCGGAAAAAATTTTCTTTTTTTTTTTGGCCGATCGTAGAGGTAGCGCATTGACATATTTCTTCATATTGTCTCTATTTATGATCCGATTTTAATGTATAACATATCAAAATTTTTGTCTCGAGGAGACCTAGAATAAGACTGTCCTAGAGGTCCTTGCTCCTAAGTACACCCTTCTAGTACTTACCCACCAGATCTCAGTTAGTACCACCCTAATGTACCATTCCAAGAGCAGAAAATTAAAGCTCTCGAAAAATCATTAAATTCTTGCAAAGGAAGTATACCGATTATACCATTAGAACTATTTATAAAAAATATAATTAATATTTTTACCGAACGTAGGGGTAGCGCATTGACATATTTCATCATAGCGTCACCATTTATGATCCGATTTTAAAGTATAATATATCAAAAATTTTGTCTCCAGGAGACCTGCCTCATACGTCATTGCCTTAATTACACCCTTCTAGTACTTACCTATCAGTTAGTACCACCATAATGTACCATTCCAATTGCAGCTCTCGAAAAATCATTAATATATTTGCCGAACATAGGAGCAGTGATGCTACATACTTTTTAAAAAATCCCTACATTGGCTGAAAAAAAAACGTATTATTCCCTAAGATTACAAAATTGTTTCCCTTTTCCCCCCGTAATTTAATTTTATCAGAGAACTTGGACAAAAGTGAGTGCAGTTTAATTATTTTGCATATTCTTGCCCCCACTAAATTCATTCAAATGAAAATTTGTTCAAAAGGGAAAACAATGGTGAAGCTCATAATTCATTGCATTTTTAATTCAAGAGTTGCTTTTGTTCATTCCGATTAAAAAACCGTACAAAATTGTTTAAAAATGTCTTTTTTTATTAGTGAATTAAATTACACCCAATTGCCAACGGAGAGCGATGTGATTAATTTCTTATTATATCTGCAGCGTAACAGTGATCGAAGGCGGAAGTTGGATGCATTTAAACAGGAAGCTTTGAAAAACTTTTTTGTGGAAACGCGCGGGTATTCCAATTTTATCGGAATCAGCTATTCGTAAACGTTTAGATAAGCTTGTGAATGTTACTATAGAATTGCTAAAAAAAAAACCCTTAAGATGCAATATAAATAAGCATTGAAAGACCTAAATATTTACACAGCTTATCCATGCCATTCTCAAAACACCGAGCGCTTTGTTCATGTAGTGCATGAATCTGCCATGGCGGTCACCGATGAACAAAGCATGGGACACATTTTAACTAAACTCGAGAGCCGGCACAAATACAGCCAACTTGAATCACGTCGAGATTTGATCGATTAAAAGTAGGTTAATAAATAAATTAAAGTGGAGGTCCTTCGAGTTGCTGGACATCGACTTTAAACACTTAATTCGATTTTACTTTAATTTCTTTAATTCATGTTGTAGAAGTTGAGAAGTTGAAAAAGCAAACATTCCAATGTATACATTAGAGTACATTATGGTTGTCCTAACTGAGATCTGGTAGGTAAGTACTAGAAGGGTGTACTTGAGGGCAATGACGTATGAGGCATTATTGTAGGTCTCCTGGAGACAAAAATTTTGATATATTATACTTTAAAATCGGATCATAAATGGTGACGCTATGATGAAATATGTCAATGCGCTACCCCTAAAAATAGTAAAAATATTAATTATATTTTTTATAAATAGTTCTAATGGTATAATCGGTATACTTCCTTTGCAAGAATTTAATGATTTTTCGAGAGCTTTAATTTTCTGCTCTTGGAATGGTAGATTAGGGTGGTACTAACTGAGATCTGGTGGGTAAGTACTAGAAGGGTGTACTTAGGAGCAAGGACCTCTAGGACATTATTGTAGGTCTCCTCGAGACAAAAATTTTGATATATTATACATTAAAATCGGATCATAAATAGAGACAATATGAAGAAATATGTCGAAGAAAATTTTTTCCGGAATCTCCTTCCAAATATGCTTCGAATTAGATGGTGTGCGGTTAACTTTTTTTTTTCCCCCTATAAGGTGATACGGTCTAATGGACATACATTGTATACTACAGTAAGTGTATTACAGTTAGAGTACTAGCGCTCCGCTCTTGTTTTGTTTAAACTTTAAAGACATCAAACGTAAACAGATTCATACTCTTGTTAGAATATTAAAAGCGTCTGGACTGTTGCTCGTTTAAATAAATCAAACGTATTTTATTAGGTTTTGTTTCACTTTGTTTAGTATAAACATACTAAACAATACATTGCTACATTGTATGCTACAGTAAGTATACTAGAGTGTTAGCGCTCCGCTTTTAGGTAAAAAGTATGTGATTACGAAAATTGAACGCGTTGAAACTCGGTACGGGCAAAAAGTGAGATGTTTGGTGGATAATAAATATTTGGTGTATCTACCACCAATGTTTAATACCACATTAAAGGAAGAGCACATCGAGAATATCGGTTCAAACCAATTTCATTTGATTAGGGAGGACAATTGGTCTATTAAACCTACAGCAATACTTTTTTTTATTATATTCTATTTTCTAATTGTATATTATTTTTTTTTTTTAAATCTCTTTTCAGATTCCGAAAATAAACTGTAGAAGAGTAATGCTACTGATGCAGTTATATTCATAACATTTAAATTTACACACACACACATCATCTTATTTTTCTTTTATAAGTATTTCTAAAAAATAAAAAAAAAATAGAGAGTGGACTATCTCCGGCTATACCGAAGCTGAAATACCCCACACAGTAGGAAGAAGTACCTCGAACATAAAACAGACGGACAGACAGACTAACATGGCTAAATTGACTCCGGCGGTGATGCTGATCAAGAATATATATACTTTTCCATACCGGACTCGCCCCCTTATGGGCATTACAAACGTTGTGTCAAAGTTAGTATACCCTGTGAGTGTGGGGGTATAAAAATAGCAACGACAAAGACATTTTTATACCCCACACTCACTGTGGCAGGGTATACTAACTTTGACACAACGTTTGTAATGCCTATAAGGGTGCGAGTCCGGTATGGAAAAGTATATATATTCTTGATCAGCATCACCGCCGGAGTCAATTTAGCCATGCCCGTCTGTCTGTCCGTCCGTCCGCACGATAGCGGTCGCAGTTTTGGAGATATCGACTTGACACTTTGGGAACATGTTTTTCTCGTGAATACTGAGATCAAGTTCAAGAATCAGCCAAATCGGACAAAAACTGGGCGTAGCTCCCATATACCGAAAAAAGGTCAACATTTTTCAAGTCTTTTTTATTGCTGCATTCGATTGGAAATGTTTAGAAACGTATTTTTGACATGGTCCGAGGTTCGGAAATTTTTAGAAACGGATTTTGGACATGGTCCGGGCTCCAAAACCATTTATAGTGTCGCGGTATAAAATCGCGACACGAATGTTGTTGTTTTTATTGTTTGTTTTGTTTTTTATGTTTCCCTTTTGTTCGGGGCGACGGGCGAACAAAATCGGAGGAACAAAATCACACACGCACTGACCGAATTAACGCACTGCACAGTTTTATTGATTGTCACTTTTTATATAAATATATTTGTTTTGTTTAATTTGTTAAGCAAAACAAATTCGACACTCGCGGGCGAAATGCGGCCGGCGCGCGGAAGAAGAAAGCTGAATATTTTGTTTGAGCTGTCAAAGTTCTCTTGCTTTCTTCTCCTTTCTTTCGCTTTTGCTTTCGATGAGGGTATTGCCAGCCTCGCCATTACAATAGTAAATTGTCAAAACCTGGACTAAAGCTTTTGTACTTTTTAAACCTGTTTGAGGGAGAGGAATTTGAGAACATTTATGCTTTCGCCTATACGTACATGAGTGCCGCCAAAATGTATATTTAATTTTGGTGGGTGCGGGGGGGTATATAAAAATCTGAAGAGATTTTTCGCATATAGGTATGGGTAAAGCCCCGACTGCGGACACTGGTTTCTGCGTAAGCCGCACTCTATGTATGTGGGAAGATAAATGGAAAGTGAGCGTCATAGGCGCTCATATATTCTAATTTCGTTTAGTTCTTTTTGAGCAGGGAAGAAGGAGAGTGGCAAAAGCTTTGGTTTTTCTAAAATTTAATTGAAATTAGTTGTTTCCAAAATTTGGTTAATTTTCTTCCTTTTTTTAAATTGTATTTTTTTTGAGTGGTGAAGTGGAGCTGTTGCCATCGTCGGACTGTGGCTGGAGGACAAGTGTTCCAAAGGGAGTATTTTTGCGCGCTGGTTTAGTTTTGCCAGCTAGTGGTTATTTTGCTTAATTTTATTTGTGGCAGTCGGCCATTTAGTGTTTTGAATTGGAGGAATTGAATAGAGTTGGACAGGTTGTGTTCGGTCGTGATTTGTTTTGGTGAAGTGTTTCCGTCCAAGTAGTTTGCTTGGGATTTGTTTGGCCGTTTCCCCCCCCCCTCTTCCTTATTCCTTTTTTTTGTTTGTGTCGTCCCGCATCAGAGCCAAGTTGTTGCTGGACATCGAATTTTATCGAAGTCTCGGCTGAACCCGAAGTTCTGGAAGTCAGGGCCCCTTTGCGTGACGCTAGGTTGGAGAGGAGAATTCAGGCTCCTCCCCAAAATTCTTTTAGGTGTTTTAATTGTAAGCGGTTTGGGCATGTTTTGAGTAACTGCCCTAGGGAAATTTATTGTTTCGGTTGTAGGCGGCCTGGTTTTTTAAAGCGTGATTGCCCCCGATGCTCTCAGAGAGCAGGGCAATCGCAGGAGCGCTCGGACAGTGAGGCGGCCCCGAGAGCGGCTCCGAGGGCCCGCGAAGAGTCGGGAAATGGGGAGCGAGCTCTTGTGGAAGCAGGGCAAGAAGTTCGCGAGGTTTAGGTAGGTTGCCTGCGGGCAACCAGCTGGCTAGGGAAAATAGTGGTAGGCCTCAGAGGCAACGTCCGTCCGAAATTTGTTTGAGTTTTTCTCTTTCAGGTAGAGAATTGGATAATAGGCCATATTTAGGTGTTAAAATTTTTGGAGTGCGTATGTTAGGGCTTTTAGATTCGGGGGCCACCAGGACGATTCTTGGTAGGCCAGGCTGGGACACATTAAAGTCCTGGGGGATAAGTTTATTGGCGTCTGCGGTCAGCAAGGTTGCGCTTGCTGATGGTGAAGAAGTTCCGGTTAGGGGGGTAGTTTCGGTCCCTTTCTAGGTAGATGGCAAGTCGGTCCTCGTGGAATGCCTCGTAATACCGGATTTACCCCAATCATTGATTCTTGGAGTAGACTTTTGGTCTAAGGCCGGTGTAGTGCCAGATTTGGCCAAGAATCAGTGGAGGTTTTCCGACCAAGTCGAGGTCTCGTCAGTAGCGGCGATAGTTGATAGGTCTTCGTGGTCAACTAGGGAAAAATCGGTTCTTGAGGAGTTTGTTGCAGATGTTTTTAGGTCTATGCCTGAGGGACTTGGTTGTACACATTTGGTCGAACATCGGATTCGTACAAAGCAAAATGTGGAACCAGTCAAGCAGCGATACTATCCGGTATCGCCCGCTATTCAGAGGCGCATAGATGAGGAAATAGAGGATATGTTAGAAAAGGGTGTGATTGAGATTTCTCACAGCCCTTGGGGATCACCGGTTGTGATGATTAGGAAAAAGGATGGGAGTTATAGGTTTTTTGTCGACTATAGGACACTGAATAAAAATACGGATCGAGATAGTTACCCCCTCCCTTATATTTCGGCTACTTTAGATAAGCTAAAGGACGCCAAATATCTCTCTAGTTTGGATATAAAATCCGCTTATTGGCAGATCCCAGTAGAGAATGAGTCTAGGGCCTGTACGGCATTTACAGTTCCGGGTAAGGGGCTCTACCAGTTCAAGCGCATGCCTTATGACCTGCACAATGCGCCTGCAACTTGGCAGAGATTTATAGATGAGGTCCTTGGGGCTGACTTGGAACCCCATGTTTTCGTGTATTTGGACGATATTATTATTGTTACAAATACATTTGATAAGCATGTTGAGGTTCTGAAGGAGGTCCTGAGGAGGATTTGTTCGGCAGGGCTTAGGTTAAATAGGGAAAAATGTAATTTTCTTCGCTACGGTACTTAGGTTATGTTGTTGATCGACAGGGCTTGCACGTTGACCCCGAGAAAGTTGAGGCAATGCTGAAGATTCCAGCGCCCAAAAATGTAAGGGAAGTCAGGTCGTTTGTTGGCACCATTTCTTGGTATCGTAGGTTTGTTTCGAATTTCGCAGATTTGATTAAACCTCTAACTGATCTTCTAAAGAAGAAGAACAGGTTTAGATGGTAGCCGGAGTGTGAGGACAGCTTTTTGAAGGCCAAGGAGCGCCTAGTGACGGCGCCGGTCCTGAGCTGTCCTGATTTCGAACGACCCTTCGTAGTTCAAACTGATGCTTCCGACTTTGGAATAGGTGCCGTTTTGACACAGCAGTTTGATGAAGGGGAGAAGGTCATTTCATATTTGAGCAGGTCGATGAGTAGGTGCGAGAGGAATTATTCCACTACCGAGAAGGAGTGTTTGGCTGTTTTGTGGGCAGTTGAGAAGTTGAGGCCATACATCGAAGGGGTTAGGTTCACAGTGGTGACAGACCATTATTCGTTGGTATGGCTCAACAATTTGAAAGATCCTTGCGGTAGGTTGGCTAGGTGGGCTTTAAAGCTCCAACAATACGATTATGAAATCATACATCGTAAGGGGAAAGATCATGTTGTGCCCGACATGCTTTCTAGAGGTGTCCCAGTCGTAGGGGAGGTAGATGGGCGTGTTAGAGATCCATGGGTGGATTCCATGGTTAGGAAAGTGGAGGATAAACCACTCGATTACCCAGCTTGGAGAATTGAAAAAAGTTTGTTTAGTGCTGGGTACAAGTGGAAGAGAGTTGTGGGCAAGAGTGATAGGCGCAGTATTTTATTCGAGTGTCACGATAATCCATTATCGGGGCACATGGGCGTTAGGAAAACATACGCTAGGGTAATTGAGAAATATTATTGGCCGAAAATGAAGGCAGAGATAGCTAGATATATTAAAGGTTGTCAGGTTTGCCAGAGGGTGAAACCTGACAACAATAAGCCAGCTGGTTGTATGGTAGAGAGGACAAAGAAGTTAGAACCTTGGGAAATGATCTGCGTAGATCTGGTGGGACCCTTGGTGAAGTCTAGTCGGGGATTTTGTTATATTTTAACGGTGGTTGACTACTTCACCAAATTCGCATTGTTGTTTCCGTTGCGAAATGCAACGGCAAAGAGTGTTTGCAAGGAGTTGGAAGATAATGTCTTCCTGCTCTTTGGAGTTCCGAGGTCCATTGTATGCGACAATGGGCCACAGTTTCGCAGCAAGGAGCTGCAGAGTTTATGCGAGTCGTATGGTGTGCAGATGCGGTACACTGCACACTATCATCCGCAGGCCAATCCGGCCGAGCGGATCAACCAAATAATTAAGACCACTTTGAGAGCATATGTTTCAGAAAACCATCGGACATGGGATTCTCATCTCTCAAAGGTGGCGTGCTGCATTCGAACATCGCAGCATGAGGTTTTGGGAGCGTCTCCATACTTCGTGAATTTTGGCCGAAATATGGCAGTCAGGGGTGATAGAGGAGACTCAGACCAACCGGACAGTAGTAGTGAGGACCGGGCCAAGTTAATGGCAGACATGATGGAAGACATACGGAAGAAGTTAGAAATGGCAAGTGCCAAGACAGCAAAGACTTACAATCTCAGACGTAGAGATGTACAGTATTTACTGCACGAGTTAGTATGGAGACGTAATTTTGTTTTGTCCGATGCTGCAAACTATTTTGCAGCGAAGTTAGCTCCGAAATTTGTTGGACCGTTTAGGGTTAAAAAGAGGGTGTCTCCGTGGACATATGTTTTGGAAGACGAAGACGGACGAGAAAAGGGGACATGGCATGTGCAGGACCTTAGGCCGCACATCGACTCAGGGTGATTTTCTCCGGTTAGATTCGAAAGTTGGCTGGTCTCAGGAGACCAAGCAACTTTCGCGGAGGTGGAGGTGGGGTTGTCGCGGTATAAAATCGCGACACGAATGTTGTTGTTTTTATTGTTTGTTTTGTTTTTATGTTTCCCTTTTGTTCGGGGCGACGGGCGAACAAAATCGGAGGAACAAAATCACACACGCACTGACCGAATTAACGCACTGCACAGTTTTATTGATTGTCACTTTTTATATAAATATATTTGTTTTGCTTAATTTGTTAAGCAAAACAAATTCGACACTCGCGGGCGAAATGCGGCCGGCGCGCGGAAGAAGAAAGCTGAATATTTTGTTTGAGCTGTCAAAGTTCTCTTGCTTTCTTCTCCTTTCTTTCGCTTTTGCTTTCGTTAAGTTAGCTCAGTGAGCGGCGGCGATCCGATGAGGGTATTGCCAGCCTCGCCATTACAATAGTAAATTGTCAAAACCTGGACTAAAGCTTTTGTACTTTTTAAACCTGTTTGAGGGAGAGGAATTTGAGAACATTTATGCTTTCGCCTATACGTACATGAGTGCCGCCAAAATGTATATTTCATTTTGGTGGGTGCAGGGGGGTATATGTAAATTTGCCAAACACACCTAGAAAAATCTGAAGAGATTTTTCGCATATAGGTATGGGTAAAGCCCCGACTGCGGACACTGGTTTCTGCGTAAGCCGCACTCTATGTATGTGGGAAGATAAATGGAAAGTGAGCGTCATAGGCGCTCATATATTCTAATTTCGTTTAGTTCTTTTTGAGCAGGGAAGAAGGAGAGTGGCAAAAGCTTTGGTTTTTCTAAAATTTAATTGAAATTAGTTGTTTCCAAAATTTGGTTAATTTTCTTCCTTTTTTTAAATTGTATTTTTTTTGAGTGGTGAAGTGGAGCTGTTGCCATCGTCGGACTGTGGCTGGAGGACAAGTGTTCCAAAGGGAGTATTTTTGCGCGCTGGTTTAGTTTTGCCAGCTAGTGGTTATTTTGCTTAATTTTATTTGTAGCAGTCGGCCATTTAGTGTTTTGAATTGGAGGAATTGAATAGAGTTGGACAGGTTGTGTTCGGTCGTGATTTGTTTTGGTGAAGTGTTTCCGTCCAAGTAGTTTGCTTGGGATTTGTTTGGCCGTTTCCCCCCCCCCCCCCCCCCACTTCCTTATTCCTTTTTTTTGTTTGTGTCGTCCCGCATCAGAGCCAAGTTGTTGCTGGACATCGAATTTTATCGAAGTCCAGCTGGTGAATAGATTCTGCAAAGAATCGTGCGAGGGATTTCAGACAGGTTGGTCTGGTCCCGCAAATCAATTGCGTTTAAAGAAATATAATTTTTGGTGTACGAATAATTTCTTTTGGGTGATTGTCGGCTTGTGTTGATTTTGAAAAAGGGGTTTGTGTTCGGTATTATTTTCCTTGTGTCGGGAAAATTTCCGTTTCTTTTATATATAGTTATATATATACCTATGTATATATCTATTGCGGCAGTTTCGGTGTAGTTTTTAAAAGAAGTTTATTTATCAGGTTTTCGTGTGTTCGTGTTGTTCGTTCGTCCGGGGATACCATACCGCGAGGGTCGTCTTAAATCCCACGCTTCGCGACTGTGCTTTTCGGGCAAATAGGGAATTTAATTATCGCGTGGGGATTTTTGATTTTAGTTTGTTTTAAAAAGTTTTAGTTCAAAATAGCGCGATAATAGGTGGCTCAAAATGGGGTCTTTAGACCACATAATTTTGTGTTCTAGGTACTTCTTCCCACTGTGTGGGGGTATTTCAACTTCGGTATAGCCGAAGATAGTCCACTCTCTAGTTTCTTCTTTCCTTCTGCTTGTAGAAATTCAAAGTCAACTATTTTGAAAACGTGAATACTATTTTTGAATCAAATTTTTTCAATTTAAACAATTTTTATACCCCCACACTCACTGTGGCAGGGTATACTAACTTTGTCACAACGTTTGTAACGCCCATAAGGAGGCGTGTCCGGTATGGAAAAGTATATATATTCTTGATCAGCATCACCGCCGGAGTCAATTTAGCGATGTCCGTCTGTCTGTCCGTCTGTCCGTCCGCACGATAGCGGTCGCAGTTTTGGAGATATCGACTTGAAACTTTGGGTACATGTTTTTCTCTTGAATACTGAGATCAAGTTCGAGAATCAGCCAAATCGGATAAAAACTGGGCGTGGCTCCCATACACCGAAAAAAAAGGTAAACATTTTTCAAGTCTTTTTTATGGTTGTATTCGATTGGAAATGTTTAGAAACGTATTTTTGACATGGTGCGAAGTTCCGAAGCCACATATATAAGGGTCTAAATGGGGTCTTGAGACCAATTTTTTTTTGGTGGATTTGATTGGAAATTTTTAGAAATGGATTTTGGACTTGGTCCGGGCTCCAAAACCACCTATAATTGGCTCAAAATAGGGTCTTGAGAAAACATTTTATGTTCGAGGTACTTCTTCCCACTGTGTGGGGGTATTTCAGCTTCGGTATAGCCGAAGATAGTCCACTCTCTAGTTTTTTTACAAAATAGATATATGTTAAAATTATTTTGTTGAAAATTATTGAAAACTTTACGAATTGGATAAATGGTTTTGTGAGTGTTTTACTCTAGAATGGACACCAATTTCAATAGTTTTTAACAGCAATTCGTGTATCTGTTCCCGCTATAATACTAAAACTACTGAAAATAAGTTTTTCGTGTGTAGCATGAAATGGAGCTGGCAGAATTTTATGATTATAATCGGATTCAGGTGGCAAGAAAAATGACTTTTTCGATCAATGTAATTTAAAAAGAATTATTTTAAATATTATTTTTTTTGTTTAATGTAATATTTAATAAATATTATTTATTTGTCGAATCAAAATGAAATTAAACTTAAAATATTGTTGCAACAATTTTTTCTTTAATTTTATATTAATTATTGTATTTAATTGGAAAATCCCAAAAACCCCGAACAAATCCCGGGATTTTCAAAAACACTTCGGGATGGAATGCCTTAGTGAATACTTAGTGAGAGAAAACGATGTTTTATAAAATTTAAATTCTGTTTTTTTGTTTTATTCTTTTTTCAAGTAATTCACATTTTGACATAAGATCCTCAATATCAATACATTTTCTAGCATATGAGTAGCAGCTACACGTATCTGGTCCTACTGTACAATTGTCGTTGCTCCAAGAACAGTTCCTAAATGTGTTCCATGTTTTGTGGTACACATTCCAACACACTCGACATTAGTAACCAGAATTAAACCATCCACAAGTCTTGTCCAATGTTCCTCCATAATAATATCTTTATATTGATCCAAAAATGTTTTTAATTTTAAGTGATAACAACATGTTTCAGCAATTGCTAATTTACAACTAGTCCATACAAGCTCCAACCAGAAACTTTAACCCGAATCAGCCTCAGCGTAACTATATGATCACGCCAGCAATAGTATATTTACGAATAATTCGAAAAAAAGTTCGCCGCTGATTCAGGTTAATATGATGAAATTCTGAAAAATAAACTTTTTGGCTTTCAGCCCAGACACCCACCAAATCAAAAGTTCTCCCGCTAGGTTGCTGGCTCTACTTTCAGCGCCCACCAGGTTGCTGCCCCTACTTGCAGCCGAGACACAAACCAAATAAAAGAGACCCCGACAGGTGACGAGACAAGCTTGTAGCTGGAGGAGAGGAGCAAAAACGACCGAAAAGAGCTGAAATCTTTAAGTTTTATACACTGCAGGATTTTTGCTCCGTCTCACTAAACCCAGAAACCGCATATACACACTACTGGTGTACGATTAAGACCATCGGCAGTACTGCTCATATAGCTTTTTCGGCACTCACCACCGACGCAAAGCGGAGAATTTTCCTACCACAATTTCCATGATATTGGGTTACATTTGTTACTAAAGACGATTTACACTTGTATGGAAGGAAGGAGTGGCAGTAGACCAATTCAGCCCATTTGCAATACCAACTCCTTCTAGGACCTGCAGGAGTTAAGTCCGCCTAGCTTGCTTCTAGCTTCTTCAATCTTCTTACCAATCAGAAGGATGGACATACTGAATGACAGGCAGACATACGGATATGCCAAAATCCACTCAAGAGGCTATGCTATTTTTTCATAAGTATAACAAGTACACAATCTTACTTTTGTAGTGTATACATACAAGTCTACATTACCTACCCCTACATTTCATTAGTACAAATGCACCGACAATGTATCGACATGCTAGCGCTGCATTTTTGAGTACGCTGACCCAATATACACAAATGGTTCTGGACGTTGTCAACAACAATTGAGTGTATATTGAAATGCACTCAATTTCGGTGACCGTCCTTCGACATCATTCGTCAAGACCAAATTAGCGTACTCAGGGCAACGGGTGCAAATGAAATGCAGAACATAAGTATATTATATTATTGTAGTGTAAGTAAGTAGGAAAGATTAAGAACTAATGTATAACAGTTATAAGTAAAGATATAAAAGAGCAGCGTTGGCCACTAATAAAACCAGATTGAATTGGAACTTCGTTCTTTTACTATCTCACTTAATTGTGGTGCGTAGCGCCAATCCCTCACAGCTCGAAGAAGCTAAAATCTCTCTAAATTCCAACACATGGCGATCTTGCCACTCCAACCTTGGAGTTTTACTGAGACGATCCAGCGTAGCGATTCCATAATGGGCATAGTTAGGTTAAGATAAAAATCATCAACATGGACTATTATTTTACTGAACACGAACCAAGCAAAATGAAAATTTTCGAGTTTAATGATGAACAAGATGCGGCAATGGCAAAGGCCACCATGTCCGTAGCAGAGGAGGTGGCCAACGAGTGGCAAAAGCCAATGAACCGCTACGAAACGGAGAAATCATTCATCTCGGAAGACGATTCTTACGAAATTCTGGGTTTTATAACGTTGGCATCACCACCGGTGTGCATCTCGAAACCATTTTCTATCTCTGAGCCAGTATCATTGGGAAGCATTGAAACCACAGCGATGCAAAGGGTTGAAGTACCCGTGAACGCCGAGGAAGCACCAACAATTGGCGCCGATCAATTCGATGATGATGATGATTGTCATGATCACTGCATTGATATGTCAATGATGTTCGTCGAAGCTGTTAGGAGGACACGCAATGGCGAAAATGTCTTTTATCATTTTTTTAACGTTCCATATTAAATTGTTTATTTTGCCATCAACATCCTCTGAAACTATTATATATATTTTTTTTTATTTTACGATTTTTACTAAATTTGCATTTGTCAAAATATTTTATTTAAAAAAAAAATTGTAAAAAAACCCGAATTGATTAAATTTTCATTTTTTAAGTTACAATTTCTAAATAAATTTTACGCGCTAAATTAAGTAATAGGCTAATTTAATTGTTAAATAACAAAATAAATAAAAAATTAAAGCATTTGAAATATTTACAAAATATTAACTAAATATTAACTAAATTAATTTTGTTGCAAACAATAAACAAACAAAAAATATATATATATATATATTACCATATTATTATTGTATATGAAAAATACACAATAACAACAACAACAGAAACGCTACTCCAATTACACAAACCAAAAGGTACACATCATAAACAATGAAGGAAATGATCAGCCAAAACTAAAAATTTATAAAATCTCGGATAACAATTCCAATTTCATAAAAATTAAGTACAAAAACAACTTTATGACTTTTTTAATCGACACAGGCGCAGACATTTCACTCTGTAAAATTAATAAACATGTAGATAACGATTTTTATAATCCAGATGAAAAATGCAAATTAACGGGCATTACAAACGAAGAAATTTTTTCACTAGGTAGCATAGCCTAACACTTAATTTTGGGGAGGAATCCAGCAAACATGAGTTTCAACTAGTCAGTTCGAAATTCCCAATTGAGCCTGATGGTATATTAGGTGGAGACTTTTTGAAGAAATTTCTTTGCAAATAGATTACGAAACTTTTACAATTTCAGTGTTGATAAACGAGTCACACATCATGAGTTTCAAGAGGCATGGCAAATAAAGAAGCCATTAAAAATAAAGAGGCAAACAATGATGATTAAATCATTGTGGATAGTGACAAAACCCAGAAGTCTGATCAACTTCCGATATGGGATTGCACATCCGTTAGTGACGTCAGGAATATGAAGAATTTAAAATTTTATATGGCCAAAGAAAATAAAATATGTATTGAAAATAATATTGTGCACGTGGGATTTAGCGATAATTCAACGAAACCAGTTTCGTATTCGAAGAAGCTAAAAACCAAACAAAATAATTTAAATACGCATGCGAGATACAGTGATAATTCTACGAATCTAGATTCGATTATGAAGAAACTGATATCCAAAATGAAAAATGAGAATATAGTAGAGCTAGCGCTAGCCAACAATGATAAAATATTCCAAAGAATCTCAAAAGAAGAATTTAAAAACATATTTATAAACATACAACAAAGCCCTCAAAATGGAAAAGTCCTCAACTCAAAATTTTAATTTATGACCCACCAAAAAGAATACAGGATGACATTACGAAATTTAAACTCATTGACGAATACCACACAACAGGACACTTAGGAGTTAGAAGGACAATGATAAAACTAAAACAAAGGTACGTGTGGAAAAACATGTTCAAAATGGTAAAGAAATTTGTATCGCAATGTGACATATGCGCGAAAAGTAAACAAACACGCCACACTATTGAACCACTAACGATAACAGACACGCCTAGATATAGTTTCCAAACATTGTCAATCGACACCGTAGGACCGTTACGTATATCCAATGGATTTCGGTACATACTAACAACGCAATGTGATCTCCAAAATTTGTAATATCATACCCTATGTCAACAAAAGACGCCGACACTGTCGCAAGAACACTCGTAGAACAAATAATTTTAAAGTATGGCCATTTTCAAGTACTAAAATCTGATAATGGTACTGAATTCAAAAATGATTTAATGCACAGCATATGTGAACTATTAAAAATAAAACAAACATTTTCTACTCCATACCATCATCAAACGATAGGGTCACTTGAAAGGAACCACAGAGTTCTTAATGAATTTCTATTAACATCAACAAATGACCATGAATGGGACAAGTGGATACCGTATTTTACTTTTGCTTACAACACGACTCCACACGTTGACACTGGATACACACTAAGGCATTCAATCCCGGGATCCCGAAATCACGGGATCCCGAACGTTTTCTAAATCCCGGAAAAAAATTAAATTTGTGTGGGGGTATTTCAACTTCGGTATAGCCGAAGATAGTCCACTCTCTAGTTTCTTCTTTCCTTCTGCTTGTAGAAATTCAAAGTCAACTATTTTGAAAACGTGAATACTATTTTTGAATAAAATTTTTTCAATTTAAACAATTTTTATACCCCCACACTCACTGTGGCAGGGTATACTAACTTTGTCACAACGTTTGTAACGCCCATAAGGAGGCATGTCCGGTATGGAAAAGTATATATATTCTTGATCAGCATCACCGCCGGAGTCAATTTAGCGATGTCCGTCTGTCTGTCCGTCTGTCCGTCCGCACGATAGCGGTCGCAGTTTTGGAGATATCGACTTGAAACTTTGGGTACATGTTTTTCTCTTGAATACTGAGATCAAGTTCGAGAATCAGCCAAATCGGATAAAAACTGGGCGTGGCTCCCATACACCGAAAAAAAAGGTAAACATTTTTCAAGTCTTTTTTATGGTTGTATTCGATTGGAAATGTTTAGAAACGTATTTTTGACATGGTGCGAAGTTCCGAAGCCACATATATAAGGGTCTAAATGGGGTCTTGAGACCAATTTTTTTTTGGTGGATTTGATTGGAAATTTTTAGAAATGGATTTTGGACTTGGTCCGGGCTCTAAAACCACCTATAATTGGCTCAAAATAGGGTCTTGAGAAAACATTTTATGTTCGAGGTACTTCTTCCCACTGTGTGGGGGTATTTCAGCTTCGGTATAGCCGAAGATAGTCCACTCTCTAGTTTTTTTACAAAATAGATATATGTTAAAATTATTTTGTTGAAAATTATTGAAAACTTTACGAATTGGATAAATGGTTTTGTGAGTGTTTTACTCTAGAATGGACACCAATTTCAATAGTTTTTAACAGGAATTCGTGTATCTGTTATCGCTATAATACTAAAACTACTGAAAATAAGTTTTTCGTGTGTAGCATGAAATGGAGCTGGCAGAATTTTATGATTATAATCGGATTCAGGTGGCAAGAAAAATGACTTTTTCGATCAATGTAATTTAAAAAGAATTATTTTAAATATTATTTTTTTTGTTTAATGTAATATTTAATAAATATTATTTATTTGTCGAATCAAAATGAAATTAAACTTAAAATATTGTTGCAACAATTTTTTCTTTAATTTTATATTAATTATTGTATTTAATTGGAAAATCCCAAAAACCCCGAACAAATCCCGGGATTTTCAAAAACACTTCGGGATGGAATGCCTTAGTGAATACTTAGTGAGAGAAAACGATGTTTTATAAAATTTAAATTCTGTTTTTTTGTTTTATTCTTTTTTCAAGTAATTCACATTTTGACATAAGATCCTCAATATCAATACATTTTCTAGCATATGAGTAGCAGCTACACGTATCTGGTCCTACTGTACAATTGTCGTTGCTCCAAGAACAGTTCCTAAATGTGTTCCATGTTTTGTGGTACACATTCCAACACACTCGACATTAGTAACCAGAATTAAACCATCCACAAGTCTTGTCCAATGTTCCTCCATAATAATATCTTTATATTGATCCAAAAATGTTTTTAATTTTAAGTGATAACAACATGTTTCAGCAATTGCTAATTTACAACTAGTCCATACAAGCTCCAACCAGAAACTTTAACCCGAATCAGCCTCAGCGTAACTATATGATCACGCCAGCAATAGTATATTTACGAATAATTCGAAAAAAAGTTCGCCGCTGATTCAGGTTAATATGATGAAATTCTGAAAAATAAACTTTTTGGCTTTCAGCCCAGACACCCACCAAATCAAAAGTTCTCCCGCTAGGTTGCTGGCTCTACTTTCAGCGCCCACCAGGTTGCTGCCCCTACTTGCAGCCGAGACACAAACCAAATAAAAGAGACCCCGACAGGTGACGAGACAAGCTTGTAGCTGGAGGAGAGGAGCAAAAACGACCGAAAAGAGCTGAAATCTTTAAGTTTTATACACTGCAGGATTTTTGCTCCGTCTCACTAAACCCAGAAACCGCATATACACACTACTGGTGTACGATTAAGACCATCGGCAGTACTGCTCATATAGCTTTTTCGGCACTCACCACCGACGCAAAGCGGAGAATTTTCCTACCACAATTTCCATGATATTGGGTTACATTTGTTACTAAAGACGATTTACACTTGTATGGAAGGAAGGAGTGGCAGTAGACCAATTCAGCCCATTTGCAATACCAACTCCTTCTAGGACCTGCAGGAGTTAAGTCCGCCTAGCTTGCTTCTAGCTTCTTCAATCTTCTTACCAATCAGAAGGATGGACATACTGAATGACAGGCAGACATACGGATATGCCAAAATCCACTCAAGAGGCTATGCTATTTTTTCATAAGTATAACAAGTACACAATCTTACTTTTGTAGTGTATACATACAAGTCTACATTACCTACCCCTACATTTCATTAGTACAAATGCACCGACAATGTATCGACATGCTAGCGCTGCATTTTTGAGTACGCTGACCCAATATACACAAATGGTTCTGGACGTTGTCAACAACAATTGAGTGTATATTGAAATGCACTCAATTTCGGTGACCGTCCTTCGACATCATTCGTCAAGACCAAATTAGCGTACTCAGGGCAACGGGTGCAAATGAAATGCAGAACATAAGTATATTATATTATTGTAGTGTAAGTAAGTAGGAAAGATTAAGAACTAATGTATAACAGTTATAAGTAAAGATATAAAAGAGCAGCGTTGGCCACTAATAAAACCAGATTGAATTGGAACTTCGTTCTTTTACTATCTCACTTAATTGTGGTGCGTAGCGCCAATCCCTCACAGCTCGAAGAAGCTAAAATCTCTCTAAATTCCAACACATGGCGATCTTGCCACTCCAACCTTGGAGTTTTACTGAGACGATCCAGCGTAGCGATTCCATTGTAATGGGCATAGTTAGGTTAAGATAAAAATCATCAACATGGACTATTATTTTACTGAACACGAACCAAGCAAAATGAAAATTTTCGAGTTTAATGATGAACAAGATGCGGCAATGGCAAAGGCCACCATGTCCGTAGCAGAGGAGGTGGCCAACGAGTGGCAAAAGCCAATGAACCGCTACGAAACGGAGAAATCATTCATCTCGGAAGACGATTCTTACGAAATTCTGGGTTTTATAACGTTGGCATCACCACCGGTGTGCATCTCGAAACCATTTTCTATCTCTGAGCCAGTATCATTGGGAAGCATTGAAACCACAGCGATGCAAAGGGTTGAAGTACCCGTGAACGCCGAGGAAGCACCAACAATTGGCGCCGATCAATTCGATGATGATGATGATTGTCATGATCACTGCATTGATATGTCAATGATGTTCGTCGAAGCTGTTAGGAGGACACACAATGGCGAAAATGTCTTTTATCATTTTTTTAACGTTCCATATTAAATTGTTTATTTTGCCATCAACATCCTCTGAAACTATTATATATATTTATACCCCCACACTCACTGTGGCAGGGTATACTCACTTTGTCACAACGTTTGTAACGCCCATAAGGAGGCGTGTCCGGTATGGAAAAGTATATATATTCTTGATCAGTATCACCTCCTGAGTCGATTTAGCGATGTCCGTCTGTCTGTCCGTCTGTCCGTCTGTCCGTCTGTCCGTCTGTCCGTCTGTCCGTCTGTCCGTCTGTCCGTCTGTCCGTCTGTCCGTCCGCACGATAGCGGTCGCAGTTTTGGAGATATCGACTTGAAACTTTGGGTACATGTTTTTCTCGTGAATACTGAGATCAAGTTCGAGAATCAGCCAAATCGGACAAAAACTGGGCGTGGCTCCAATACACCGAAAAAAAAGGTAAAAATTTTTTATTGTTGTATTCGATTGGAAATGTTTAGAAACGTATTTTTGACATGGTCCGAGGTTCCGAAGCCACATATATAAGGGTCTAAATGGGGTCTTGAGACCAATTTTTTTTTTTGGTGGATTTAATTGGAAATTTTTAGAAATGGATTTTGGACATGGTCCGAGGTTCCGAAGCCACATATATAAGGGTCTAAATGGGGTCTTGAGACCAATTTTTTTTTTTCGGTGGATTTGATTGGAAATGTTTAGAAATGGATTTTGGACATGGTCCGGGCTCCAAAACCACCTATAATTGGCTCAAAATAGGGTCTTGAGACCACATTTTTATATGTTCGAGGTACTTCTTCCTACTGTGTGGGGGTATTTCAGCTTCGGTATAGCCGAAGATAGTCCACTCTCTAGTTTTTTTTATTTTACGATTTTTACTAAATTTGCATTTGTCAAAATATTTTATTTAAAAAAAAAATTGTAAAAAAACCCGAATTGATTAAATTTTCATTTTTTAAGTTACAATTTCTAAATAAATTTTACGCGCTAAATTAAGTAATAGGCTAATTTAATTGTTAAATAACAAAATAAATAAAAAATTAAAGCATTTGAAATATTTACAAAATATTAACTAAATATTAACTAAATTAATTTTGTTGCAAACAATAAACAAACAAAAAATATATATATATATATATTACCATATTATTATTGTATATGAAAAATACACAATAACAACAACAACAGAAACGCTACTCCAATTACACAAACCAAAAGGTACACATCATAAACAATGAAGGAAATGATCAGCCAAAACTAAAAATTTATAAAATCTCGGATAACAATTCCAATTTCATAAAAATTAAGTACAAAAACAACTTTATGACTTTTTTAATCGACACAGGCGCAGACATTTCACTCTGTAAAATTAATAAACATGTAGATAACGATTTTTATAATCCAGATGAAAAATGCAAATTAACGGGCATTACAAACGAAGAAATTTTTTCACTAGGTAGCATAAGCCTAACACTTAATTTTGGGGAGGAATCCAGCAAACATGAGTTTCAACTAGTCAGTTCGAAATTCCCAATTGAGCCTGATGGTATATTAGGTGGAGACTTTTTGAAGAAATTTCTTTGCAAATAGATTACGAAACTTTTACAATTTCAGTGTTGATAAACGAGTCACACATCATGAGTTTCAAGAGGCATGGCAAATAAAGAAGCCATTAAAAATAAAGAGGCAAACAATGATGATTAAATCATTGTGGATAGTGACAAAACCCAGAAGTCTGATCAACTTCCGATATGGGATTGCACATCCGTTAGTGACGTCAGGAATATGAAGAATTTAAAATTTTATATGGCCAAAGAAAATAAAATATGTATTGAAAATAATATTGTGCACGTGGGATTTAGCGATAATTCAACGAAACCAGTTTCGTATTCGAAGAAGCTAAAAACCAAACAAAATAATTTAAATACGCATGCGAGATACAGTGATAATTCTACGAATCTAGATTCGATTATGAAGAAACTGATATCCAAAATGAAAAATGAGAATATAGTAGAGCTAGCGCTAGCCAACAATGATAAAATATTCCAAAGAATCTCAAAAGAAGAATTTAAAAACATATTTATAAACATACAACAAAGCCCTCAAAATGGAAAAGTCCTCAACTCAAAATTTTAATTTATGACCCACCAAAAAGAATACAGGATGACATTACGAAATTTAAACTCATTGACGAATACCACACAACAGGACACTTAGGAGTTAGAAGGACAATGATAAAACTAAAACAAAGGTACGTGTGGAAAAACATGTTCAAAATGGTAAAGAAATTTGTATCGCAATGTGACATATGCGCGAAAAGTAAACAAACACGCCACACTATTGAACCACTAACGATAACAGACACGCCTAGATATAGTTTCCAAACATTGTCAATCGACACCGTAGGACCGTTACGTATATCCAATGGATTTCGGTACATACTAACAACGCAATGTGATCTCACAAAATTTGTAATATCATACCCTATGTCAACAAAAGACGCCGACACTGTCGCAAGAACACTCGTAGAACAAATAATTTTAAAGTATGGCCATTTTCAAGTACTAAAATCTGATAATGGTACTGAATTCAAAAATGATTTAATGCACAGCATATGTGAACTATTAAAAATAAAACAAACATTTTCTACTCCATACCATCATCAAACGATAGGGTCACTTGAAAGGAACCACAGAGTTCTTAATGAATTTCTATTAACATCAACAAATGACCATGAATGGGACAAGTGGATACCGTATTTTACTTTTGCTTACAACACGACTCCACACGTTGACACTGGATACACACTAAGGCATTCAATCCCGGGATCCCGAAATCACGGGATCCCGAAATCACGGGATCCCGAACGTTTTCTAAATCCCGGAAACCCGGGATTTTGAGTCCGGAATCCCGGGATTCAAAAAATTAAATTTGTTTGCATTGTTTAAGATATTTTCTACGCTTTTCCACAAAAATACTGCAGTGCGTTTACTTTCAATCCAATTGGTAAACACAAAAAGCTCACTTTCGTAGACTTAGTGCTACACACACAAAAAATTAAGAAAATTTTTGTCAATAACAGTGAACAGAACATTTTTATCGATCTGAATAAAATTTTTTCAAATTGAAACAATTTTTTTTATTCGACAAAAAGGTAGATATAATTAATGAAATTATTTTGTTGACCGTTTGAGTGTTGTACTTTTGAATGGATTCAGCGTGGCAAAATAAATAATAAAGCAAAACAATTTAACACATAAATTACACTGTGCAACAATTTAACCCATTAATGACGAGAGCGAAATTTTCGGAATTTTTTCAAGATTTTTTCAGGCTTACCTAGAAATGACCTAAGAAACGAATTTCTAACCTTTTTTTTTTTGGACCGCTCTCTGTTTGCCCAGCCCTGGCCGTTACCATATGGTAACACTCGTCACAACCCTAGCAAAATTACCTAATTTAAGATATTATTGTTTACAACTACTTTTTTTTGAAATTTTTGAAAGTTTAGCAATGTTTTAAGATTTATTTTGTAAAAAAAATTTTAATCGACTAATTTTTTTAAATCTAATAGTTTTTTTAAAAAAAAATTTGGTTAAAAAAAATTTTATAAATTCAGGAGCATTTTTGATCATAAAAGTTTCTTCAGCAAAATAGTTTGTTTTTAAAAAACGTACATTTTTGCATCAAAAGAAAAAATTTTTTAGCCCCAAGGAAAAAAGTTAGAAAAGTAGGTCAGTTTTTAACTAGGATTTTCTTGATAAGTGTCATGGTAGTCATCATAGAATGGGGTCCAATAGACTTTTTCAATAGTAATCAAGTTGATATTCTTAAAATTTTGGCAGTCACTCAAGGCTGGCCCTAATTATCTGTCCGCCACTGTATATAATATGTATCTACACATACACCAAAATACTGCTTAGGTTTTCAATAACATAAGAAATATCTCCATATGAACTGAAATTGGTAAGGTCCTCGTCATCATTTCATTTGACATACTCAACTTACATGGCTGTAAAAGAGGTTTACGATGAAGCCCATAGGAAGTACCTGCTTCATCTTCCTCCTAATCATCTTGTCCAGCCGAATAAAATTATGCTCGCCTAAATGTCTTCATCGTAATGTAAATTTGTTAAAAAACAATGGAGAAAGTTTCAACCGGTCGAAGTAAACCTATATATACCATGCACCCTTCCATCTGAGACCTGGTCGCCATCTTTTGCTCATTCCACCGACGGTACTCACATGTGCTTCATTTAGTAGTACTTTTTTACATTCATCAGCTCGGCATGACCTAGCCATCTTAGACGTGGATTTTGTATGCGTCATGACATGATCGGGGTATTGCTCATATAGCTTTTGCGTCACTCACCATCGATGCCAAGCGGACAATATATCTTACGGAGAATTTTCCTACCACAATTCCCTTGAAATCGGGTAACATTTGTTACAAAACTCGACTTTCACTTGTATGGAAGGTAGGCGTAGCAGTTGATCGATTTCTCCCATTTGCTATACAAACTCCTTCTAGGACCTCCAAGGGATAAATTCAATGTTTGGACCGCCTAGCTTTCATTTAGCTCCTTCAATAGCCCATACCAATCAAGGAAATACCAATCAAATAACGGACAGACATACGGATATTTCTAAATCAACTTAAGAGGAGCTGCTAATTTTTCATAAGTACACCAAGTACATAACCACACTTTAAAGACAATTTATAGATAAAATATTTTTAACTTCATATGAAAAAAGCTAAAAAAAAAATACATTTCAAACCAATATATAGAAAAATGTACCTCATTTTACAAAAAATACTCGAATATGTACGCAAATATGTATATAAACACGTACAAAAATTATTTAAAATCTGAATATTAAAAAAAAAATTTTGTTTTAAATTATATTAAGAACACAAAAACACTTTCAAAGCAATATACAAATAAAATATATTTGATTTTACATAAAAAAAGCTCATACAAACAATTTCAGTAAGAAAATTTAAATTTGCTAGGGTTGTGACGAGCGTGCCCATATGGTAACAGCAAAATTCAAAATGATAAAAAGGTAACACAGAAGTTATAAATAATTTTATTTTATACGTTTTCTAATACTTTGATATTTTACCCAAATGCCAAAAAAAAAACATTCAAAATATATAACTTTTTATGGCAATGAAAAATATTCTTACTGGGAAGGTCGTGACTTTTCGCTGTTTTTGCCCACTTTTTAAAAACACTACTTTTCAATTATCCGCCACCACCGCTACTGACGGGCGATTGCTTAGAGTTATATATCAAAAGAAAGATCAAAGTATGCTTTATTAACATCAAAAAATGGATTAGTGATATTCGTTCAAATATTTTTGTAATTGCACATACCGTAGAACGCTATCAGCGTTACCATATGGGCACGCTCGTCATGAATGGGTTAAGGCAAATTTTTTAGGGCCTCTACGAAATTTTTGTGGGATGATAGTATTGTATGTGACAGTAAAACCCTAGCTGGGTTTTGCTCCACCTCATCACAATTTTTTTTTAGACGTCATAATGCATTGTTACAGCTTTTTATTAGTAAAAAGTGTTTAGCGGTTGAACTGATTTAGATAATCCCGTACTCTTTTTTTTTTTTGTTGGAAAGGTAATTTCTTGATCTTTCCTCCAGTTTTAAGGAATTGAAAATCGAACTAGTAGTTGTTTACAAATCGGAATTTGAACGTTTTAATTTTTTTATATTTTTATTTATTTTTTTTTTATTTATTTTTTTTTAAATTTAAAGTTGCAACGTTCAAATTCCGATTTCTCAACAACTTCTAGTTCGATTTTTGTTTAATGCAATATTTATTAAATATTATTTCTACGTTGAATTAAAAAAAAATTAAGCTTGAAATATTGTTGCAACAGTTTTTTCTTAAATCCCGAAAATCCCGAACAAATCCCGGGATCCCGGGATTGTAATTTCAAATCCCGAAATCCCGGGATTTCCAAAAACACTTCGGGATTGAATGCCTTAATACACACCCTTTGAACTTGTATACGGAAAATTACCATGTTTACCCAACCAAATTTTTGAAACTGAAACCAAAACTTATGATCTCGACAGCTATCGAAGCGAGATGCGTACGAAACTAAATTTTTCACTAAATAAAGCCAAAGAAATGTTAATTAGGGCTAAGGAGAAACGAACTGACAAAATTTAAATAATATACAAAAACTTAATATAGAAGTAGGAGACCTAGTGTTATTAAAAGTAGAAAATAGAAAGAAATATGAAAAACCATATAAGGGCCCATTTATAGTATTAGCTAAATTAGGAGTTAATACAAAAATAGAATATAATGGAAAACCAAAAATTATTCATAACAATCAGCTGATACCTTACAAGGCAGCAATATAGCAATAAGAAAATAACTTTTAAGTTTAAAAACTTTTTTACATATATGTTATTATAAATCATACTTGTTTATTTCATAAAAATAATTTTACACTTAAAAACAAATTTAAAAAAAAAAAAAAAAAATTTTAAATATGTTTTACTATAAATTATTAATTATAATCATATATTTGCTTATTTAAGAATTTCATAATATAAATCAATATTCTATAAAAATATTATTTTTAATCATATCACCTAAGAATTTTATAACTACAATCTTCTCTGAAAATTCTTTTAAAAATCATTATTCTTCAAATAATTTTCATCTTAAGGGTAAGGGTGTAGTGTATACATACAAGTCTACATTACCTACCCCTACATTTCATTAGTACAAATGCACCGACAATGTATCGACATGCTAGCGCTGCACTTTTGAGTACGCTGACCCAATATACACAAATGGTTCTGGACGTTGTCAACAACAATTGAGTGTATATTGAAATGCACTCAATTTCGATGACCATTCGTCAAGACCAAATTAGCGTATTCAGGGCAACGGGGGCAAATGAAATGCAGAACATAATTATATTATATTATTGTAGTGTAAGTAAGTAGGATAGATTAAGTGCGTAGCGCCAATCCCTCACAGCTCGAAGAAGCTAAAATCTCTCTAAATTCCAACACACTTTACAAATTTAAATTTACTAGGGTTGTGACGAGCGTGCCCATATGGTAACAGCAAAATGCAAAAGTTTATTATACCCCCAAACTCACTGTGGCAAGGTATACTCACTTTGACACAACGTTTGTAACGCCCATAAGGAGGCGTGTCCGGTACGGAAAAGTATATATATTCTTGGTCAGCATCACCGCCGGAGTCGATTTAGCCATGGCCGTCTGTCCGTCCGTCCGTCCGTCTGTCTACACGATTGCGGTCGCAGTTTTGAAGATATCGACTTGAAATTTTGGGAACATGTTTTTTACTTCAGAAGTAAGAATATCAGCCAAATCGGACAAAAACTAGGGTGGGCTCCCATGAAAAAAATTAATTTTTTTCCAATTTTTTTTTATTGTTGTATTTGATTGTAATTGTTTAGAAACGTATTTTTGACGTGGTCGGAGGTTCTGAAACCATATATATAAGGGTCAAAATGGGGTCTTGAGACCAAATATTTTTTTGTGGATTTGATTGGAAATTTTTACTGATTTTGGACATAGTCCGAGGCTCCACAACCACTTATAAATGGCTCAAAATGGGGTAAATGAGACCAAATTTGTTTATGTCCAAATTACTTCTAAATTCCTACTGTGTTGGGGGTATTTCAGCTTCGGCATAGCCGAAGATAGTCCACTCTCTAGTTTTTTTTTTCATTTAAAAACAAACCAAAAAAAAAAAAAAATATTAAACCCAGAAATAAATTTCGAAAA